>SJXQ01009593.1:33655-61337 GCA_006408695.1 Aepyceros melampus | reverse complement strand
CCCCATGCCCGTGCCCAGGGGTCCAGGCTTCCCTCTCAGGAAGCTTCTGCTGGAACTCACAGCACCGAAGGCCACGGACAACATCGTCTGCATCTTGGCGGCCTCCACAGACCCGATGACCCCCTTCTTGTAAAGCAGGGCACTGCCTGCCAGGGTCCAGAACTTCATGTGTTTGACCCCAACCGACACAAACTGCGTGTCTGAGTCAGGGCGAAACTCCACCACGAATATGCGCTCCAGGTGGCCCCCTCGGCTGGCAACCTTGGCACCTGCGAGGGTGAGAGAGTCAGGTGAGGCTGGGCTATGCTCAGCTCAGAAGCCTTGGGGGTTGGTGTCAGCGTTCGATCCTATCACTGGCTCAGAACCCTTCTATACATATCTAGCATTGTTTCCAACAAGACAATGGGAGAAAACTACCAGAGAGAAGTCTTCTCTTTATCCTGAGAACTTGTTTAAAAGTCCTGGCTCTACCAGTCCACCTTGGAGGGCAGAAGGGGCCCTAGGAGACCACGAGGCAGGCTAAGAAGTACACTGTGGCAGGGCCAGAGCAGGTACTGCCCAGCGGGGCAGACAGGACATCAGGAGAGTGAGCCTGAGCCGAAAAGGGTGATATTGTGTACAGGGTTGATATGACCTTCTTCTAATGAATGAGGAACAGACGTGTTCTTGGCTACCGCAGAGAATATAGTTAGTACCATAGCAGAAAGCCTTTACGAAGCAAGTTACACCCTCGCCTAAGAAAGGGCTTTCAACAGTGGGTGGGCTGTCTGAGGAAGTGATGCTGGCTGTGTATGTGACAGCATTTGAGCAGAAAATGGAAAGAAGCCTGCGAGGAATGCGTTGGAGGGATCTGTCCATGGGATGGATCCTGACCGGGCAGGAAGGCTTCTCTAAGTCCTTCCAGCTCTAAGACACTATAAGTCTATCAGTGAAGACACTGTGTTTCTCCTCTGAGGCTGAGTCTACTTAATCAGCTGACCACGTGACATCACAAGCAATGACCTGATCCCAAGGGTACAGACTATGGGGCCATTTGGACACAAGACACTGATGAACAAGAACATGAGAAATGGAGGGAACACGACGAATCTCATCATAAATATCTGCAGGCCCCAGCCTCTTTTCTACAGACAGAGGCTCTGGAGGGAGTGGAACTGCCCTCCCGCTGGGCTCATTTACTGTCCCCTCTCATGGCCCTGCCATGGGAAGATGCTGAGATCATGGGACTCTTGAAGTCCTGGCTGGAGAAGTGCCACCTCTGTGCGTGCCTGGCTGGGTATGCCCCAGATACAGGCGGCCGGGCTGGAGATGGACCTCATTAAGGTCTTAACTAATTGGATCTGCTTTTGCAAACTGAGAGATATACCCAAAAGATTGCCTAATTTTGATTCAAAGAAGACTGTAAATTTGGTAGCAGCCTGTGTGTGCACGTGTATTGGGGGAGGACAAGAAAGAAATCTTGTTCCATTAAATGTAAACCTCAATTATAAGGTAAATCCCCGTTTCAAAAATGTTAAAAAAAAAAAACTTTCTGAGACGATGGTGGTAAAACCCCATCCCATTTCCTGTAATAAGACAACGAGGGTGCCAAAGCCACAGCAGGATCCAAGGGTCACCAGACAGACTGGGCAGCTTGTGTAGGAAGGTGGTTAGGACAGAAACAGTGGAGGGTGCTGCCTGTCGCCTGAGGAGGAAGGCAGTCAGCCCGGGGCCACTTTCCCAAAGATCCTTCACTGCCCAGCCCAGGACTCCGGGGGCCACAGGGTTCAGGACGCAGCAGCAGCTGACCAGCAGCTTCTCCGGGGCTCCACAGGCTGGTGTGGCGCGGTGCTGACGGCAGGCTGTGGAGGGAGGCAGATCTAGGCCGGAGCCCAGCCCACACCACGAGCAAGCCCCACAGGGGGACAGAAAGCCCGCTTCCCTTACCCTCCTGCCAGCGCCAGACGGTGATGGTGTGCTCGGGGTCCACACCCACTGACACCAGCAGCTTCCCGGTGGCGCTGAAGTTGACGTAGTTGACGCCCTTCGAGTGGAAGCACCGCAGCACGGACACGGTGTGCTTGGTCACGGCATCCCACACGTGGATGGAAGGTGTCGTCCCTGAGCGGGGGAGCAGGACGAAGAGCTGAGGTTGGAGAGCGGCCGAGCACGGGCAGCATCGACGCCCACCTAAAAGCTTCTATGACAAGTGCTCAGGGGCATCACAGAGACGGGGCTGAGACCCACGGCCTGGCCTGGCCGGAGGTGAGAGAGAAGGGGAAACACTTGCCTGCTGTGCTTTCAGAGGCAGAGACCTAAGGGTGTTTACGTCCAACACACACACTCTGTATCAGGTGGAGTTGATACAAAGGAAATCGGTGAGGTCAATGATTTGTATCTATGATCAGCCAGATACAGTCAGCAAACATGGTAGACTGACATGATTTTGCTGTGCAGATTCAAACTACTCACGGATGGAACTGCCTTACCTGGGGTCTCCGCAATATCACCTGCATTGGGTGAGCAATGGCAATGAGGAAGCGTCAAGGGAAAACAATAGCTGAAATAAGTCATGTTTCCAAGAGCGAGGCACTCAACACCAGCATCAAAGTTCCAAATTAAATTAAAAAAATGGGCATGAGTTCAATGAAAACAAGCAGCAAGATATGTTCGTAAAAACTGCCTTTGAAATGACGAAGTTAACAACCACCACCACTCGTCACCAATGTGAATCAGCGCACAGCTGTCACTGGCAGTTTCCTAGGGTAAGGAGAGTCAGGCACGCATAGCGGAATCCACCCTCTCCGAGCACAACCTCCAGGGCCCTTCATTTGAACCTGGGCTCTGAAAAACCATTCCCACAGCCCCCAGGGCTGGGGGGCGTTTATTTGGTTCTTGAGTCTCTGGTCTGACTTAATGGTCCCTTAGAGTCAGGATCACTGCATGTGTCAACTCAGACAACACAGATTCAATCGGGGCTCAAAGACTCAACATCGACGTCAAGAAAGGGTGGATATCAGTGACCCCTCCCCCGCCCCCCACTGCCGCCCCAGTGGCTGCCGATAAATCAGTAAATCAGAGTCTCTGCTCAGAGGAGAGCGACTCAGCGTCAGGCCCCTCCTACCTATCTGGCTGGTGGCGACCACGTTCCTGTACTTGGGGTGCCGGTTCACCGTCAGGCAGAGGATGTCGTCCGTGTGCTCCAGGTAGAAGCTCTGGCTGCCTAGGAGAGACGGGGCAGGGTGGGCAGGGGCACGGATAAGCTCTGAGGGTAGACCCAAAGCTCTGTGAGGAGTCTTGGCAAGTGCCCAGCAGAAGGGAGAGCTAACAGCACCCAGTTCTCACTTACAGAATTGTCCTTGGGGAGTGGGGGACCTTTGTCACCTGGACACATTCTGTCCCAAGATTAGGAGAGTGAGTGCCTGTATCTAATCTAGATCTAACACACAAGCTCCCTTCAATCCATCCTGGGTGCAGCCAGAATGCAGTCCAAGTGCAGAGGTTTCCAGGGTCCAGAAAGTTTCCTCCTCCCACGGCCCAGGACCCACGGCTTCTCACACTCTTCCTCTGAGTGGGGTGGTGGGGGGTGCTGGAGACAGTGCCTTACTGACCAAAATGGCACCACTTACTCATCAGAAAGGGAAGACTACACTAGGAACATGCTTGGGAAATCCCTTTTAATTATCTTTATCTATCAAAGTGCCAACCTACTGGGTACTTGGATGGCAAGGGTGATGGTTTTATCCCTTGAAGCCCTAAGTCAACACATGTCGCAAGTGGAAGAAAGGACAAGGAAAGCTTTATCATCTATTGCAGCAAACGGTTTGCTGACTTGACTGCCCAAGTGGCCACTGTAAACACACAGGAACTGAGAGGTGAGTGATGGCATCTAATATAAGGAAACAGCACTTTGCTACTAACCTGGTAACATGTGGCTAGAAGACTGAGAAAAACAAAGAAGAAATTCCAAGGTCCTCCCCTCAAAAGACAAATCTTTACATACCCAGTGATTTTACTATCTTAAAAAAATCTATGCATAAACTACACAGAATTATTAAGGAGCATAAAAATTTGAGAGGGAAAAAAGTTTAAGATATAAAGCAAATAAAGGCAACATATTCAGTTCAGTTCAGTCGCTCAGTCATGTCCGACTCTTTGCGACCCCATGAATCGCAGCACGCCAGGCCTCCCTGTCCATCACCAACTCCCAAAGTTCACTCAGACTCACGTCCATTGAGTCCGTGAGGCCATCCAGCCATCTCATCCTCTGTTGTCCCCTTCTCCTGCCCCCAATCCCTCCCAGCATCAGAGTCTTTTCCAATGAGTCAACTCTTCGCATGAGGTGGCCAAAGTACTGGAGTTTCAGCTTTACCATCATTCCTTCCAAAGAAATCCCAAGGCTGATCTCTTTTTGAATGGACTGGTTGGATCTCCTTGCAGTCCAAGGGCTCTCAAGAGTCTTCTCCAACACCACAGTTCAAAAGCATCAATTCTTCGGCGCTCAGCTTTCTTCACAGTCCAACTCTCATATCCATACATGACCACAGGAAAAACCATAGCCTTGACTAGACGTACCTTAGTCGGCAAAGTAAGGTCTCTGCTTTTGAATATACTATCTAGGTAGGCCATACCTTTTCTTCCAAGGAGTAAGCATCTTTTAATTTCATGGCTGCAATCACCATCTGCAGTGATTTTGGAGCCCCCAAAAATAAAGTCTGACACTGTTTGCACTGTTTCCCCATCTATTTCTCATGAAGTGGTGGGACCGGATGCCATGATCTTCGTTTTCTGAATGTTGAGCTTTCAGCCAACTTTTTCACTCTCCTCTTTCACTTTCATCAAGAGGCTCTTTAGTTGCTCTTCATTTTCTGCCATAAGGGTGGTGTCATCTGCATATCTGAGGTTACTGAAATTTCTCCCAGCAATCTTGATTCCAGCTTATGCTTCATCCAACCCAGCGTTTCTCATGATGTACTCTGCATAGAAGTTAAATAAGCAGGGTGACAATATACAGCCTTGACGTACTCCTTTTCCTATTTGGAACCCGTCTGTTGTTCCATGTCCAGTTCTAACTGTTGCTTCCTGACCTGCATATAGGTTTCTCAAGAGGCAGGTCAGGTGGTCTGGTATTCCTATCTTTTGAAAATTTTTCCACAGTTTATTGTGATCCACACAGTCAAAGTCTTTGGCATAGTCAATAAAGCAGAAATAGATGTTTTTCTGGAACTCTCTTGTTTTTCGATGATCCAGCGGATGTTGGCAATTTGATCTCTGGTTCCTCTGCCTTTTCTAAAACCAGCTTGAATATCTGGAAGTTCACGGTTCACGTATTGCTGAAGCCTGGCTTGGAGAATTTTAAGCATTACTTTACTAGGGTGTGAGATGAGTGCAACATATTATCATATTTAAATCTTGTGGTAAAAATAAGGGTGTCTCTTAATTTCTGAGCGATTCTTTTTGCTTCAGTTGTTCTTTTAAAAACGAGTTTTAAATTTATAGTTAAATTCTATATAAGGGAAATTTAAGGAATTTTTGTTAATTATTTCACAGTTCTCATTCTCCTTGTGAATCTGGTTAAATACTTGAAACAGGCAAAACTTGAAAATCTGAGCTGCTAAAAATTTTGGTGACTTAGAAATCAATGAGAAAACCACCCCTCTCCCTCTTGCTTGGTTGTTGGTTACTGTCTGTAAAGCTTTCTCTGCTCTCCACACCCTCTTTCTGGCTTCCCTCCATCCCTCTCAGCCTCCATGGAGCTGAAGGAAACACCACCTCCCTGCCAGGGGCTGAGATGAGATGCAGGTGGGCGAGAGGCAGGGAGAAAGCGGGTCTGATTCTGTGAACATGGGCCTGAGATTCTTCCAGAACTGAAGGGCACCAGTCTGGAATGGAGTGGAATGGCTCTGAAGGGTAGAGCAAGTTTAAGCTATGCGGCATATAACCAGTGGGAAAGTGCACAAAGGGCTAAAACAAACATCTGTGTTCAGTCAGTAACCACTGTTTCTCCCGTTTACCTGTGGAGAGGTTCTGAACGATGCCGGCTGCGGCCGTATGGAAGATGATGTCGGCCCCGTCATTCAGGTAATGCAGGTTATTGCGACAGTCAAAGCCTCTGTAGCCAAACACGTGGTCGAGAGCCAGCTCCTACACTCCCACACAAGATGAGAGGGCCCTTAGGGGAAGTAGGAGCAGAGGAACAAACCCGCACCGCAGGGACAGCCACTCACAGCACAGGAACCACTCACTCCTGGGCCAGCTGGGAATACAGGCAGCCCTTTCTTTAGCTCCCCAAGATGCTGGGGGGCAGCCCCACACATAGCATTACAATGAGTTTTCTAAATAAGGCTTCCCTAATGGCTCAGATAGGATCTTCCCTGCAGCTCAGATGGTAAAGAATCTGCCTGCAATGAAGAAGACCCGGGTTTGATCCCTGGGTCAGAAAGATCCTCTGCAGAAGGGAACGACAATCCACTCTGGCATTCTTGCCTAGAGATCCCATGGACAGAGGAGCTTGGCGGGCCACGGTCCATGGGGTCGCAGAGTTGGACATGGCTGAGTGACTAATGGCTCAGATGGAAAACAATCTGCCTGCAATACAGGAAGCCCAGGTTTGATCCCTGGGTCAGGGAGATCCTCTGGAGAAGGGAATGGCTACCCACTCTAGTATTCTTGCCTGAAGACTCCCATGGACAGAGGAGCCTGGCGGGCCACAGACCATCGGGTTGCAAAGAGTCAGACAGGACTGAACAACTAACTTTCTAAATAAACCGGATTTGCTTCCCTGCTTCTCAGGTGAGGCAAAGTCTATCAAAAGGATGCCCAGTAAAGGCTGCCCCGAAGTTGCACATCTGCAGCGTGGTGGGCACTCTTGGAGGTGAGCTGAGGGGTGGCTCAGGGCTCTTTGCTCTGATCCCTCGGATACAGCAGGGACTTGCAAAGCAGAACACTGAGGCGAATGCCATGCTCATTCTGTTGCTGGGTGCTTGCCCTACAAAGTTTCTATACCATCTGCATTCTTTTTTCCCCTACAGCCTTTCTCCTCTTCCTGTCTCATCTTCTAGGACAAAGAGCAGTGACTGGTTCAGATCAGACTTGTTCTTAATTCAGCGTGATGGTTTGGCTATCATTGCTGGCAACTCTCCTGTCCTGGGCACCGTGTTGGTTGGGGTGGGATGTGGAGACTGATTCAAGATTAAGAAGATGTGGGTCCCTTTCCTCTAGGTTCCCTGATTCTAGCCTTTTCTCTCTCCAAAGCTTGCCAGTTACAAACATCAGATTAATTTTAAAATACCACAACACGTCCCTACTCAAAAACACACACTGACTTTCACTACCTATGGGATAAAGTCCAAACTCCTTAAGTTGGTACAATGAGGCCCTGTTCTCACAATCTCCCATGGCCTTTCGTCAAGCTGATACACCATTTAGCCCATGTATCAGGAGCTTTCCTATTTATATGACTCTTTTTCTTTTTTTTTTTAATCTCACCCGGAAAGTTCTTTTCCTCCTTAGCACTCCCCACCCTGAGTCTCTCCCCCCACCATGTGCTTCCCAGAAACCATGTGTGTAATATGTGATCTCCAGTCCCGTGGGCAACTGTCTCAAGCTGGGCCAGATAGTTTCCCCCAGAATTTAGAGCTGGGGATGCTGGTAGGCTCGGCTGCCTAATTAACTGAGGAAATGTAAATGCCCGCATCAGACAGCACCACAGTCTACTAGAATAGCTCAAGAAGTCTGCAGGAGAAGAGAAGGATGCATCAGGCTCACAGGAGGCCCCACTGGGCAGAAAGAGGCACTGTCTTGGCTGATGACAGCCTTTCCATTTCCGAACCCCGTCTTTCCTGAAGTTGAGCTGCATTTCCTGACCTGTGCTGTTTCCATGATAATCACCCCTCCCCCCTCCAAAATATATTTTCCTCTTCTAATAAAAAAAAATTTAACTTAGATTTTTCTGGCCTCAAGGAGTTCAGAGTGTAGTTAGGGGCCAGATGAGCGTGAAGTAATGGCAGGAGAGTTTGGGACAGGGCTGTGGAGGAAAGGATGTGGTGTGGGTGGAGGGCAGGAGGGGTTAGGGTGGGGAGCACCAGAGAAGGCTGCACAGAGAAGGGTGGGGAAGGATGGGGTATGGGGAGGGAAGAGGAGGAGGCTTCTGGGCACAGGGGCCTGAAAGTCCCAGGCAGCTTCAGAGAACACTGATGGCTTCGGGGTTAGAGACATGAGTTGCTGTGGAGAATCTCAGGTGACGAGCTAGGACGGGGGCTCCTGGGTAAGGTTCTGAAACCATGATCGTGGGTCCCATCGGGAGAGTGGGGCCCTCCTGGGTGTCAAAGCTGGGGTGGAGAGAGACAAGTTATATTGTCAAGAGCTGACTCTGTGGGCAGCGGGGCATGTGTCAGAGAGGAAAGGGACAGGTCTGGAGGCAGCAAGAACAGTTAGGAGGGCTCTCTCAGAAATCAGCAGATGCCCCGGAGCGCTCATCCTCAAGTCTTGACTGCTAGCAGAGTTCAAACCCCTCTCCACTCCCTGGCTTAGTGATCGGGGCTGGGACCTAACCCATCACTAGACTCCTCTGAGCTACAGCACCCTCATCTGTAAGATGGAATAATAACGGGACCTACCCTGTAGACTCGAGCAATGTGTCAAATACTCGGTGGGAAGTATCAACATAGAGCAAAGTACCCAGCACCCGACAAGTGCTCGAGTGACATTAGCGATGGTGAATAAGCTCCCCTGGGTGGCATTAGGTACAGGGAAAAGGGACCAGGTCCGAAGGACACAGGATATTTTGGGGTTAGTAATCAAAGGGCTTGGTGGTGGGGCTGAAGGAACATGACCCAGGAGATGTAACTCTGGTCCTTGCTGGGGAACACAGTGCTATGTGGAAGGGACGGGAGAAGCGAGAGCCAGCCGGTCCAGCTGGGGTAACCTGAAGGTGTCCGTGGGACTTGCAGATGGTGATGCCCACCGGGCAGATCTGAGAACATCGATGGCAGATGGAAGAACAAAATAGTGTAACCTCCTCACCTCGACCAGTTTCTTTTTTTTGGTGATGTTGTTCTTCTGGAGCTTCTCAGGCTGGGGCGCCGCTCTGCTAACGGGTGGTCTGGAACAGAGAGTGTCCAAAAGAAGCAAAGTGCTGAATAAAAGGCAGCAAGGTTGCCCGTTCAGTGCGGCCAGCTAAGACCAATGCCAGGCTCTCTCTGTCCTCCCCTACTTGGAGGACCCCACACCCCTGGGTTTGTCCTGTCCAGGCCCCTCCCTAGCCCCTCTTCCGCCTCCAGGAAAAGCAGCTTCTGATACTTTGGGCCCTGGATTCACAGGCACGGAGTTGAGCTTCCCTACACGTAAGGCATAGAAGTCAGAGTCAGCCCCTCTCTCCTGGGAGCCAGGAAGAACGCATGAACCAGAGGGGTTGGTTTTAAAACTAAAGAGGCATCTAAGCCTGAGAAAGAAGGGGTTGCACTTCCTAAATCCACCGGGCATTTTCAGATGGGGATGCACTGTTCAGAATTAGGTGCTCAGAGATCCTGGCATGGTGTGAAGTAGGACTTCAAGCCAGCTGGGGAACTGGCCCTGAAGGTCAAGTGCCCAGGTCATTCTTGCCACACAAAGGGCAGATAGGAAGCAAAGGATGAAGGCCTTGGCCCTACCCCTCAGGGTAAGCTCATGGTCTGCATTCAACTGCTGCCACCACACCAAAGCTTGTTTTTCCCTGCTCAGCTCTGCAGATTTGGGCCTCCAATTTTAATTAAGAAATTTCTCTAACTGGGAAGCCCTCAAGGACTCCTATAAGAGGAGGGCAATTTTTGGGTACCACGAGCTTCCCTCAAATGGGACTTCTCCGCATTTAGAGACCCTAGGACGGGCAGGGGAGGGGCCCAGCTCCTGCCACATGTTTCAATTCATTAGCTCTGGCTTTGGGGGCTACATAAAGAGAAAGGATTACCTGGATCCCCTTGTAAGCAGCAAACAAAGCCAAGTGAGAAACTTAGTACAGTTTAGGGCTGCACTAGCAACCACCTCATTCATGCACAAGCATCGTCCAAGTGAACAGACATTCCTGTGTGGCACACACCATGCTTCCCGAACATGCCAGCAAAGAACTAAAACAGAAATGAAAGAGTGCACCGCTCTACCAAATTCAGAAAGCTCATACCCTGGCGTCTCTGGGCAAACTCTGCACTAAAGCGCCTACAGGATAGGGAGAAAAAAGGAGGCCTTGTCACTGCTTCCGCGCACTCTCTGGGCTGTGCCAATGCGCCAGGGGGCCTCTGATCAGAGTGCGCTGGAGAGGGACTTGTGGTCAGAAAAACAATCACATCCTCCTGGATGGCGGTGGAAATCAGGCACAATGGCCACTTTGTTTCCAAATCAAGTTCAACTCATAATTTAGCCTAAATAGTTTGCAACGTTTCTCGGAAGGGCAGCGTGCCTGCTGGAACGGCTTGCATTTTTGTGCTCAGGAGAAACAAGGTAGCTTTATTTTCTCAGAAGCTCTTCAATCAAAACATGTTATGTAATCATAAGTGATAATTGGACCAAATGGCATCACTGTCAGCACCAAAGAATAGGGAGAGAGCCATCTCTGCAAACGACACCCCCGGCTGACATCACCGCTGCCAAATTGGGCAAGAGCGGGAGGCTGGGGGCAGGCGGTTCTCACAATTAGACTGCATGCATGGTAATTATCACTTCCTGGGACATCTGCTCTTTCTTCTGTTTTAGTGGAACTTTTAAATGACATCCGTGGGTTTCTTCTTCCACCTAAGAGTGTCTGCGTGTACGATAAAAGCAAGCCAAGGTCTGAGATGGGAGCAAGGGGCCACGGGAACTAGAGCACGGTTCATACGGCAGAATCTGAGATTACACGCAGGGCTCGTTTTCAGGGCATACACGGGCTGTATAATATGTCGCATATTATACAGTGTATACAGAGTATGCATACAAGCACAAACACTGTGTACTTATATATACAGTGGATTGTATATATATACACGTGGAGGCAATCTGATGCTTTTTTCACCTTGATTTTCAGTAAAAAACTGAAAAGTAAAGCAATCTCAGAATGTTTTCTTTCTTATTTCACAAGCATGTTTACAGCTGTATTGCTTCAAAACTGAAGATGAGGGGGCAAAAGGCAGAAACCTGCATTGTGGCAAATTCAGCAGAGTGTTAAGTATAGACCCTCCACGGCTGTGAATTCTGCATGAACGCTTAGTTCTAGATGCTCATCCAACACCTGGGCTTTTGCAGAGTGCTGCGCATACTTACTTGACAATTCCCTGCCTCCAAAGGAAAGCAAGTTAAAACACAATACAAGCATTAAAGGCTTCTTTCCAGGCATCTATAAACAGGGTTTGTAACATCAGACGTGAGAGGGACTGCCAACAGTTTCAACCACAGCCAAACCCTGGAGGTTTAGTATTTTTCAGTGGATCTAAATCCTTCCAGATTCAGATTCCTTTGGAAATGTGACTCTGAAAAGCTTTGCTGAGGTGGGAAAGAGCAGAGTGTGTGAGAACATTCACTCACTTTTCAGTCCAATAAACTCTTTATAGTTGGTTGTTCGCAGCTGGCACACAGGATGGAGAATGAGGAAGGCGTAAGCATGACTGGGAATCTGCAGGGAGGTGTAGGGCCGGGAAGGTGATGGGGTGGGGTCGAAGGTGGGAGGAGCAGAGACAAGAAGGGATCTCACAGGGCAAGTGGGGCTGTGAAGAGACTCTGGGAAACAAACAGAAAGTTTCCATTGGGAAAAAATTTAAGGAGGGAACCTGGCCAAGAGAGCAAGCAAACTGGATAATCAGGAGAGAGGAGGAAGATCAGGCCTGCGCTTGGAGAGGGTACAAGGAAAAGAGGGTGGAGGTGGGAACCTCAATGAGGGGCCTGCAAGCTCAAGCCTGTGACTCGGTGTTAAGTAATGAGGCAGCTCCTTTCCTGCCCAGTGCTAGGGGGGCGGCTGCTGGAGACCCACCCCACACCCATGAGTCGCCACTCCAGGCCCTGTGTTCCCTGTAGGCACAGAAGGACTATGACAGGTCAGTGCTACCTGTAATCACATAGCCCAGCAGCTCGGCTGTGGAAGAGAAAGCTCAGACTCACTTGAAGATGTGTGGAGTGTTACCACGACATGGGCTGTCACCCCATGACAGGCCCCAGGGGTGGCCTGCACTCAGGCGTTCACCTCCCTGCCCACTGCCCCGCACTGGGGTGCTGGGCTGGCAGAGCGAGGGGCAGAACAGAGCACGTGATGCCCTGAGACGTACGGGTGAGGGGTCCTGCCAAGGCTCCTGGGCAGCTTCTGAAATGACTGAGGTTACGGGAGTCAGTCACAACCCGAGAGGAGTGCAGTGTGAGAGCTGACTGGGGGGAAGGCTCAGAGAACCGGTGAGAAACAGTCATTCCAAGCAGCTTCTATAAAGAGAGGTGTGGGTGTGGAGAAACTCAGCTACGTTTAGCCAAGAAATGCACATTTGGAATCGTTTTTAGTGCTGTTAGTCCGACGATGCTCAAAGTGTCCTTGGAGGAAGCGTGGCTTTCTTCAGATTCCAAGATGTGTTATTAAAATGCTCTAAGAGTTTCCAAAACGTCTTGGGAAACCCAGTGACCCTGGATCCTGGTTTCGGTGGAAACGGGATGATCTGAGCACTGGTTTAGGACTGTCCTCTAGCAAGATCTGTCTCCCCTATGAATGGGCTTCAGGGATTCAGTGACACCCCTGGCATTCATGTCAAATTGTGTGTGTATGTGTACATTTTTCTACGGAAAAGAGGTATACTTTAATCATATCATATTTTCAAAGATGTCTATAGTATGAGAGAGACAGGTTGAGACTGAGAGGGATTAATTAAGAACCACTGCTCTAGGAGAAGTCCAGGTTTAGGAAAAGTCTCCAAAGCCATGAGAACTATTTTCTAAACAAAAGGAACTGGATTCTGTCAAATGTAGATCTTTCCATAAGATCACATGGAAAAAACTCAAAAGACCTTTTTGGCCAATCCAGGATTTATTTGTCTTCCAGAACAGCCTGTAGAGCTGCTCAGGCAAGAAGTAGAGAGGAGAGAAGGGGATCAGGCAGGACTGCGGGCAACCTGAGAGGAGTCTTCCCTCTTGCAAATGCTCTTGGCTGAGGCCTACGACACAGTCCCTTTTAACAAAACAGAGGCACAGTTGCAGACTCAGCTGTTTTAGGTGAGCAGTCAACTATACGGGTGAAAAGTCGAGGCATAATGAAATGGAGCAGAGGGAAGCACAAGTAAAGGTGAACAGACCATCACAGAGGCCAGAGCAACCACTCAAAGAGGGATGGTGAAGACGCAAACTAGAGCAGCGGCTGTAGAGAAGGAAACAAATGAATAAAGAAGTACGGATGACGTCGACTTCAAGGACATTGCAACTGATGAGCTCTAGGGGATGAGGGAGGAAGAGCAATTCAGGTGGAACAACAGTGCTCTGCTCTGGCGTCAGCACCACCTGAGACAGGAGAAGATTTCTCAGGGAAGATGGGGAGCTCAGTTTTGGCATGTCAAACTCTGGACGTCTGTGGGTTGGCTATCTAGCTGGAGGTTCAACTGAGAGGTGGGGACTCAGACACACAACACCAGGAATTATAGCCAAGAGGTGGGATATATGAATCAGGGAGAGGGGCAAGGTGAAAAAAGAGAATGGCCAAAGGTGAAATCCTAAGCACCAACAGCAAACACCCTCTTCCAACAACACAAGAGAAGACTCTACACATGGACATCACCAGATGGTCGACACCAAAATCAGATTGATTATAGTCTTTGCAGCCAAAGATGGAGAAGCTCTATACAATCAGCAAAAACAAGACCAGCAGCTGACTGTGGCTCAGATCATGAGCTCCTTATTGCCAAACTCAGACTTAAATTGAAGAAAGTAGGGAAAACCACTAGACCATTCAGGTATGATCTAAATCAAATCCCTTATGATTATACAGAGGAAGTGAGAAATAGATTTAAGAGCCTAGATCTGATAGATAGAGTGCCTGATGAACTATAGAATGAGGTTTGTGACACCGTACAGGAGACAGGGATCAAGACCATCCCCATGGCAAAGAAATGCAAAAAAGCAAAATGGCTGTCTGGGGAAGCCTTACAAATAGCTGTGAAAAGAAGAGAGGCGAAAGGCAAAGGAGAAAAGGAAAGATATAAACATCTGAATGCAGAGTTCCAAAGAATAGCAAGAAGAGATAAGAAAGCCTTCTTTAGCGATCAATGCAAAGAAATAGAGGAAAAGAACAGAATGGGAAAGACTAGAGATCTCTTCAAGAAAATTAGAGATACCAAGGGAACATTTCATGCAAAGATGGGCTCGATAAAGGACAGAAATGGTATGGATCTAACAGAAGTAGAAGATATTAAGAAGAGGTGGCAAGAATACCAGAGGAACGGTACAAAAAAGATCTTCATGACCTGGATAATCATGATGGTGTGATCACTCATCTAGAGCCAGACATCCTGGAATGTGAAGTCAAGTGGGCCTTAGAAAGCATCACTATGAACAAAGCTAGTGGAGGTGATGGAATTCCCGTTGAGCTGTTTCAAATCCTGAAAGATGATGCTGTGAAAGTGCTGCACTCAATTTGCCAGCAAATCTGGAAAACTCAGCAGTGGCCACAGGACTGGAAAAGGTCAGTTTTCATTCCAATNTAAAGAGATCTCTAGTCTTTCCCATTCTGTTCTTTTCCTCTATTTCTTTACGTAAGTATATCCCTGAGTTCTGTGAGTCAGCCTAGGAAATCATCCAACCCAAGGAAGGGTACCTTGATTTATAGCTGATTGGTCAGAAGTATAGGTGACAACCTCTGACTTGTGATTAGCATCTGAGGTAGAGATTTTCTTACAGGACTGAGTCCTTCAGTGTGGAATCTGAAGCTCTCTCCAGGTAGACAGAGTCAGAAATGAGTTAAACTGCAGGACACTGAGCTGGTGTCACAGAATTGTTTAGTGTGGGAAAAGTCCCACATCCGCTGTCAGAAATGGTGTGAGCGTGGGAGAGTAAAAGAGAAATAGAGGAGTGTTTTTCTTGTACAATGACTATTATTTATTTCATAATTCACCAATCTGAATGCTTGGCACAATCAGTATTTTTAACTTTTTAAAGAAAAACACTGTAAAGATATTAGCTAGAAATTATGATGCAGTATTTCTATCAATGGCAATTTTGTTTATCCCAGGATTTTCAACATTTGACACATGGTTGATTTTTAATAAGGTTAGTACCCTTGGGCTGTGGAAGAAAAAATACAAACACGCTCAGATCACAAAACATGCCCAGATCACAGAACACACCCAGATCACTATTTACACTGAGGAATCGGATACTAGCAAACACACACACTAAATTTAAATACTAAAATTATTTCCTGTTGACGCTTTTACTGGGAGAATTGAGCTCATTAGTTAGTGTGGGGGCAATTCTGTGATGTAATTCATAGCATCATATCCTCTGTCCATGGGATTTCCCAAGCAAGAATACTCGAATGGGTTGCCATTTCCTTCTCTAGACGATCTTCCTAACCCAGGAATCAAACCCCTGAGTCTGCTGCATTGCAGGCAGACTCCTTACTGTCTGAGACACCAGGGAAGCCCAAATACTCTCTAAATTGATGCAAGTACTTTGTTAATAATAAAGTCTCCCACCATGTGAAATCCCCATCTCCTAGAAAACCTATTATTATTAAGCCAGGCCATTTATCTGATAGCCCACCAAGGAAAGAAATATGCCTTCAAATCATTTTTAGAGCCAAATTTGTGTTTCTCACTCCTCTGATTAGTTACTCCAAAATTCTCAAATAATCAGACCACTAGGAATAAAGAAGCAAGTCGTAACAAAAAACAAAAACTTTCATTTCCAAAACTGTATGGACAATGGCAGTTTTCAGGATCTCACATTTTTAAGACGAAAATGACTTAACTGGCTTCAAAAGCATCTAATATTGAGAGCAGCCAACATATTTAACTGCACACGTGGCCCTTGCTAAGCCAAGCCCAAGAGGTAGACCTAGTTTTGAAGAGCTCTGACGGAAGGAGACCTTGTTCACACTTGAGTGGCCTGCTAGCAGCAAGGCTGTGTGGGTTCTCAAAATACAAATTACACTCTCAGTGGCGCCTGCTGTGAAGAGCCTCACTCAGACCAGAAGTCTTTACTGAATACAATAATGTCCAAATCTTTCTTAACACATCCAGATACATGCAAAAAACATGTGTTTTTAACTTTCTTCTTGAGATCATTCAGGTTCACATTCAGTTTTAAGAAATGATGCAAACACTATCCATGCCCTTCACCTAGTTTTCCCCAATGACAACATCTTGCAAAATTAGTAACACATTAACAAACAAGATCCATCAACTTTATTCAGACTGCACCAGTTTGCCTGCACAGTCCGAATAAAGTTGATGAATAGTGTATTGTGTTTGTGGATAATGTGTACGTGTGTGAACTTAGATCTATGCTATTTTATCATGTGTAGACTCATATCACCTGCCTCACAGTAAAGACAGAGCTGCTCCATTACAAGGATCTCTCATGCAACTCTTCCTTATCCATAATTATCTTTCTTTTGCCTCCCCACTTATCCCCAACATCTGGCAGCCACTAAATCAGTCTTTGTTGCTATAATTTCATCATCTCAATATTACATAAAGGCAATTGTACAGTATATAATCTTCTGAGTAGGTTTTCTTTATTCAGCTTGATTCCTTTGAGAACCATTCAAATTGTTCTGTATGTCAATAGTTAATTCCTTTTCAAAGTTGAGGAGTATTCCATAGTAGAATGTATCACAGGTTCTTTAACCATTCTTGTCAACTGAAAAAGATTTGGCTCTTTCCAGATTTGGAATTGTACACAAACCTGTTAACAGGTTTGTACATGCTCTTATGTAGACATGTTTTCATTTCTTAGTGACAAATGCCCAAGGATGAAATGGGTGAGATAATAAACACATGCAAAGCTTTGTAAGAAAATGCCAAACTACTTTCCACGGTAACTGTTCTATTTTACATTCCTACCAGACATATATAAGTATTCTGAATTCTCAACATTCTAGTTCCAAATGTCAGCATTTGGCATTATCACTATTTTTTTTGTTTTAGTCATTCTCACAGATCTGCACCCATATCTTTCTGTGGTTTTAATTTGTATTTTTTGGAATGTGAAGTCAAGTGGGCCTTAGAAAGCATCACTATGAACAAAGCTAGTGGAGGTGATGGAATTCCAGTTGAGCTATTGCAAATCCTGAAAGATGATGCTGTAAAAGTGCTGCACTCAATATGCCAGCAAATTTGGAAAACTCAACAGTGGCCACAGGACTGGAAAAGGTCAGTTTGCATTCCAATCCCAACTAGAAGAAAAAAAAAATCAGATGGAAAACTAAGAACCTTCATCAAAAGGGTCTAAAATTAAATAAGTAAACAAACGAGGGTCGACTTCTTTAGCCAAGAGCAATCAAGTAATATTTCAGACTAAACTTCCAAGTGCTAAACTGTTTTTCCAATTTATAACACAGAACAACTGTTTACATCAACTACAAACTGCATGTCTCCATAAACATGTACCTGTGGGCATTGTGTCCTTACCTATAATTCTTTGTCCCTATGCATTTTCAAGAACTACACTTTTTTCATAAGTTAGGCACGTCTATCCTATTGTGTCAAAGGACAGTTAACCAGAGGGGGGGAAAAACATATCACTGTCTTTTAAGCCCAATGAACATAGTGAATGTTGTTGTTGTTATTATTATTATTATTTCTTTTACCTGAATAGGAGCTGGCCTGAGAGCAAAGAGTTCATTTCGAGCACCCTTGGTATAACCATTCATATTTACAAGGATGTGTATACCATCTTGATGGATGCGATCAGCTGCTTTTCCATTGCATGGAATCTACAGAATAAAAAAATAAAAATTTATTATGTACAATCTCAGACTGATTCAATTAGCCTTAATGGTATTAAACAGAATTCAAATTCCCAGATGCAAAAATACAAGACCACAAATTAAGAATACATTAATGCAGAGTAAAAATATGGTTAAGTGCCATTAAAATGGGCCCACAGTATCACAGAAACAGGATGCAAAGGAAGGAGAGTTTAATTCTACACTGAATGTATGAACAACTAGGCTTCATAGCAGAGATGGTATTTGAGATGAGTGTCCAAAGATGGATAAGAGTTTGAGGCAGTTGGAAGAATTATAATCTCACAGAGAACTGTATGAGTAAGGAACCAGAGTAAAGTGCACAGTAGGTTGAAAAAAATGGGTAGATCACTTCTGTTTGCTATAGGGTATAACTGAAGGCTAATGGTGGGTGAAAAGCACTGGCAAACAAGGTTGCAGTCAAACTCAGAAAGGTTGTGAAGGCCATTTGAAGAGTCTGGACTTCATATATGAAGTTTACTATGAAGTCTACATATATGAAGATTACTTAAAAAAAAAAACCCTCCAGGTATAAAACAAGCCACAGGGATATAACATACAACATGAGGAATATGGTCATAATACTGTAGTAACTTTGTATGGAGACAGATGATTACCAGACTTTTCATGGTGATCTCATAATATGTGCAAATGTCAATTAACTATGTAGTACACCTGAAATTTTCCTAGGTGGCGCTAGTGGTAAAGAAACCGCCTGCCAATGCAGGAGATGCAAGAGACACAGGTTTGATCCCTGGGTTGCCAAGATCCCCTGGAGAAGGGAATGGCAACCCACTCCAGTATTCTTGCCTGGAGAATCCCATGGACAGAGGAGCCTGGGAGGCTACAGTCCATAGGGTTCAAAGAGTCAGACACAACTAAAGCAACTTAGTAAGTGCACACACACCTGAAACTAATACTGTATGTCAACTATGCTTCAATTAATATATATGTATAAAAGATATATATATATATATATTAAATAATTTATACTTCAGTCAATAAGCAGTGAATCCTGAAAGGTCTCAAGAGATGGAGGGTCGTATGCTGCTTGGTCACAGAAGAGTCCAACCCTATACCAAAAATGGTAAGGTGTACTTCCAAAGCAATAGCTATAATGCAAAAGATGTAGGGTACAAATTATTTATGAAATGACAAGAGTCTTGCAATTCTACTAGGACTTCAATGATTCATCTATATGGATTACTAGATATACCATACATACTTGTTAGTCACCAAAGTGGCCAAAAGAGCCTGTAAGAAAAAACTCTAGCCCATACCTTCAGCAACATTCCCTCACAGGTTTCAATCTTAATTTATCATAAAACTTTGGCTCCTAGAGAAAATAGCAATGGAGCCAAGTATAGAAATAAAGATTTAAAGGCAAAAGGCCCTTTAAATGACCTGTTTGTTCTTCCAAGCCACCATCTTGTTCAACTTATTCAGGTAATATTAGATATCTACTGTTGCAGTGCTAGCTCAATCCCCAGAGAAGTCCTATGTCCAAGCAGAGATATATCAATTTCTATTTAATTGCAACCTCAGCAAAATCCATGATGATTATAAATGTAATGGAATAAATGTAAACAATCAAGGAAGTAAGATCAAAGCAATTGCCCACAGGCATGTAGTATGGATGTGCGTGCGTGCGTGCATGCATATGTGTGTGTTGGTCGCTCAGTCGTTTCTGACTCTTTGCGACCCCATGGGCAAACCCACCAGGCTCCTCTGTCCATGGTATTCTCCAGGCAAGTATACTGGAGTGGGTTGCTATTCCCTTCTCCAGGAAAGGCATGAAACAGCTGATGTTAAATATTTGTCAGGAAAAATACAAGCTAGACGTCAACAGTTTTATTCACTATTTGCTCAAATTAAAAAGCTGAAGTATAAGAGTTACACCTACCTGAGAAAGATCAATGAAATGATTGGCTTCTGCCATCACCTTCACTCGGAAGTTTGTGCCGTCATCTGGGCTCAAGGCATAACAGAATACCTGAAAGGTAGCACATAATATGTATTTAATAACCTTGGCTCAGATCTTTCCTAAAAAGACACTGGGCTTAACACCTAATGGTGACAATAGTGGCTCTAGGGAAACACTAGTCTTACCTCAAATTTATCAGGATTGTGCATGCCTGGAATAGACTGCATAAGATGAGAAGTAGGATGATTCCCAAAGTCAGAACTCACGTATCCTACACGCAGTCGACCATCACTGAGCTTCAAGTCTTTTGGATGCTCATATGGTGGTTTATGAAGTACATTAATCTAACAATGGAATTCAAGGCTTGTTAGTAAAATTGAGTCTATATGTAAACTTTCACCTAGGAAAACTGACTAAAAACACAACTCACACCTATTGGGAATGGTTTTGTGCCCAGAATACTTCTTTAATTCATACAGCCAGTTCAATGCAACCTTAGCAACTTATATAATATGGTTCACACTGTGACCTGTTTCTGAGGCCAATGAAATAGCCCAAGCAAGTCTAAAGTTATAGGAAGGAAGCAAAGTGGACAGAGTATGACAAACCCTACATTTTAGAAGAAAATTCTGTAGGGGAACATTTTCAAAAAACAGAATTAGACCTAGCACTCCACTCTATTCTGCTAAGTAAATTCCCACCTTTTATCAAGTAATGCTGTGATTCTCAAAAGTGAGTATAAAATACAACATTATTAAAAACTATTATTTTAAAATTAAAGGAAAACAACATCAGCCTACTGGTAGTATTTCAGTTAAGGATTCTGCCTTATAGAATGCAAGGGATTATAATCAACATAGGACAGGGACTTCCTTGGAGGTCCAGTGCCTAAGACTCCACACTCTCACTGCAAAGGCCTGGGTTTGATCTTTGGTCAGGAAATGGCAACCCACTCCAGGGTTCTTGCCTGGAGAATCCCAGGGACGGGGGAGCCTGGTGGGCTGCCATCTCTGGGGTCACACAGAGTTGGACACGACTGAAGCAACTTAGCAGCAGCAGCAGGAACTAGATCCTGTATACTGCAACTAAAGATTGCATATGCCACAATGAAGACTGAAGATCCTGCATGCCACAGCTAAGACCTGGTACAGCTAAATATAAAAATAAAAGACAGGACACAATGGAAGGAGCTTCTGGGCTCACTCACAAAGCTTCATTTCTCAACTTGGGTGGTGTTCACCTTATGATAACACACTAAGCCATAAATCTGATTCACACAGTTTTTTGTATCCGTTGTCTTACAACAAAAAGATTAAAACAAAAGATGTGCACCTTATCCAAGCAGAGGTTTCCATGCCTCTCAGCAATAGCTTTCCTGAAGCCATGAGAAAGAGGATATAGCATACTATGATGAGGATGCACAGAAGGCAACCTATTCTTCTCTAACTGGTCAGCCACAATGCTAACCAACTTCTTCATTCGCTCATCATAGTCTGTCCAGTCACAGACAATCTAGAGAAGGCAAAAAGAAGATATTATCCAGTAAATCGTATTCCAAGACTTAACATTTTATGTGTCTTTGGCCTCAAGTATGTCAGCTAACCCATTAGAGAACACTGTCTCCAACCAAGCTTGGATTAATATGGCACATAACAATCAAAAAGAGATTACAACCCTGAAAGCCAGTTACTGGCCCGTTATTCTTTACCTGCAGGCAATGAGCCAAATTACAATAAGCGTCAGGAAAATCGGGTTTAAGCTTCAGAGCAGTGCGATAAGAAGCAATTGCTTCTGGAATATTCCCTGAATCCTGGAAGTAAATAAAGTGAGATGGTTAAAATGTTCCCTAACATTAAAAACATTACCTACTAAGATGCACATATAATAAAATACATATTAAAAAATAGTACCTTGTGAATGGAAGCCAGATTACTGTGGGCATCTGCAAAAGCAGGGTTAATCTGAATGGCACGAGTGTAACACTGCAAGGCTCCCTGAACATCCTGCATCTCCTTTAGAGTGTTTCCCATATTAGAGTAAGCATCAGCAAAGGTAGGACTGATTCTAAAGGACAAAACAAAGATTTTACTTCTCTAGTACTAAAACTTTTAACCTCTGTAATGTTAATTTAGTCTGCTGTTACTAAAAGTGCCATATATCAAATGTGCCAAACACCAAGCATTTAAAACCTTGAAAGAAAAAATAAGGCTGGGAATCTCTTACCGAATCGCCTCCTTATAATGCATCAGAGCTTCCTGCAGTTTTCCCTGCTGCTGTAATACACTTGCTAAATTTGAATGGGCAGCAGCAAACTCTGGGAAGACCTATAAAGATTAAAAATGATAACTGAGGTTTAAAAAAATAACTTTAGCTTAAACAGCAGTAATAACTTACAACAAGAACTTGGCTCAAGCACCTTTATATCCCTATACTTCTATCTTCTCCAAGTCTATGCATTCTTCAAAGGACAAGAGCTCAAATTCTACCTCTTTATTTTATACCTCTCCATGTTTCAAACATAATGAGGTAGATCTCTCCTCATCTTAATTTATGCTAGTAACTCTAGCATCTCTCTCTTTGAAATTGCTACCACATCTAACCAACCAACATTATGCCATCAGGCACTGAAATTATATACTTACTGATAACTCCTCTTGAACTGTCGCTTACTGTTTAAATTTTTATGCAGATCTTATCTACACATAAAATAACAAACTCAATGTTAAGGACTTTCTTGAATGTTACACAGGACCTCACTCATACTTTAGGTACTTAATTAATTGGTTCAATGAATGATTCAACCACTATTTATTTTTACAAAAGAGGTAGATGACATGGCAGATTTAATTGCCTTCCCTCTACTATCACACAAAATATCCAGTCACACTACCCTCAACATACTTCTAATGCTTTACGATACAAGCGAACTGCTTCTTCAATGTTTCCCTGTTCCCGTTTGATATTGGCTAGGTTGTTCAGAGAGTCTGCATGGGTGGGACACAGTCGGAGAGCTGTATTATAACAATCTTCTGCTTCGGCAACCTAAGAAACAAAACAAACTATTCAAACCCTATACAGAGGAATCAAAGAGCCACCAGTGATATTATTCTAACAATTACTTAGTTAAGCCTAGTGGCTGGTAACATTCCAGAAACAGGTATTTTTGCTATTCTTCCTCTCAACCAAAACTCTGAAGTCAAACAATTTACCGCTTCAATATTTAATGATGATAAATACAGGACAATAAATACAAAAATGATTTTTTAAAAAATCCCACCAGGTAACAAAGAAAAAGTGAATAAAAATCCTTACACTGCCCTTCTCTTTGAGAGCATTGGCTAGGTTGCAGTAAGCATCAGGGAAATGCGGCTGCAGTTCAATGGCTCGCCTGTAGGTGTCTATTGCGAGATCTATCAGGCCTTGCTCATAGTATACACAAGCCAGGTTGCCATGTACCACTGCATGATTCGGACTCAAGCTTAGGGCACGAAGGTAAGCTGCCACAGCTCTGTAAATAAAACACACACACAATATAGCTAACCTTTAGTGGATGCTTTGTTACAATTCATGCCATACTATACTTAATCTCAAAAATCAATATTGCACCTTTATAAAATGTATTTTTACACTGAAAATTTTCTATACCCACGTAAGAAACAGGCTTTCCTTTGAAAACAACACAAAGTTAAAATTCAGGATTTACTTTACTTTTTGAATCATTAAGAAGGAATAATTTTGTCTAAAAGATAACCATTTCAATAGTTTTATAATAAAGGAAATTTCAACTAAACCAGTGAGACAGATAGTGACTTTGTGAAAAGCCAACAATGCAAAGTCAGGCAATAATAAAAGGTGACACAGCAGACCTGATCAGAGAAAGCAACACTGTAGAAAAAGAGTGCATTTCAACAAACCATTGTAATAAGTTCAGTCCAAACTCTCAAGTGTTGATACAACAGACTCCAAATAGAACATTCTCTCACCTGTCAAAAATCCGTGCCTCTTTCAAGACATTTCCTAAATTGATATAAGCATCCAGAAAATTGGGGTCAAGGGTGACAGCCTAAAAATTGCAAGATAGTTACTTAGAGGAAGTTAGAATTTCAGACTCACTTCCCAATTACAATTCTTAATTCTGACATAACTTTAGATGTCCCATTACATTTTCTAGTATAATTAGATACTATTTCTTTCATTTTCAAAACCCAATTATTTCAGTACATTCATTATTCACAAGTTTCAATATTATCAAAATAACTTCCTATGAGTAAAATGTGTCCTGAAGGAAAAAATTTTAAACTGGGTCTGCTCCAATTTTATTGAGCTGAATACTTCTAATAGCTGGCCCTATTTTATTCTCAGTTAATGAAGCCTAGGTTTTCTAAAAAAACAATGGCAGGAAGAAGCGCAAACTCCGAGAAAAGAAATATATACTTCAATAACTACAACTGTATACTCAGACATTAGTAACATATGTAATTAGAGCCATATACTCAGTAAGATACATTACTACAATGGGATGCTAACCATTAAATGGTCTCATCCAAATAGTTCTGAAGCTATCTTAACATATAAGCAGATATATCCACAGAAGTAACTCTCAACCCTGGCACTGTATCAGAAATCACCTCCTAAATGGTAGGACTTCCCTGGTGGCCAGTTGGTAAAAAGTCTCCCTGCAATGTCGGAGACCAGGGTTTAATCCCTGAGCCGGGAAGATCCCCTGGAGAAGGAAATGGCAACCCACTCTAGTATTCTGACCTGGAGAATTCCATGGACAGAGGAGCCTGGTGGGGCTACAGCCCATGGAGTCACAAAGAGTCAGACACGACTGGAATGACTAACACTTCCTAAATGGTGCCTGAGTTCTATCACAGGGAAATTAAATCAGATTCTCCGAAAATGGGGCTGGGGGACTTTCCACAGAGGTCTAATGGTTAAGACTCTGCCTTCCAATGCAGGGAGTACACTTCAATCCCTGATAAGGGAACTAAGATCCCACATGTCTTGGGGTGCAGCCAAAAAGTAAAATAAAAATTTTAAAAATGAAAATGGGGTCAGGACATCCATATCTTTTACAAGCTCCTCATGTGCAACCAAAGAGAACCACTGAGCAAGAGTAGGTACTCTTTTTTCTTTTTAACTTTATTTATCTGGCTGCACCAGGTCTTAGTTGCAGCAGTCAGGATCTTTGATTTTCTGCAGCATGCAGCATATTTAGTTGAGCCACATGGAATCTAGTTCCCTGACCAGGAATCAAACCTTGTACTGGACCACAGAGTCTTAGCCATTGGACCACCATGGAAGTCCCAGTAGGTACTCTTATAGTGTAAAAAGTAGAAACCTGAACTGAAACACTGAAAAGGTAAAGGTAATAAGTAACTGTGAACATATTTAAGATTCATTAAGAATACTTCCTCTTCATAGATGGCAACTTTGTTGCACTTAGGTTATCTATAGTGATAGATGTCCACCCACTAACTTTTTATTATGGAAAATTTCAAATATATACAAAAGCAGAGGACGATAATAAACTCCCAAGTCTCCATTATCCAGATTCAACAATTAAAAAATCATGTTCAATCATATTTAATCTATATTCCAACCTAACTTGCCCTCTTCCCAGATCATTTTGAAGTTAATTTTCAGTGCTCTCAAAAATATTTCAAAATCTATTTCGGGACAATACAGGAATATTTTTTCCTAGCATAACCACAAGACCAATATCATACTTAAAAATGAGAGCAATTCCTTAATATCAAGTATCCATTCAGTGGTCCAATTTCTGATTAACTTTGATTCAGGATCCAAATAAGACCCATACAATTAACATGTGAGTTTAATCTTTTAAATTGAAAGTTTAAATCTCCATTTTTTATTTCTGCACTTTGTTGAAGAGATCAGATCATTGTTCTATACAGCTTCCCACAGTTTGAATTTGCTGACTGCACTCCTATGGTGTCTTTAACATGTTTATGCTTCCATCTCATGTTACTTCCTATAAATTGGTGGAACTACAAGCTTAATCAGATTTGGGTTCTTTTCTCTTTTTGAAAGGCTACTTCGCTAATGGAAGTATCAATACTTACTTCTATCACAAGGTACAAAATGTCTGGTTGGGTCTCTTCTTTGCCATTGATAAATGCCTAAATTTATTACTGGTGATACTCAGATTCTATCATTTAACCTACTTCATTTATTAACTGGAACACTTGTATAAAAAGAAACTTTCTATCAACTCTTGGGTTACCCTGATGTCCAGTTCACACAGGAGAGGACAATTTTCTAACCAGTTGTCATAATGAATTGGTCCTTATCTTCTGAAGATGACCCATGAATTTCTTCTGAGAATAATTATGAACTCATGAATTTAAAGTATTTGATAAGTTTCAATAATACTTCAATTATTATTCCCACTGATGCTCAACACCCATTTTTAGACAATAGAAGTCTCTTCCAGTTTCCTCCTGAGTACTTTTGACGTAAATATATCAGAACTTCTTTGCTTTCTGCTATGACAGACTCTGGCACTGATTAATTTTGTACATTTCCTGCCCCAGATCTGCAATCAGTCTTTTCACCAAGGAACCCTCCTTCTTTACAACCCTGCTTCTTTTCAAGCTTCCGTTTAAAAAAGCAATTTTTAATTACTAAAGTACATTTTCAATGCAAAACTGGAAACTGCCATATACCATCCAGCAATGCTATAATACTGTCAGAGAAAGAAAGATATTACATGTCTACTTAAATAAAGGACTATTATTCAGTTCTAATAGAAACACCCTACATACATAAGTATTTCATAAATACCAATTATTAATTTAATGACTAACCTTTTCAAAGTGATGAATTGCAAGCCAAATCTCCCCTTGTGCATTAAAAACACAGCCAAGATTACTCCAAGCTACTGCAAAGTTCGGTTGCGTCTCAATTGCTTTCAAATAACATGCCTTAGGAGGGGTTAATGAAAGAAGATGGGAGGGGAAGGAGGTAAAGGGAAAGGGGAAAATTTGTAAAGGAAAAAAAAAAAAGATTGGGGGAGGGGGAAGAAGGTGATATCATTATTCCTTCTCTGACCAGCCAAAAGTGACCCTGCAGCATAGGCTCGCTTGCGCCAAAACTAATGCGCTGCCACAGCTGGCTGCTCCTGCGCTTGCGCCACCAGAACCCAGGTGCAAACCACCATGTTCAGTTCTGCCAACCGATAACCAACCCTTACACTGGGACTTAACCAGGAAGTCAGTTGCCTTAAGACTCTATGCCAGACTTCTCTTATCTGAACACCCAAGGGCTCCTGCTACTGTTTTCAAATGGTATCTAGAAAGTACAACTTAAGGATAAATTCTTCCCACCTATCCTCCCTACTCAAGTTTCCCAAAGTGTGTTCTACAAGGTGATAATAGTTATTACCAGGAAAAAAAGATTTCATGATCAAATAAGAAAACAGAAAATTGGTTTCTTGACTATAAGACTTCCCCCTAAGCCTTTAACAGTATACAGAGAGTTCCCTAAACTTAGTTGATCATGGAATTCCTCTTTTATTGGACATTTCATGATAATACTTATAAAACACATTTTGGGAAATGCTGCTCTACATAAACAATATTGTTCCTCACTAACATCAAACTATGCTGAGGAGGAAAATGTTTTTCTGCCAAGGCAGATATAAGGCCAAGCTGTCAGTCACATCCTCACAATGCCCTTGTCTCCAAGGGGGACTGAACTGAAACCTCATATGACAGGATTGCACCTAGGTTGAGGTCCCTGTAATGCGAGCGCAAACATCGCTTGCGCAACCTAACAGCATCGCACTGCGCAATCGCTGCGAACTGCTGCGCTAC
>SJXQ01009593.1:0-31065 GCA_006408695.1 Aepyceros melampus | reverse complement strand
ATTCATGCCGTCAGTTTTCCTCAGTTTCATAGGACTGTTTTGTGAAGATAGCTCAATGAAGAGTTGAAGACTTGGCAAAAAGTACAAGTTTCCATAACACTGATGTTTAAATGTGTTCTATCAAACACCTACCTTGGCTTCTTCCAAGCGACCCAGGGCTTTGAGCAGGTTCCCCAGGTCACTGCGAACACAGTACAAATCCTAGAAACCCAGAGATATTCTGACATTAATTACACTCTGCTTCATCAACCAAAGATATCTTGACACTACTTTTATTCATCTAGCTCCATTTTTTTCTATCAGAGATACTGCTTTACACATTTCAGTACAGAACCACAATCCCTCATCCTCAATTCCAAATTCCAAAAATTTAAAGAACTCATTTGATGATTAAATCTTACTTGAACTGGCATGAAATTATTTACAGAGTTTACTGGTCCCACTCAGTATGAATATTCATACCTTTTGCTGCAGAAATATGTGTTGTACTAGAAGGTGCTGCTCCAAACTCACCTGGGGGTTATATATGGTATTATCATCTTTTTAAAGTCCTAAAAATTCTGAATTGTAAGATGCATTTGATCCCAGCGGTTTCAGAGAAGACTATGGGCCTTGCTATAGTTCTCCTCTCCCCAAATGGTAGTCATGTTTAAAAAAAGCATCAAGTGTTTGTTCAACTATTTTGTTCAAGGTTATTATGAACCACTACTATATCAAGGGTCAAAAATTTTCCATAGTGGAAAAAAATATTTAGCTGTGATTAGTTATCAGCAAACCTGACCCTAAGGCTGTCAGACACATTTAGAAACTTATTTAGTGACTTCATTTCACTATTATAGACAAAAGGATTACCATTCAACCAAGGCTTTAATCCTGGCACCTGGCATTAGATTATTCATTAGTATTAAGTGCCATTAGAGTTGAGTGGGCAAATAATGAAAAGCAGTTGACTCCACTTTTTATTAGCAGCACAACTGTGTTACTAGTCATCTGACTCACCAGTCTGTTCATCAGTATGAAAGCACGCCAGGACAGTGAGCTTAAGTTTTTATTTGTCCTTATTTCCCTTGTCAGTCAACAAGCAAAAACAATGGCAATATGGAGTAAGCTTATCATTCTAAATTGTTTCATGGGTCTAAGAGCCTTACACTAAGGCCTAGAAAGTGAAATTCAGTCAATTGTGCCAAAGTATCATCATATATATTATTCTATATGCAACTATATGGTTTCCAGAACCAGGTGATTAATTTAACTGATAAACAGCTTTTGTGACTGTATATTATTATCCATCAGGTGAACCAAAAGTCAGCCAGCAAAGAACAGGCTGCCACAGAAAACCCTTATGGTTGGCCATTCTGGGTCACTTCCATGAGCTATGTGGTATGTCTGTCCATTGAACAATGATTGGTGTTTTGGGGGAGAAAGGTTGTCTCCTGTGACCTCAAGTACAAAAGGCTAACACTAATCCTCATAGGTATCATTAATCTTATTACAGACTTCTCCTCTAATGAGTTTAAGTACTTTTTACCCCTATTTACACTCTGAGAAGTAATGAATTATATAACCTTGCTATCTTCTTTGTATGATTTTTTTCCCCTAAACTTTAAGGGTTACCCTTCTGTTTTGGCAGACCATGACTGAACAATCCAACATACAAACTCCTTCTACTACATCTGATTATTGTGGTTATACATCTTTGGACTTTTACCAATTCCTATGCCTTTTCTGAGCCATAGTAATCAGAAGTCTTGCAATACTTCTCCAACAATGACCCTAGTGGGCTATACATCTTGGCCAACTATTGCATAATTTTACCCTCCAGTTTCTATAAACTCTTGGATGGATGCCATCCAAGTACTGACAATGTATGTCATATTTAGTTACATCCCAGTGTATGTAAATATTTAGTTACATCATTTAGATCCACTACAACATGCTAAATCAAGTTAACAGTGCCCATAGTTTAAAATAGATTATCTTCAAGATCACTATAAAATAATAAAGCAATTTTAGAAGGTAAAACATATATTAAATATCATAGTGAATCCAATTCTCCCATTGGAAATTCAAACATTCATGCATGATTAACTAATTTCTAGAAAATTCAGAATTCAAGGATACCACTGCAAAGTGGTATCCTGCAAAGTTCAAAACCTAAGACATCAATTCTGCTCCATTCGTCATATCAAAAAAAAATCTACTAGAAGAATCACATTTTTCAAACCTGGCCCATTGTATCCATTCCTAGGTTACTATTAGGTTGGTACAAAAGAAACTGCACTCAGTTTCAGACTATGAATTTTAAATCATTATAACTTGGCTCAAAAGCATCGTTATTGATAGGAACCATTACAATCAACACATTTTTGCCAATGAGAAATAAGTTTATTTACTCCTGTAGCATAAAAATCTGTGCTTCAGAATTTGATGAACTCTTGGAAAGCATTTTCTGCATCCTTCTGGTTGTGGAAGCATTTTCCCTGCGAAAAGTTATTGAGGTGCTTGAAGAAGTGGTAGGTGGTTGGCGAGAGGTCAGGTGAATATAGCAGATGAGGCAAAAGTAGCCGAATTCGCTCAACTTCTGAAGCATAGGTTGTGTGGTGCGTGGTCAGGCACTGTGGCCTGAAGAACTGGGCCCTTTCAGTTCACCAGTGCTGGCTGCAGGCACTGCAGTGCGTCTCATCAATTTGCTGAGCATACTTCTCAGATGTAATGGTCTTGCCAGGATTCCGAAGGCTGTAGTGGCTCAGATGGGCAGCAGACCACCAAACAGTGACCATGACCTTTTCTGGTGCAAGTTTCACCTTGGGAAGTGCTTTGGAGCTTCCTCTTGGTCCAGCCACTGAGCTGGTTGTTGCCAGTTGTCATATACATTCCACTTTTCAGCACACGTTGCAATCTGATTGAGAAATGGTTTGTTGTTGTTGCATAGAATAAGAGAAGACAACACTTCAAAATGAACCTTGGGAAGTGCTTTGGAGCTGCTTCTTGGTCCAGCCACTGAGCTGGTTGTTGCCAGTTGTCATATACATTCCACTTTTCAGCACACGTTGCAATCTGATTGAGAAATGGTTTGTTGTTGTTGCATAGAATAAGAGAAGACAACACTAAAAAATGACGATTTTTTTTTCCTGTCAGCTCATGAGGGACCCACTTAACTGAGCCTTTTCACCTTTCCAATTTGCTTCAAATGCCAAACAACCGTAGAATGGTCTATGTTGAGTTCTTCAGCAACTTCTCGTGTAATTGTAAGAGGATCAGCTTCGATGGTGGTTCTCAATTGGTCATTGTCAGCTTTCAAGTGTTGACCACTGTGCTCCTCTTCAAGGCTCTTGCCTCCTTTGCAAAACTTCTTGAACCACTGCTGCTTTGTACATTCGTTAGGTGATCTTGGGCCAAATGCATTGTTGATGTAGTGAGTTGTCTCTTCTTTATGGCCCATTTTGTAGTTGAGTAAGAAAATTGCTTGAATTTGCTTTTTGTCTAACATCATTTCCTTAGTCTAACATAAATATTTATATTTATTGTATACTTATAATTATGGAAATGATATTAGAAAGCAAATTAGAATGATTTTCTTATTTGAGTTCAAAATGGGTTGTAAAGCAGTGGAGACAAAACATCAACAAGACATTTGCCCAGAAATACCAGTGCAGTGGTGGTTCAAGAAGTTTTGCAAAGGAGACAAGAGCCTTGAAGAGGAGGAGCACAGTGGTCAGCAATCGGAAGGTGACAATGACCAATTGAGAACCCTTATCGAAGCTGATCCTCTTACAACTACACGAGAAGTTGCTGAAGAACTCAACATCGATCATTCTATGGTCATTTGGCATTTGAAGCAGATTGGAAGGGTGAAAAAGCTCAGTTAAGTGGGTCCCTCATGAGATGACCGAAAATCAAAAAAATTATCATTTTGAAGTGTTGTCTTCTCTTATTCTATGCAACAACAACAAACCATTTCTCAATCAGATTGCAACGTGTGCTGAAAGTGGAATGTATATGACAACTGGCAACAACCAGCTCAGTGGCTGGACCAAGAGGAAGCTCCAAAGCACTTCCCAAGGTGAAACTTGCACCAGAAAAGGTCATGGTCACTGTTTGGTGGTCTGCTGCCCATCTGAGCCACTACAGCCTTCGGAATCCTGGCAAGACCATTACATCTGAGAAGTATGCTCAGCAAATCGATGAGATGTACTGAAAACTGCAATGCCCACAGCCAGCACTGGTGAACAAAAAGGCCCCATTTCTTCTCCACAACCACGCCCAACCACACATCGCACAACCAATACTTCAAAAGTTGAACGAACTGGGTTACGAACTTTTGCCTCATCTGCGATATTGACCTGACCTCTCACCAACTGACTACCACTTCAAGCATCTTGACAACTTTTTGCAGGGAAAAAAGCTTCCATGACCAGCAAAATGCAGAAAATGCTTTCCAAGAGTTCATTGAAGCCCAAAGCACGGATTTTTATGCTACAGGAATAAACCTATTTCTCGTTAGCAAAAATGTGTTGATTATAATTGTTCTTATTTTGATTAACAAAAATGTGTTTGAGCCTAGTTGATTTAAAATCCATGGTATGAAACCACAATTACTTGTTCACCAACCTAACAAGTCATTAGCAAAAAAAAAAAAAAAGGCAAGAAATGTGCATTAAAATGAGGTATATAACCACATTTATTTAGAATGTATTCCAATAACAGCAAATTTCAACAGAGAAACCACACTTTTGCACCAACTTAATATCTTTTATGCAAACCTTTATTCAATTCAACAATATGCCTGAAACTGGGGAAATAATAGAATCCTTATCTTCAAAGGGCCTACAATCTATGTGGAAAGACAAACACATACATATTTTTTGTAAAACATTGCTTTTTTTATTTATTTTTGGCCATGCTGGGTCTTCATTGCGGCACAGGTTTTCTCTAGTTGTGAAGAACAGGCTACCCTCTAGCTGCGGTGCACGCGCTTCTCATTGCAGTGACCTCTCTTGCGCAGCAAGGCTCTAAGGTGCACGGGCTTCAGTAGTTGCCTCACGCGGGCTCAGTAGTTGCAGCTGCCAGGCTCTAGAGCACAGGCTGAATAGGTGTGGTGCACAGGCTTTAGTTCCTCCTCAGCAAGTGGGATCTTCCCAAATCAGGGATTGAACTTGTGTCTCCTGCACTGGCAGGCAGATTCTTTACCACTGAGCCACCAGGGAAGCCCTTGCTCTGAGTTTTACTTTTATTTCCCCAAGACAGCCTAGCCTTCACTCTACTTGGATAAATTTTACAAGCTACTTTTCTGCTGCTTCTAGTTTTAAACTTTTAACAGTATTTCTGATTACAGGGAATGCTGCAAAAATAGTCTAGTTCAACAAAGAGTTATGATCACAAAATAATTTTTATCCATTCTACAGTGTTTCAGAATTATCAACTGATTTTTAAACACAAAGTAGATACAGATGCTAATGATGGTTAATCTGGTTAAGTTTCTTATAGCAAACTTTTGTTCATGCAACACTAAACCCATACATGTTAACCAGCCACATAACTGTAAAGAATTTTAGAGAAGTAAATGAACTCAAAGGAGACACTAAAAGCTGGGCCTTAAAGGATGAGTAGGGTTTTAACAGACAAAAGAGGAGGGCATTGTAGACAAGGGAATATAGTATGAATAAAGGTAAGATGGAAATGAGTAAGAATTTCCTGTACAACAACCCTTCCTAAGATAGCATCTATTTCCCACCTATCCTCCTAGAGCCTCCCACCCCCAACACCCAACATCTATATAGATGGGAAATAAAATCGGGTTGATAAAAGCCTACTGCTGCTGCTAAGTCACTTCAGTCGTGTCCGACTCTGTGTGATCCCATAGATGGCAGCCCACCAGGCTCCCTCATCCCTGGGATTCTCCAGGCAAGAACACTGGAGTGGGGTGCCATTTTCTTCTCCAGTACATGAAAGTGAAAAGTGAAGTCCCTCAGTCGTGTTCAACTCTGTGCAACCCCATGGACTGCAGCCTACCAGGCTCCTCCATCCATGGATTTTCCAGGCAAGAGTACTGGAGTGGGGTGCCATTGCCTTCTCCAGATAAAAGCCTACAGTAGTTCTCAATTGCCTCTCAAATTAAATTCAAACTCCTCAGCCTCTCTATTCTTTCTAAATCTTCCAATTGACTCTCCTCTACTATGCTTACTTCTTGTTACTTCTTGACTCACCACTTCAGACAAGGAAGTCTACTTGCTATTTACCTTCCTACAGAATTCTTAGGTTATAAGCATCCAGTCGAGAAAACCTCATGATTAATACTCTAATAATAATCATCTGAGGAGCTTACAACTTTTTTCCTTTATGGGTCAGGTCCTGTTCATGCTATAATCCACAACCTCCTCCAACACATCTCCCAGTTCCTAACAAAGTATTGTACATACAATAAGTACTCAAATATTTAAATGTGACATATGCACAGCAAACTTAAAAAAAAAGCAAAGCAGAGAGGGATAGAAATACAATCAACCCCCCACATCTTCGGGTGAGGAAGCCACGGACATGAAGAGCCAACTATACTACACCACTTTATTTAAGTGGTAAGGTATACTAAGGGCTTGAGCACCCACAGATTCTGGAACCAATCCCCCATGGATACACCAAGGGATGACTGTGTAAGTTTTTCTACAGTTTAGCTGTATGAGTGAGGCTTGCAACAGTAACAAATGACAAAAGACAGTACACTTGACGGTCAGGATGCCAGCAGATCTCAGTGCTATGCATCCACAATCAAAACAGAAGTACAACCTATAGAATCAGAAACAGGGCTCCTTATAGCAACTCAGGCTTACAGCCATTTTACAAAGAACATTTTATACATAATTCATAAAAGGGATTGTCAAGTATGGGCAACTCTAGTGAGTCATCATGTGAAGATTACCAGCTGCAATAGTACATTCAAATACGATGGACTACAATTTTAGTGAAATTATTAAAACACCCAACATTATGGAAGCCAATTCAGAATGTAAAAACATGAAACAGCTCTACTTCTTAAAAGCAATTTCTATAACCAGTCAGAGAATAACTTCCAAATTGACATACCATTAACCTAAAGAGACAAACGAAAAAGAGAAAACATGTTGCCAAGACTACCACCACAACATTTTACTTTTTCACTACGGCAAAACCAATTAGGTGGTCTGGTATTCCCATCTCTTTCAGAATTTTCCACAGTTTCTTGTGATTCACACAGTCAAAGGCTTTGGCATATTGACTGCAACACTTTCACAGCATCATCTTTCAGGATTTGAAACAGCTCAACTGGAATTCCATCACCTCCACTAGCTTTGTTTGTAGTGATGCTTTCTAAGGCCCACTTGACTTCACATTCCAAGATGTCTGGCTCTAGATGAGTGATCACATCATCATGATTATCTTGGTCGTGAAGATCTTTTTTGTACAGTTCTTCTGTGTATTCTTTCCTAGAGGAGCTATTGAAGGTCAGGAATGGTGGTGGTAAGGAGATACCCCTCATCCAAGGTAAGGAACAGCAGCTGTGCTTTGCTGGAGCAGCCGTGAAGAGATACCCCACGCCCAAGGTAAGAGAAACCCAAGTAAGATGGTAGGTGTTGTGAGAGGGCATCAGAGGTCAGACACACTGAAACCATACTCACAGAAAACTAGTCAGTCTAATCACACTAGGACCACAGACTTGTCTAACTCAATGAAATCAAGCCATGCCTACAGGGCAACCCAAGACGGGCGGGTCATGGTGGAGAGGTCTGACAGAATATGGTTCACTGGAGAAGGGAATGGCAAGCCACTTCAGTATTCTTGTCTTGAGAGCCCCATGAACAGTATGAAAAGGCAAAATGATAGAAAACTGAAAGAGGAACTCCCCAGGTCAGTAGGTGCCCAATATGCTACTGGAGGTCAGTGGAGAAATAACTCCAGAAAGAATGAAGGGATGGAGCCAAAGCAAAAAAAAACAATACCCAGTTGTGGATGTGACTGGTGATAGAAGCAAGATCCGATGCTGTAAAGATCGTAGACTTTAGAAATCACTTAATCCCTTCCTCCTCTGCTGTAATAGATAAAGAAACTGTTCCTATGGGAAGATCTGTACCTGATAGTTCCTAGGTAGCTACCTCTTTCCCCACGAGAACTCTAATTCTACTTTCTCAGAGCTATGAAACCCCAGACCCAACCAACAGACCTGTACAGAATGAAAAGCCGGAGACACCAGAAATTGGGCCAAAAATAGAGTATGACATGGCTTGCTCTGAAAGTGGGCTCCACCTGGACCCAAGTGGATAGAGAGGAGTCAAGGATTTATTGTGTTATAAAAGGACTCCAGGAATTGGTGATGGACAGGGAGGCCTGGCCTGCTGCAGTTCATGGGATCACAAAGAGTCAGACATGACTGAGCGACTGAACTGAAAAGCAGATGACCACTTATTTAAGAAATGGAAACCAGAGGACATCCCTGGTGTCCAGTGGTTAAGAATCCCCCTTGCAATGCAGGGCATGCAGGTACCATCCCTGGTTGGAGAGCTAAGGTCCCACATGCCACGGAGCAGCTAAGCCCACACGGTCTGGCAGCTACTGAGCCTGGGTACTCCGGAGTGCATGCTGTCTGAGGAGCACTGTCAGGATCACTCATTACCAAACAGTTGGGTCGAAGCATCTGCAAAAATAGAAAAAGTTTGGTGTTCTCTTGTAGCAGTGTCTGGGTCAAAGTTCCCTTTTATCCCTTTCCTTGTGACATTTTATCTTTTTGAGACTAATGCTGTCATTGAACACAAATTTCTCTTCCAGGACCCATCACTCAAGCAAGGCTTAACATTACTGATAAAAACAGTTAAGTGTGATTAAATCCTTCTCCAAGGGATCTTCCCAACCCAGGAAATGAACTCACGTCTCTTGCATCGCAAGCAGATTCTTTACCAATTGAGCTACCAGGGAAGCCCAAAATAATGTTAAAAGAAATCAGAACACTTTTGTCTGTTAAAAAATATATATTGGAAGGAAATAAAGCAAATTATTAAGTAATAAAATTTATTTCTTTCTGACTGTAGTTTTTAAGTTTTCTTGAATGAACTGAATGTCATAGATTATAAAAATGCATTTAAACATAAGTATTTTCTGACATCATGGAAGATCTAACCCAGGAAGCAAATCATAACTTATATAGGAAATTTTCCTTATGCCTTCCTTTCCAGCATTTTCTCTCACTGTCCCCTTCCTGCTCTCTGTTCTAACAAACCTACCTCATACTTTGTCACCTTAGAGTCTTTGCTAACTGGGAAATCCACATCTCCTTGTCTACCGAAATTGTCTGTGGGGACAAATCCTATGGTCCTGCAAAACCAGTTTAGATGACACCTTGTCTATGAAAACCTCCATGATAATTAGAACCATTGGTATTCTAACTGCCTTCAACTGCTTGTATGTCTCTTCAGGTCTTTCATGCTTTACATCTCATGTTATTAAAAGTAATAGTATTAGCAGTAATAATGTAATGCCTTTGCTATACTATGAACTCATCAAGGCCTTTAGGAATTTTGAAAATACTTTGATTACAGTAAACAGAGGTGATTGGTAAACAAGTGAATTTGTCCTAGGATTTGAGTCAGATCTAAAAGACTGAAAAATCATGCTGTGTCTTCTTTTTTTTCCCTTTTTCCAGCTGTGTAGCATTGCTTTGAATTTGGTTAGTATAGCAACTAAGTGGTTTTAGTAACAGTCGCTTTTTAGGCTTGACAAATAGAAAAACATAAGAAAATGCTTGTGTTTCTTTTTTAAAAACACCGAAAGAACATGTTGTATCTTTCTTTATTTAGAACAACTTACTATCCTGCCTTGGGCAACTAGCTTCCTGGGTTCCAGAGGAACTGTTGGCTCTAAAATTAGAAGAAATGAGTTTGGATTAAGAGCTCTCTAAGGCCCCTTCCAAATCTAGCCTTCTATGATCCTAAAAATGATGATAAAGCCAAGTCTGACTTTTAGAGACTTCGTTGTTGTGTTCTAAATATTATGTCAAAGTACAATAACTACTAATAATGTTTAGCATCTACAAGAATGTGCAGCCTGATTGTTTCTTGATTCTCCTGATCTAGTCTCTGCTTTAGTATTTTTTTCTTTCTGCTGCTGCCGCTGCTAAGTCGCTTCAGTCATGCCGACTCTGTGCAACCCCAGAGATGGCAGCCCACTAGGCTCCCCCGTCCCTGGGATTCTCCAGGCAAGAACACTGGAGTGGGTTGCCATTTCCTTCTCCAAAGCATGAAAGTGAAAGTGAAGTCGCTCAGTCATGTCTGACCCTCAGCGACCCCATGGACTGCAGCTTTCCAGGCTCCTCCGTCCATGGGATTTTCCAGGCAAGAGTACTGGAGTGGGGTGCCATTGCCTTCTCCATTTTTTTTTTTTTTTCTTTCTAGAAGAACCTAAAGTCAAAGGCTTCCTCTCTGTTTCACTTCTCAAGTGCAGACACGCCTTCTGCAGCTACAGCCATCCCCAGTTCACCTGTCTCCTCGCCACAAGGGCATGAGCCCCCATGACTCAGCAATTCCAGCCTCTGGAAGAGTCCATCATCATGACAAATCATCAGCCATTAGCTTTCTTGCACAGTAGTTCTGAGTGAGGCAAGTACAAGTTTCTTCTCAATATAAATCTCCAAACCCAATTAAATGGCCAACGTTTAATTCTTCCCATGGGAATTTTATTGATAATCTATTAAGTACATAGTTATGCCGCATAAACTGTGGATGATATGTAACACATAATCTACCATAACACAAATAAGCAACATTTATTTCCAATTTTACCATTTACAGATGGTTTCCACATGTATGTGTGCCATATTGTCTCTTAGAATTCATATCAGTGATTGTTGGGTTGATTTTCAAATGTGTTGTCATTAAGAAGTACCAAGAGAGGCCTGTTTCCCATACTTTGTTATGGTCAACATAGAGTGGGCTCCAATCATCAACACTTCCAGGTCAACAGAGATGGATGGGAATGTTCTATTTTGTTCATTCAACCTGAGATGATCACTCAGTATATACATATAACAACTGCTCAAGTTCAATCAAAATTTTCTTTCTCCTAAATCTTTCTAGATTTCCACCTCTCCTCCCAGAAGTATCTCATCCCTTTTCTGAATACCCATAGCACTTTTCCTATATCTCATAAATCATATTTTATTATTTAAAAAAATTATGACACTTTCCCTCCTTGCTCACATTTCATTTCCTCTATTACTCTACACCCACTGAACCAGAGTCTAAGGGGCATCTGTAGTTATAAAAAGCCTTATGGTCCATATGCAGTGCCAGGGCCACCTGTGTGAAAGGCAGGAATCATACATGTAAGTCACGTGTCCCTCGAGGGACAATAGACCCAGCAGTGAAGAAACCAAGTGTTGGTGTGCCAGGCCACCCGGACTCACAACCCAGCTCTGACACTTACCAGTTAGGCCTCGGGCGATCACTCAATCAATGTGAACTTAATGCGTGAATGAGGAGACAGTAATAATAGAACATAGTGTCCCCCTATGGCAGCCTGTGCCCAGGAGCTGCTTCTTAATTAAATATTAAAAAAATATACATACTGGGACTTCCCTGGTGGTCTAGTGGCTAAGACTCCGTGCTCCCAGTACCGGGGATCTGGCTTTGATCTCTAGTCAGGGAAATAGATCCCAAATGCCCCAGCTAAAGATCATACCTGCTGCAACTGAGAGCTAGTTCAGCCAAATAAATAAATTAAATAAATAAAAATGAATGTTAAAAAGAAAACCCATAAAGACACAATTCCATTACTGTGAAGCGTGACCACATGCATAGACTTTTATCACTTATTTCTCAAGGGACTTAGAGGAGTAATTGATTTAGATTCATAAACCGGAGCCCTCTGTGATCCTTACAAAGTCTATATACCAATGTTGCTTAGTCCCTAAGTTGTAATGTCCAACTTTTAGCAACCCATGCACTGCAGCATGCCAGGCCTCCCTATCTCTCACCATTTCCTGGAGTTTGCCCAAGTTCACGTCATCCAGCCATCTCATCCCCTGACACCCTCTTCTGTGACCCTTACAAAGCCTGTACAGTAATGTTGTTGTCTTTTAGTCCCTAAATTGTTGTGTCTGACTCTATTGAGACCCCATGGATTGTAGCCCACTAGCCTGGCATGCTGCGATTCATGGGGTCGCAAAGAGTCAGACACATTGAGCTACTGAACTGAACTGAACTAAGGCTCCTCTGTGCATGGAATTTCCCAGGCAAGAATACTGGATGAAGTACATGCATTATTTTATTTTTATGTTTTTACAATAATTGACCACTTTTTACTCTCTATGGGAAAGTTCATTCAGGGACACATAATTGTTGTCACTGAGCAGCAAGCACTGGGCATTTATAAAGACTTCACTGATTCAATCACATTGTGGGTTGAGTCCCTGAGCAGAGGAACTTTCACGGTTAATTTCTCAGTGACATGTGACAAACTGGAGCCTTAACAGAAGCCTCAGGTGACTGAGACCAGAGGGTACACAGACCAGACCTGAGGATGCCATGGGCAGGAGATTAGGCTTTACATTAACACAGATGGGTGAAGGACTCAGATTTATTTTTACTTTTCCTACAACTTGTATATTTTAGTCCCCAAACTGGGTTTTTCATATGCTACACCTTGTTTAATTATCAGGGAGTAAGACAACCAAGTGTAGTATCTTTAAGCAAAAATCAGCGTTAGCTAGGGCAATAGCTCTTTGCAAAGATGACTACAGTAATCTCTTTGCTATGTGACTCTGCTATTTCTCCCACAAAGAGGTGGAGTCTATTTATCTATCCTTTGATTTTAGGCTGGCCTGGTGACTTGGCCTGATAAAAGAATACAGCCATAGTAATATTTTGAAGCTTCTGAGCCTGGACTTCAAGAAGCCTTATAGCTTCGGCCCTTACCCTCTCTGCAGTGTGTACAACTTCAGACTTCATGGGAATAAGCCTGAACTGGCTTGCTAGATGCTGTAGGCACACAACCTAGCTAAAAGCACACACTATTGTGGACAACTATACTTCAGTAAACATTTTAAAAAATAAATAAAATTCCCAAATTTAAAAATAAGAAGAACAGATTCAGCAACTACAAATGTGTGTAAAGACACTTATATAGCTCAAACAGCTCATTCACAGACAGAAAGGAACGTGAGTTCTTAAACTCAGATTTCCAGAAGTCTTTTCCATGGACCACTCCTTGGTTATCTCCATCTTCTACAAGGGAGAGACTGGATTTCAGAAACTTGCTTGAGATCATTTAGACTGAGCAAGGCTCTAACCGGAGGTTTATTGAATCTAAATCCGGATCTTTTACCCTTGGCAGTGATATTTGGGAACTGGTGACTCTGTTGAGTTAAAGCTCAACCACAGGAAAATTACACATGACAGGCATGTCATTGCCCATTTACTGTCACTGTACAGTAAGATTCAGGATTAATTTTTAACAAGTGAAATCGCCTATGTTTTAACGTTCTTTTAGAAACTCTTACACTCACGTGGTAGGGTCTTCAGTGTTGGGGAGACGGGCTTCTATAAAAGCAAAAGCCTTCTGCGGGTTTTGTCCATTTCAGTTTTCTCACTTATGTCAAAGTAAGAAGAAGTAAGCTGGGGGAGGGTGGGAAAGAAAGGAAGAGGTACTGGTCCTTGTGGGTATGCCAGGCACTGAGCTAAGCACTTTGCCAAAGTTAATCTTCAGTTTTCTGGACAACCAAAGCTAGTTCAATTCTCCTTACTTTGCAGAGAGGTACGTGGAAGCTCTGAGAGGTTAAGGTGCCTGGGCCCCATTGCTAATAGGGGTTAGCTGGGTCTAAAGCCCCCACCTCCCTCTCCCTCCACCAGCCCTGCTGGAAGTAAGTAGCTCAGTCTCTCTCCCAGAGTCCAAAAGAATCATATATCAGTATTCTTAAGCCACGTAGGCTGTGTCATACACGCACACCCTAGCCACCTCAGGAGGCCCCCGAGGAAGGGAAAACAGTGCTCCAATTCAGCAGAAAGCCCACTGGGCTGACCAAATGCCCTTCTCTGCTCTGAATTCCAGTTTGCCCACTTGTAAATAAAGGGCGTTGGACTAGTTGCTTTCTTAGGCCTTATTTCTAGCTCTTAAAGATGCCCACAGATAGAGAACAGACTTGTGTTTGTCAAGGGGAAGGAGGAGAGGGAAAGACCATGGGAGTTTGTGATTAGCAGATATAAACTATTATATATGGGCTTCCCCGTGGCTCAGTGGTAAAGAATCTGCCTGTAGTGTAGGAGACGCAGGAGCTGCAGGTTTGATCCCTGGGTTGGGAAGATCCCTTGGAAACTATTATGTATAGGATGGTTAAATAAGATTCTCCTGTATAGCACAGGAAACTATACTCAATATCCTGTGATAAACCATAATGGAAAAAAATATGAAAAAAGAATGTCTATATGTATGTTTAAAGTATGAGTCACTTTGCTGTAGACTGACACACACAACATTATAAATCAATAGAAAAATCAAATTTTAAAATGTGCATGGAATTTTTCATAGAAATGATTACCTGAGTAATGTGTTAAGGAGTTTCTTTCAATAAGAGAATCCCTACCTGAGTTTTATTTTCAATTTTTTTTTTTCATGTGCATATTTGGTGGGAGTAGAAGGTGTGAGAGTGAGGACCTTTATTTATTCCCAGGGTGTCTTTGGCATAAATAGGAACTGGGTGAGAGCTTCCCCAACACAGGAGCATCACAGATGCCTCCTCCCAAGGGTGTGAGTAGAGCCTCGCTTAGCCTTTGCTGAGGAGATAGCAGCCTGCCAGGCGGGACGGGAGGTGACAGGGAATGTGGTGGGAGACAGCTAGAAGAGCAGTGTCACAAGGTGCCAGCTAGTGCGGACCCCAGCTTCAGAGTGTGATGGTGCGTAAGCTGCGGCTCTTCCAGCCTCTTTCCCTCTCCTCCTTCCCCTTGACAAACACAAGTCTGTTCTCTATCTGTGGGCATCTTTAAGAGCTAGAAATAAGGCCTAAGAAAGCAACGCCCTTTATGAAAGGACGCATTTGGGCAGACAGATGACCAGGGAACCTAATAAGATGGCTTGTGCATAATCATAACTTGACTCATTGGTCATGGACTTCAGTTGTTTATGGCTAGATTTAAATGTATGCCCTTTGGACCTTCTTTCAGCCTCATGAATTATCTTGGGCTATTCTAGTTCATCCTGTAAACTATGTGTCTATGAATAAAATACCTTATGGATTATCTAATCCAAGATTCAATCCCATGGTTTCCAGCCCCAGGGAAGAATAGATTTTTTGAGCAGAGGGGTGTTACTTGGGAAGGTGCAGAGAGCCTACTGAAAAATTCCTTGAATTAGACAAAAACAGCTTTCTGGGAATTGTCTGCACGTTACTGAGAATAGGGTTCACTACCCCTCACAGACAATCAAGTTAACTGGTCTAGATTTAAGAACCCAGTCTCAAGAAGACCAGAAAAAGATACTAAGCTCAGCTCTTCCCACAGTGCTCAGCCCAAGTTCCAAGTCTTCCAGGCTGAGAACCTTTAGTGAGTCACAGCCAGCTGAGAGGCATAGCTTGAAGTGGATCATAGGTCTTTAGCACTTGGAAAGCATTTTCATTAAACCTGTTAACTAGATGCTAGTCCATGCTCCTGACAAATCCAAGAATTCTTTCCAGAGCATCCCTGACCAATGGCTGTTCTTTGTTTCAAACTTCACAGCAAACAGAAATACACTGCTTTGATGTGACAGCGCATTCTTGTACAGCAATTAGTTCCAAAGTTATACCATGATAGCATTCTCTCTATAACCGAGTAAAGGATATCTATCATTCACTTGTATCAAGCTTTCTAGGCAAGGAACTGTCTCCTTTAGAGTCTGTCAGGATTGTTGGCTACAAGAAGCAGAAGCAGACTCTGGCTGTATCATGTAAAAAGGCACTATACTGAAGAGATACTAGGGCTCACAAAACAAAAGGGAGACTGAAGGAATGAGGCTGGGCAGCAGGCAAGATCCAGTCAAGATTGCATTTCAGTAACAGTCTGGTTCATGTTTAGGTGCTCTGACTGCCTGACCTGCAAGTGTTTCCTCGACCTATACTCATTCACTAAAGACTCCAAGTCCTAGGAGCAAGTGTGTGATTGGTTAAAGCTCAAGGCATGTGGTTTAGACTTGGAGAACATACAAAGGAGTGACCATAAAGCCTTAATCATTGAGCTCTCCAAGTATATCCACATGGCTTACTTCTTTGTACCCTAATTATGCCCTATACAGACTAAATCCCACTGCCTGTCTCTGGCAGAGAAACAGAGTACTCCTTCAGGAGGGTATTTTAGAAATGGAAAGAAATGAATTTTGTCATCAAATCCAGTTGTACCTTTCAGCTTGTTAATGCCAAGTATAACTTTACGCTTCTATACGTGCACTAAAACACATCAGTATCACTTAATGAACTTTTTAATTGGCTCTTTAAAATAGTAGTGCAATCAGGCTCCTCATTTGATTCATGCCCAGAAATCTGCAGAGAGGCTGAAAGGAAAAATGTGAATCACAGTTTAAATAGATGCTTTTCAACTACTTTGTAAGACAAACAGATGTATTAATTAGCACATACTTTAGGGCATGTTTTATACTTGAAAGGAGAAAGGAGAACAGGGTATCATCTCACCAGAGGCAATAAGAAAGATTTGCGCTGTGATCCCAGAAACAAAATGGCATCTTGTTTTCAGAAATGCCTATTTCTGAGAACAATGAATTCGGGGGCTTAGAGTAGGGCTCTGGGGGCCTGAGCAGACCAGAGAAGTGATCTCTGGATTTACGGAACAAGGAGGCTCTTGTCTAAGAGGTATAGAACAAGCAGACCACAGCCTTAGTAATGTGGGGAAAAGCCTTTTAACATAGATACAGATGAAGAAATCCAGTAGTCACAGAGCTAAGTAACACAATTGTACTCTTATATGCCCAGAACTTACATATAGGAAGAAGGTAGAGGCAAAATTCTGGGTGGACATGATATTATGCTAAGTGTATTTGAGATGATAGAGACAACAAAATCCCTACCTTGCAAGAGATCTGAAGGGGTCACAGGGACATAGACATGAACTTAGTATAGCATGGTTTTTTATTGTGGTCAATTCTTTTTTTTTTTTTTAACAGAAAGCTGAGACCAACACTTTTTCTTAAAATGACTATCTTGTGATTTTTTGTTGCTTTGAGTTTCTTTGGCATCCATCTCCACCCACCTAGGGTCATTGTTTAAGGCTCCTTGGAGTTCAGGAAGAATGCTTGGCATATAAGAGCTCTGTTTGGGAAGGACTTGGAGGCCACATCTAGGGGCTTAGAAAGAGGATTGCGATTGATTAGCCATGTCTGGCATGGGCATTGGAGCAGTAAGTGGCTGCATACGTCATCTCTCAGCCAGAAGATGCCTGCATCTAGGACCTTTAACTGTTACTCACAGTGAGAGCTTCAGTGGGAAAATAAAATGGAGATGGACTGGAACTTCCCTGGTTGTCCAGTAGTTAAGAATCTGCCTGTCAGTGTATAGGACATGGATTTGATCCCTGGTCAAGGAAGATTCCACATGCCATGGGGCAACTAAGCCTGAGCATGACCACTGCTTAGCTTGCCTGCTCTAAAGCCTGTGCAACAAGGGAAGCCTCCATAATGAGAAACGGGCATCCTGCATCTAGAGAACAGCCTCCACTTGCTGCAAATAGAGAAAGCCCAGGTGCAGCAATGAAGATCTAGGGCAGCCAAAAATAAATAAATAAATTAAAAACAATTAAAAAAAAAAAGAAGAAGAAAAGATAGAGATAGACCAAGGAGACAGTCACCTTCTCTGGGCTCTTGGAATTCTCTCTTTGCCCAGACTGCATATTTCTGGTATGGGCTGGCAGAATGCTGCCTGATGGAAAAGAAACAAGATATTCTGAAGCTTCTGTGCATCTGATCATCCATATGTCCTGCTCACCTCTAGGCTCTTGTATCTACATTGTTTTTTAGCACGAGGACGTAAATGATTTGTAAAAGGTCATTGCGTGCATCCGCGCTTAAAGTCTTTGTGATTCCACGGACGGTAGCCCCCTAGGCTCCTCTGCCCATTGGATTTTTCGGGCAAGAATACGAAGTGGGTTGCCATACCCTCCTCCAGGGGATTTTCCTGACCCAGGGGTCAAACCCATGTATCCTGTGTCTCCTGCATTGCAGGCAGATACTTTACCTCGGAGCCATCAGGGAAGCTCAAAAGAATATTAAGAGAATGCAAAAGGCATAGGAGAGTCATTGCCTACCCTTCCTATAGATAGCTTCTTACCCTCTAGGCATTTCCTAGAAAAGTCATGGTTATCATGTTTGAAAAATCATGTTTATCTCTCATTTTGAGTAAGTTAAAGGCCCTAGATGCAGATATCTTTTGGCTGAGGGACAAAACATGCAGCAAGTGAAACTGTGCAGACAAGATTGCGATATGCCCTGGGTTTCTGAATGCAGGCCGAGGGATCCTGGCGCATTGACTGCTGACAATGTAAGATGCTTCTTTTGGGTATAGCTTCCTGGGTCCTTTCTTAGAACAAGTGAATCAAAATCTTAGGCTTGAAAAGTTTCCACAATGATTCTCTTGTGGAGTGAGGATTGGAGAGCACAGTTTCTCACGGCTGAATCATAGTCCTAAAGTGTCTGAAAAAGGTGAACAAAAAAAGATAAAATGTCAGAGACAAACATAAGTTCCTCAAGTTTACAGTAATAAGAGCTGGAGAAACCTAGACTGACAACCACATGTGTAATAAATTTGCCGTATTTCATTTTCTGTGAACTTAGGATGAAAAAGCTCTGAGACTCAGCCTCCCAAATAGCTGTGGCAGTGTTAGGCTAAATGCATATTCGCATCATACCCAGAGCAGGGAAGGAGAGCTCCCTTTTCTAGTCTGTACTCTTAGGACACAACTGGATTATATTCTTGATTTAATAGTAGTGATTGTTATTTTCAATAGTAATATCCAATAGCAGTAAGGATTTTTTCAATGAAGCACTTTATCATTTACAAGCTTTCTATGTCCAACATTCATTTCCCCTACATAAAAACTTCAGTTCAGCTGTGTGGATGGAATACAGCCCACTGATAGATGTACAATTCAAACAGTTTGGGGGAATTTACAGACCAGAGGGGGCTTCCCAGGGGGCTCGTTGGTAAAAAAAAAAAAAAAAAAAAAATCCGCCTGCCAATGCAGAAGACACAGGAGACTCGGGTTCAATCTCTGGGTCGGGAAGATCCCCTTACGTAGGAAATGGCAACCAACTCTAATATTCTTGCCTGGAAAGTCTCATGGACAGAGGAGCATGACAGGCATAGTCCATGGGATTGCAAACAGTCAGACATGACTGAGCAACTAAGCACATATTCACAGACCAGAGGAATAATATAGCTGAAAACCATGCCACCAGAAACACTAGAGTTTCTTATCTTGGAGAAGATGTAATAAGGCCTTGTGTATTGTCTCCCATGGCCTGGTGGGTTTCCATGGGGAGAGAGGATAGATTGCCATGGAGATCTCAGAAGACAGATCTGATCAATGGCAGAAATTACAGAGAAGCAGATATTGACCCATGCCTTGACCCAAGACATTTTTCTGTGGTCAAAGCTCTTTAAAAATGGAACCAATTGCCTCCAGGCAGAAGCTGGAAAACAGTTTACTAGGAATGCACAAGGAAGAAATTTGGGATTGTTGAGCTCTCAACAGAGACCTAGAGACATGTCAGAGGTCCTAGAAAGAACTCTGGGTTGTGAAACCCAGGCTCAGCCAATCTTCTGATGGTCAGGGCTGCTGAAACAGCAGGTCTGGAGGCAAGGGTTGTGGTGGAGAATGGTGACATTAGATGTGGGAGGCTCCCACTCTGCCCAAGTGGAGGAGAGTCTCACCTCTTGCCCTCTGACCTCTTGCGGGAGAATCTCATACCTTAAGGTGAGCTAGAGCATTGGGAGCATCCATATATCCCTTATGCTTCTCCCCTTTACTGTTTAGTGAGCCCTGGTTTAGTTATAGAACCACAGATTCCCAGAGCTAGAGGGCACTTAGAGGTCATTGGGTTCAACCTGGCCACACTAAAAGCGAAAAAACAGACAGTGAAATATGTGAATCACCAACACCATTAAATCTTGGAAGAGAATCTTAGGACCCTCTGGCCATGCCCCTTCATCTCCCTGTGACCTGAGAAGAGGAGTGCTTGCCCACCCTCACAGGCTGAGTGATAATGAGGCCGAGGCTGCAGCCCAGCTTCTTAGCACAGTGTTCTCGTTCATTCCACACATCACCTCCTGTCTCTCCCTGGGAATCCTTTCTTTCTTTCCCACTGAGGACAGTAGCCTCTGCCTAGGATGGACAGAGGCTGAAGCTGAGCTCACAGAGCACCCACCCCATCACACCCAGTGCCGTCTTCACTGCAAGCCAAGCCTCAGGAAGATGTACAACCCCAGCATGGCTGCAAGCAGGGTTCCTCAAGCATGAAGCAAAACGCCAGTGTTTTATAACCTGTAGCTCACATCACAGAGGTTTGAAAACAAAACAAAACAGACTAAACATTCTTCTGGGTAATTCTACTTATTAATCTGTCCTCAGGTTAGTTTTATGTGTGTGTGTGTGTTGGAGACTAGAGTTAGTATTTTGAGTGGGAAATAGAATTTAGTGTAGAATAGAATTTACCATTATAATAGTTGAAGATTTTTTAATAGACTGAGGAGAGAAACAGCATTTGGCTATTTTTTTTTTCTCCTTCCCTCCCTTCCTTCCTTTCTTCCTTTCCTCCTGAATTTTCCAACTCAGGGCTGCAGGTGCTCATCAGTTGAACGAGTGTCCTCGCTTTGAAGAGCTGGTACATACCGCTCTAATTTAAGGATGCTTTATTCTGCCTTTCAGCTTCTTGGCCTGTCTAAGAGCACAACTCTAAAGAACTGGGCCATCAGACACTCTTCTTTGTGAAAGTCTATACCCAAAGCCAGTGCAAAATCCCTCTTAAGTCTGATTCTCACACTCATTTGTTCTGAAGTTATTATCTCTGCAAGGTCTAGCGTTTGCAGTCACAAATACCAGAGGTTACCAAATGCCTGGCCTGTTTCAAAATTTCTATTTGTGATTGCTCACTGCTCTTTGAGAAATTTTCCTTTCTCCACTGGAATTTTCCATCGAGTACTCTACCCTAAAGGTGAATTTTTCTGGTGAGGAAATGTGAATATCCCATTTACAGACTTTTCTCTTTTTAAATCATGACTGCGCTTGCCATTTATAGTGGGAAAAAAATTCCAAAATCAGAAAACCTGTCTGTCCCACATCTAATTGCCCTGGGAAGTGGCACCTTAGGATAAGAATCAGTTTCCCCTAAGGTACTCAAGAAAGAGTTGGAAATTAGCGATGTTACCTCCTGAGAAAATGGGATGAATGTGAGAGAGCAGGGGCCTCCTTGGGATGGAAGACCTGAGCTCATCTCCTGTTTTGTCCACTCTTTATAACCCAGACTACTGTCTCTACTATGTATAAGGAGTGTGACCTTGAGCTTAAGTGACTTAACCTCTCTGTACTTCATGCGGTGATAAGGCTGCTCCAAACGTCATAGGATGGTTATGAGGAATAAATGAGTATCTAGATCTGAAGCATGGTGAGAGGGCTTCCTTGGTAACAGAAGAGCTAACGCAGAGGACTGGAGACCAGCATGAGTTGCCTGTGTGAGAGACAGGGCAATGAGAAGAAAAGCCTGATCCGGGCGGGGCTACAGCAAAAGCAGCGGGGCCACAGGCAGCCAGGGCCGGCCAGACCTGCTCACTGACAACCTTGGGAATATTAAGCCAACCAAGGGTGTGTCTGAAAGCTGGGATTCTCTCTTCTCAAATGAAGAAGTGGAGTTCACAGCTGGGAATAGAGAGAGGGATCAATTATTGTTTTAGCAATTAGACCATAACAAATTACCAGATTTGCAAAGAACATTGGCTTGAAGGACAGGAGACCTCAAGTGTCTCAGCATGCTGGAAACTTGCTATTTGACTGTGACAAGTAAGTGGGCAAGTAACTCACTCCTTCCAAGGCTCACTTTCCCTCCTGTTTCCTAATAAAACAAGTGGGGCTAGATTACTAGATTTTCTCCTCTGGTTCTGACATTCTGTGATTCTAATTTGTGAGCATTCTTTTTAGGGCTTAACAACGAGAGAAAAGATTATGCTGAATTGCAATCTAAAAAAAAGAAAGAAAGAAAAAGGAAACCCTTCAGATCTAATAAAACCAATGCTCTCTGCACCATTTCTAGCAATCCCTGGCAAGTGTTTCATAACAGTAGCAGCTTGCTTACCCCTTATGGAATATTTGTAGAAAGAGAGGTACAGATTGTGAGCAGGAAGACACTTGAGATGTTGAATATCTTTGAATGTCTGTAAGAAAAGGGAAAGGAGGAAATGGCATTTGATGGTAATTTTATTCATTCAATAAGCATATGTCAAGTGCACACTGTGAGCCTGTGCAGCCTGCCCACGTGAATCCCACTTGGTTTGGGTCCTCAAGAAGTCACAATTTAGTGCAGGAGACAGACATACAATAAAAAATCAACTCTATAGACTTAGTGAAAAAAGAGCTGGAGAAAGAAGGGATTCATCGCAACTGGGGGAACTAGGAAAGACTTCACACAGGTGATGTTGAGTTGGCCTATAAATGATGAGTAAGGTTTTGATAGCTGGAGAGTGAGGAAAGGGGGTATTCCAGGCTGAGATAATGGCATGAATAAAGGATTGCAAGTGGGAAAGTCTGGGTATTTTTAGGGCACCGAGGTAGGCCGCATTGCTGAAACAGCAGCATGGGAGATCTCAGAGAAAAGTCTAGAAAAGAAGGGATGTTCTTTGTTGTTTTTCAGTTGCTTTAAATGAAATTATCTTACTTATGGTTCGTAATAGAGAATTCTACCCAATATTCATTCGAGGGACAGAGAATCACTGATCAAATGCTTGGAAATATAATATCCATACTTAATAAACCAGCCAAGGTGTGATCTGCAAGTTTGCAGGACAGAAACCTATGGAAATCACTGATATTCTCAAGAAATGGAGATCAGTTTTCTTTCTTTGGCTTTCTATTAAGAGAAAGGAATCGATTGTGCTCAGAGTGGCCGTTTAGGGACTCAGTGATTATGGTGAGGGGACATGGACAGGTCAGTTTATATCTCTGGGTCTCTCTGCATGAAAGACCTGCAATGAGTTCAGGGTGATTTTCAAAAAATAAAGATTATGGGGCCACATATTCAAAGCTCATTTGACCCTGTCACAAATGAACTCTATGACCTTAGGCCCATTCAACTGACCTTTTGTTGTCTCAGCTTCTTCCTCAGAAAGTGGTGACAAAGCTCTGGTGCCCTGAGTCACTGGGGAGACTGGGGGTGGGGGTGTGAGGAACCCTAGAGTGGAAGCAGGAGCCTAGTCTTCGAGGAGCCTAGCCTAGTGGCCCCATGCAGTCCTTAATCTCCAGCAGCTCTGAATATAGGCGGCTCTTCTTGTTCTAAGAGTAGCGGTAGCAGTGCTACCTACCTCATAGGCTTGCCTGAAAATAAAACGAGATTATGGATGAGTAATAAAACCATAATGAGACTACAAAAATTTAAGTGATGATACATGATGATTTTAAAGTTAGCTAATTTATATAACACACAATTTTTTAAAATAGTTAAAAGACAGACTTGGAGTACATTTCACCAGCATGCAAGTTTACCAGCCAAATCACATATATTTAGTACAAAATTCACCTTTAATGCAACAATGAGAAGAATTTTAGAGTGGAAGATTGGAATATAAGATTTTTTTTGAAGAAATACTATTATTATTATTGTGAGAAAAAGAAAGTAAGATGCAAAAGCACCTATTCAGTTCTAGTTTAAGACCTGGGTTGGATGGTGCCTTGGAAATGGTCCCTTTGACTCATTGGAAAAGGCCCTGATGCTGGGAAGGATTGAAGGTGGGAGGAGAAGGGGATGACAGAGGATGAGATGGTTGGATGGCATCACCGACTTGACGGACATGAGTCTGAGTAAGCTCTGGGAGTTGGTGATGGACAGTGCAGCCCATGGGATTGCAGAGTCAGACACGACCGAGTGACTGAACCGAACTGACTTAGAGATAGAGCATCATTTGCACAGAGGAGGCCAGTCCTTCAAGGAGGTCCAGTCTCCCTGGGGACAGTTCTCAAGTTTGAAAGATTCTTTCTTGTGCAGAGGTTTTAGAAGTTTAGAAATTCAGAAAGGAAAGTGCCCCTGGAATTCATTGAAGCCCATTCCCCAGAGCACACAGAAATACCTTCTACAACCCAGCTCCAGGGGCTTGGATGGGTTTCTTAGCTCTCCAAGGAGAAAGCCATGGCATTATTGGGCAGGCTTAACTGTTAGAAAAGATGTGCTTCTTTCTTGGCCTAGGTTCTCTGAGACCACTGTTGACTGTGGGTCTTAGACCCAATTAATATTGATATTTGGAATTTTAAGTTTACAATGCAAGGCTTACCTGCCTTAGATTTGATTACCCTTCAGATACATGGAAACCCAGAATTATCTGAATTAAAAAAATTTTTTTAATTGGAATATAATTGCGTTACAATACTGTATTTGTTTCTGCTGCACAACAGCATGAATCAGATATTTGTATACACATATCCCTTCTCTCTTGAGCCTCTCTCCACCGCCCCCTGCCATCCCAGCCCTCTAGGTGATCACATGGAACTGAGCTGAGCTCCCTGTGCTATTCAGCAGCTTCCCACCAGCTAACTGTTTTACACATGGTAGTGTACATATGTCATGGCTACCCTCTCAATTCATCCCACTTTCTCCTTCCATCCCTGTACACAAGTCCATTCTTTACATTTGTATCATTTGCATGTCTATTTTGAGTTGCTTTTTTTTTTTTTTCCAGCTAATCATTCCCAGTTCCTTCAGGGGTTCCTCATTGCACCCTTTCCCCAATCCTTTCCTCACTTTGGGTCCTATCTCTCAATGTCTGGCTTAACTGTCTCTCCCTTCATCTCTTATTGAGTGAGTGAGTCCTCCCACTCATGGAAGCCTTTTCTTCAAGGCACTTTCTCTGACCACTCCCCACCCCTTAGAAACAATGGCTCCTACACTCAGAACCTGGTCATACCCTACTGTCTACCCATCTTCATTTTCTGCCTTGTCTACATATCTGTGGCTATACAATGAAAGAAAAGGTCACAGTTTCTTGTTACTGACCTACATTTTGGGGAGTGTTAAAAGTTATCATTTACCTTCAGCCTGAAGAGTGTACGACCTTCTCTATTCATCAGCCTTGACTAATTAAGTTACTGTTTACATCCATGAGGGGATGTTGGAAAAGAGGCATTGTTCCCTTGTATGGAGTGGCTGCCATTATGTGAGTGGTCCTGTGCTGTCGCAAGCACAAACCAGAAGACATAGGTCTCAGCAGGTGGACAATCTTGGGTCTGCCACTTAAATGGAAGCCTTTTCTTCAAGGCACTTTCTCTGACCACTCCCCACCCCTTAGAAACAATGGCTCCTACACTCAGAACCTGGTCATACCCTACTGTCTACCCATCTTCATTTTCTGCCTTGTCTACATATCTGTGGCTATACAATGAAAGAAAAGGTCACAGTTTCTTGTTACTGACCTACATTTTGGGGAGTGTTAAAAGTTATCATTTACCTTCAGCCTGAAGAGTGTACGACCTTCTCTATTCATCAGCCTTGACTAATTAAGTTACTGTTTACATCCATGAGGGGATGTTGGAAAAGAGGCATTGTTCCCTTGTATGGAGTGGCTGCCATTATGTGAGTGGTCCTGTGCTGTCGCAAGCACAAACCAGAAGACATAGGTCTCAGCAGGTGGACAATCTTGGGTCTGCCACTTAACCTTCTTGTACTTCATTGTATTTCACCTCTAGGATGTGAATAATAATATCCTCAAGACAGGGCTGTCTTGAGAATCAAATGAGGTGCTATGTGACAGTGCCTGGCTTACAGGAGCTGCTCCATAATGTGAGATGAAGCCAAGTAGAGTAGAATTGCAATTCAATGTGACCCATTAAATTAGAGAAGTTGACATGAATGTGCAGGATTATGCCTAATTGAGGGAAAGTGAGCTTTCTGACAGAAGAAGAGCAAACAAACTATTATATGAGAAGGGGGGATGACTGCTTAAGCTCAAAATAAATATCAGAGTGCTATACAAATATCAGGAGGTATTATGCAAAGAATGCAAAAATTGGAAATTAGCATAAGTTAATATTAATTAGCAACACGTTATCATCAAAACTCTTTAGACCTCGTTTACTGTCCTTTGTTTCAACACTATAACTGAGTAACCTTAAGCAAAACCATATATATTGGAGCTGTACTTTTCTCACGTGCAAATTCTAGATTTGCAAGATTTGTTTGGAAAAGTGATCTCTAAGATCTCATCAGCTCTAAAATCCTTAGACTCTAGCATGTTTAACTCAGTGCAAAAATTCTTAGATGAAAAGAAAATATATATATATTTAACCACTGCATTTATGTGCAACGAGCATTGGGAAATCCTACGCAAGAGCTATCTCAATACCAGCCGTCAGGCATCAGAAAGGATATTACTGTAAGGCTGGAGGTATGGGGGTGTGTGTGACAAGCTTTCTTCCATTCCCATTGAAGGCAGAGCCAAACCAAACTCACTTTGATTGCATGAGGGAAGTCTTTCCAACTATCTGGGGTGTGTAACCCAGAAACAATTACCAAAGAGTTCTTGGGAAATCTGATCTTTAAGAAGAGCAGAGCAAAGGGCTTCAGCAAATGGCTTTCTGAAAGTCTTCCTAGCCCACTGGCACTCACACACATACATCTCTCTCTGTGCTTGGTTGGCTGTGAGGCATCTCCCAACTCTATATCCTGGCTTGGTTCAAGTTCTTCTCACTTTCACTCAATGTTACTAGGGAATGTGACTCAGAGCCAGATGGGGCGAGCTGGATTCCTAATTGCTCAACATTCTTTTAATAAGCAGTTAGTTGACACTGTGTGTGTGGTGCTTACGTGCCTCACAGTGAGTTTCATTAGCTGCTCCTTATAATTATTTTGAAGAGTGTTTGTTGTTTCCCCATTTTTAAAGATAGAAATACTGACAACCGGAGATATGAGGGCAAAATAGAAGATGGCACTGGAATACATAACTTCCCAAGCCTGAACCCTTAACTTGATCTTCGACTGTCCACGCTACTTTCCCAAGAGGACTATCTTTAAGGAAGTCCTCGTAAATCCTAATAGATATACCCATTTAACAAATAGGGAAAATGGATCATGAGCATCTCAAGGGAAGGAAAATGAATAATCTATATACCAGAGACCTTTAGTCTGCTTATCCCAGATCTAGAAAGAGAATGTAGAAAATCCAGCCTAATGCTGCAAACATTTGATGTCACTAGAATCACTGGATAAGGTAAACATAGTCTTTGAACTCTTCCAGAAGTTATGACCTGGATACACAGGACCATGGACCTGTGGGAGTATGTCCAATATGTCCTTCTTCAAAATCCTCAGGAAAAGAATCTGTTGTGGGGTGTTTTTCAGAGACCTAGCTTCTAGTCCTGACAATGCCATGTACTTCTACGGGAGCCTGGGCATGTTTCTTCTGACTCTGAGCCTCAGTTCCTTTCTCTGTGCTGAGACAAGTCTGTGGATGTTGAGGGGTAAGAGTTTTGTTCAGTTTATGGGTGAACTGCCTCTTTCTGCTCTGGTGGCATCACCGTGGATGTATGAATGCCTCTGGGGCCATGTGCTGTTTGTTGCAAGATGGGTCTCACAGCCTCTGGAGGACCACGAATACCAGGATCATCCAGGATTATCAGACATGGCCAGTGCCTCCATGCCACATACAGAATGGGTATTTAACAAGTGTCCATTATGGGAATGCACTGGGCCCAGCTGTGGGCAACAAAGGCCTGAGAACAGTGGTTTGGACAAGATAGAAATATATCTCTCTGCATCTGTATGATAAGCCTCACAACGATGTCCTTGTCTTAATCGCCACAACCGTAGGTTGTGAATATCTTAGGTCATGTGTCCACAACCTGTGAATATCTTAGGTTACGTGGCCTGGGGGAATTAGGAAGGCGACTGGAACTAAGTTTTCTAATATATTGACCTTAAGATATGGAGATTATCCTGGATTATCTAGATGTAATCCCAAGGATCTGTCATAGCAGGAGAGAAAATTAGAAGAGAGAACCAGAGTGATGGCCGCAGGATAAGGACTGGCCGTGACTCAAGGAATGTGGGCAAAATTTCCCTTAAGCTTCCAGAAAGGAGTACACCCTGCTGACCCTTTGGTCATGCCCAGTGAGACCCCTGTCAAGACTTTTGATCTACAGAACTGTATGGGGAAAAATAGATTGTGTTGTTTTAAGTCAGTAAATTTGGAGCAAGTTGTCAGAGTAGCAATCAGAAGCTAATACAGTCCATGAATCAGGGAGCCAGACTCCCTCTCTCTTGTTGCACTAAGGTGTGATTTTCATTCTCAAGGCCACCTCAGGGACAAAGATGGCTGCTGGAGTTCCAACAGTTATATCTGCAGTCTGATTAGAAGAAAGATGAAGAGGGGAAAACATTCTTCCTCTAAAAGGAGAGTTTCTGGAAGTCACACATACATCTTGCTGACTAGGACTTAGTCATTTGGACACATCAAGTGACAGGACAGGCTGGGAAATTCAGCTGACTGATTCTGTGGCTGGTAAAAAACCAGGGCATCTTACTGAAAAGGAGTTGCTAGATGTTTGAAAGCATGATAAAAACAGTCCTGTTTGCTCTCTCAAAAACCATTTTTTAAGGAAATAAGCTCTACTCTCAAAACTTGCTTCTGATGCATAGTTCTACTCTCAAAACACATAGGCTTGCAGGATGTCAGTTACTTGCCTTCCAGCCCTTTCATTTTGGCCTAATACACAGTCTCAGTCTTCCTCTCCACTAAACTGCCTTTCAGAGCTTATCGCTTTCTACCCCATCTCTATTCAGGAAGAGACTTGTCCTCTCTTGTCTGGATTCTTTCTGAAGTATTTGGCACTCTGTCGAGGTAGACAGAGGAGATATAATTACCCCCCAAATTCCCCCTACCTGAGGAAAGTGAAGTCCTGGGAGGTGAAGTGACTTGCCCAGGATCCCAGCTGGTGCATGGCAGGGGAGCAGGGTTGAAAAGTGCTTGGCTGGGTGTCGGTTGCCTAATTGCACCAGAGTCCTTTTTCATTGTTAACCAGATCTCTGGGTGAGAAATAAATTTACTGATTATTTTCTGGGATAAGGTTTTTTAATTTATCCAAAATCGTGGCAATGTATAATCTATTATCTGTCATATTGAGCTCCAGAGTAGAAAGGAGAGAAGAAGAGATGGGAAACAAGGATGGGGTTAGCTGGAAGGTGGGTTCTGCATTCTCAGAAGGTGTGCTGACATGCTAGTGTTCCCCCAGTGGAACCTCTCCATAAATCACCCCCCACCCTCACCCATAGCACCGAAGTCTCTGTATTTCCAGGCTAGAAATGTTGGGATTATATCTTGCTCCTCCTTCTCTTACCAGCTCCTTTACCTGTCTCCTCATTATGTAGTTACTGCCAAATCCTCTGGATCATAGGTCAGCAGGCTTCTTGTATCCATGTCCTTCTTGTCATTCCCATTGCTACTGTTCTTCTGTTTCACACTTCTGTGGCACCCCAAGGGTCTACCTCTCTCCTCTCTGTCCCTTCTTTTTCCCTGCAATGCTGTCAAACTAACTTTCTAAAATGCAGCTAGTGGTTCCATCACTCAGAAAACTTCAGTGCTTTCCCCGTTACTCCAGAGTATAGTCCAAACTCTGCCCTCCCCTGTTTTGCCAGCCCATATTCACACTACGCCTTTTAAATGGAGTCCTCTATCCTTACCAACATTCAGTAGCCAAATCTTACATGGATCTTCAAAACTGGTACAATAGGCACTTTATCTATGAGCCATTCTTCAGTATCTCTCCCCATATATTCACTGAGGGAGTGATTCCTTCTTCTCCATCGTGATCTTCAAAAAAGTTGTTTTCTCTTTGTAATTATATATTTATTTGTACAATTCTTTAGCTAAAATCTACTCCCTCCACTCCTTGTATAAGTTCTATAAGGACATGCCCACCAAGGAAGGATGTGGAGAAAAGGAACCCCTAATACGCTAGCACATTGGTGGAATATAAACCGTTACATCCACCATGGAAAACACTATGGAGTTTCCTCAGGAAACTAAAAATGGAACTACTGAGAGATCCAGCAATTCCACTCCTGGATTTACTTGAAGAAAACGAAAATATTAATTTGAAAAGAAACACGTATCCACCGTTCATATGTCCATAGCAGCATTACTTACAATCGACAAGGTGTGGCAGCACACTAAATGTTCTTCAACAGGTGAATGGAGAAGGAAAATGTGGTGTGCACACACACACACACACACACCCTCAGGAATATCACTCAGCCAGAAAAAGAATGACATCTTGAGCTCGCAACAGGCTGGATGGACTTAGAGGGCACCACACTTGGTGAAATAAGTCAGGCAGAGAAAGGCAAATACGGTACGCTATTGTTTATGTGTGGAATCTAAAAAATAAAACAAACGAACTAACAAAACAGAAATTGACTCATAAATGCAGAGAATATACTAGTGGTTATCAGTGGGGAGAGGGAAAGAGGAAGGGGCCAGAAATAGGCAGGGGATTAAGAGGCATCAACTACTATGTACAAAATAAATAAGCTACAAGGATATATTGTATTTCACAGCGAATATAGCCAGTATTTTACAATACCTTTAAAGTATTACCTATAAAAATATTGAATCACTTTAAGAAAAAAAGACAAGTTCACCATTGTATGATCAGAGCACAATGCCTGCAAATTATCGGTACTCCAAAAATCTTTTATGAATGAATGAGTGCATCAGTTAGGTTAGTTCCCATGATCCTGGTTATATTTGTATGTCTAGAATATTTGTGACCAGTGCATTTTCTTGGCAAAACTCTATTAGTCTTTGCCCTGCTTCATTCCGCATTT
>SJXQ01009592.1:19554-113440 GCA_006408695.1 Aepyceros melampus | reverse complement strand
GTTGGCTTAAAACTCAACATTCAGAAAACGAAGATCATGGCATCTGGTCCCATCACTTCATGGCAAATAGATGAGGAAATAATGGAAACAGTGACAGACTTTCCAAAATCACTGCAAATGGTGACTGGAGCCATGAAATTAAAAGACACTTGCTCCTTGGAAAAAAAATTATAACCAACCTAGACAGCATATTAAAAAGCAGAGACATTACTTCGCCATCTAGGTCCATCTAGTCAAAGCTATGGTTTTACAATAGTCATGTATGGATGTGAGAGTTGGACTATAAGGAAAGCTGAGCACCAAAGAATTGATGCTTTTGAACTGTGGTGCTGGAGAAGACTCTTGAGAGTCCTTTGGACTGCAAGGAGATCCAACCAGTCCATCCTAAAGGAAATTAGTCCTGAATAGTCACTGGAAGGACTGATGCTGAAGCTGAAACTCCAATACTTTGGCCACCTGATGCAAAGAACTGACTCATTTGAAAAGACCGTAATGCTGGGAAAGATTGAAGACAGGAGGAGAAGGGGACAACAGAGGATGAGATGGCTGGATGGCATCACCAACTCAATGTTCATGAGTCTGAGTAAACTCCGGGAGTTGGTGATGGACAGGGAGGCCTGGTGTGCTACAGTCTATGGGGTCGCAAAGAGTCAGACACAACTACGTGACTGAACTGAACTGAGTTGAACCACTTGTCATCCATCATTCTATAATATTCTAACCCTGACAGATAATTAGAGAATGATTAAAGAATTGTACACTAGAACTGGGAACAGTGTACCCTTCATTTATCTGTACCTCGTTTACCAAGCGATGATCCAGCAAACAGACAGCCAGTGGATGTCTCAGCAATAATGCTATATAAGGGAAAAAAACAGCATTACTCTCTATGCTATAAATATTCCAATATTACATGCAAATACAACACAGGAGAACAGTGACTGTTAAATACACAGAATTAGATCTGGCTAGGATATTGCAAAAGTGAAATTCTTCATACAGAGAGCATTCTCCATCTTCATAGGGTATTAGTATCTTTCAGCACTTCTGACAAGAAGTCACACCAGATTCTGATTCACACACAGGTAAGGAATGGTCTTCCCAGAAATCATGTCATCAGCACTAAGTGAGACCATTTCAGAGGCATGCTATACTGATAATCTTAAATGTAAATGTCTTTCTACAGAGATGTTTGGTTTTCTTTTACATCAATAGTTTTCAGAGTAGTATTAAACTCCTTAATAGAAGCTATGAAAAAGAATGTAAAAGTCAAATATTCACAAAAGATAGTTTTATTCTTCAGAAATATTAAAGCATTTTTATAACACTTAAATCAATAACTCCTAATGGGAAAATATACAATACTTCTTTTCTAAGTAGACCTTTGCTATATCTAATATTTATTTATTTGTAAACTGAATTTATACTTGAGATACAGAAAAGCAACTGGAAATATTTCTCATAGGATAATCTTCAAAGGCTAACTTCTGATTAGCTTAAACATTTAAGCTCACTATATAAACAGAAAGGCTTATATAGTGTAGTAAAAAGTACACCATCCTCAGAAAAAAATTCAGAATAAAATTATAATAATTCATCATACTGTTGTTTTAGGTAGGAATGCCCTTAAAAAATATGCCTTAAAACTACAAATTTTAAAATGACATTTAATTAAAATAGGATAAGTATTTCAGGGTGCCCTCAACCAACATCCAGGAAAAAGTATATTGTCTCACATTATTCCATTTCCATTGCCAAAAGCTTGGTCTTTAGGTTCCTGAACAGGCTGGATGTTAACATACAGATCCCTAATCTCCTTCCTGATGCATCTTACGGCTGCTGCCGCCATATCTTTTGCTACCTATTTTGGTAAGACAAAAAATAGAATAAATTAATAATTATTTTGATAGTTGCTTTCAAGCCTTCAAAGACACAGAATAATTTTTCCGTGCATCATATAAAAACTCAATTTTAAAGAGTAAAATAAGCACAGAATTTTAAGAAAAACTTTTAATGAAAAGATTTAAAAATTCTCTCAATAATTCAAAATTTAGATTATATAATACTTATCAAGACAAACACATACTTCTAAGATCATCTAGACAACTTTATTTTTTGACACCTTATTTTATTTTTAAAATTTTTATTGGAGTATAGTTGATTTGCAATGTTGTATAACTTTATACAGTAAAGTGAATCAGACAACTTACTTTAAATGGCAAAACACCAGCAACAAAAGCTCTTCCATATATCTTAGTCACACAGCCACGGTCAGTTAAATTTATTGGGCTCAACTGTTTAACTGGCGACATTCGGACAATTACTTCACCACCTCCCTTTGGGTAGTAGCCCCTATGAAAAGTATGATAAAATACATAAACTGACTGCATGACAAAAAAATAAAGCTCAATATTTACAATAAAATAACATGTGAGTAATACCAACTATATAATTCATGTTTTACATTTCTAAATAATGTTTTAGATTTGTGCTTTCCCATATGGTAGACTCAGGGCTTGTTGTTGTTTAGTTGCTAAGTCATGTCCAATTCTTTGTGACCCCATGGACTGTAGCCCTCCAGGCTTCTTAGTCCATGGGATTTCCCAGGCAAGACAGACTCAAGTTCATGTGACTATTTAACCCATTATTGACCAGAGATATGTTAATCCATCTTTTGTTACCGGAACAGTATTGACCAGAGGCCTATCAATTCATTTTAGAGAGATATAATTAACATCACTGTGTGAAGCTGTTAGAGCTTAAAATTGATGAAGGGTTCATTATACAACTTATGATGGTTGTTATCATTCACATTTTGCTCCATTAAGTTTTTGATTCTAACCTATGAATATTATAAATGTAAATTTTTGAAAATGACATACCACGAAATTTTGAGTGAAAAATTTTTTGGTGATTTATGCAGATACTTTCTCTGATTGTCCACGTGACATATACACTAGTGTCTCAGAAAAGGATAGTTCCTAAGAATATAGTTCTGATTCAGACAATGTGAATATCAGATAAAAGCCAATAAATAATCTTAGTGATTCATTCTGACACATAAAAAAAAATGAAACTCACAGTGCTAGAGGATGCTCCTTTGCTTCTGCAGAAGAGTGGACTGCAGACAACATTTCATAAAAACCAGAAGACTTAACAGGTGTGTTAGGTGTAACTACTGAATGTAATAGCCCACGAAATGTTAGTAAAATAACAAAATTAATTTTTATCCACCCAAAATAAAAATTACCAGCCACAGGTGTTAAGTTTCTACAAAAACCCCCTGGTCAATAATGAGCTAAAATTATTTATTTATTTTCTTTGCCACACATCAAGGCTTGAGGGGATCTTAGTTCCTCATCCAGGAACTGTGCGCTCAGCACAGTTCTGAACTGAACCTGTGCCCTCAGCAGTTAAAATGCAAAGTCCTAACCACAGGACTGCCAGAAAATTCTTTATTTAAATTTAATAAAATTTAAAACAGCTCCCCAGTCCAACTAGCTATATTTCAAGTGTTCAACAGTCATATGTAGCAAATGATTATCATCCTCGACAGACAGGGACAATTCCCTTAGTGCAGAAAATTCTATCTGGGGACTTCTCTGGTGGTCCAGTGGCTAAGACTTCATGTGCCCTCAATGCAGGGAGCTGGGGTTCAGTCCTTGGACGGGGAACTAGATTCCATATCCACACCTAAAAGATCTCACACCCCACAACTAGGACCCGGGACAGCTAAATGAAGAAGGTTCTATTCAACCAGTGCTGTTTGAGAATAAAAGCTACTTACTGACAGCAGCTCGGTCTATTTTCTTCTTGCTCTATTCCAGGGCCCTAAAACAATGCCTGGCACATTATAGGTGCTCAATAAATATATGATGAATATTTAGTAGCTGAATCATTAATAAAATTTTGCTGTTGCTGCTGCTACTGCTGCTAAGTCGCTTCAGTCATGTCCGACTCTGTGCCACTCCATAGACGGCAGCCCACCAGGCTCCCCAACCCTGGGATTCTCCAGGCAAGAACACTGGAGTGGGTTGCCATTTCCTTCTCCATGCATGAAAGTGAAAAGTGAAGTCACTCAGTTGTGTCGACTCTTAGTGACCCCATGGACTGCAGCCTACCAGACTCCTCCATCCATGGGATTTTCCAGGCAAGATTACTGGAGTGGGTTGCCATTGCCTTCTCCAAATAAAATTTTGACTCATATTATTTAATGTCTTTGTCCAGAAGATGCTAAGAACACACAGATAAGAATGACAATACTTCTATCCACAAAGAACTCCCCATCTGGTAAGACGGGGCTTCACATGTAACTAAAACACACGTCAGGCTGTGAAGAGGACTAAAACAGAGGTGTAACTATGAATTCCAACTGAGGCACAATCACTGACAATTCACACAAGAAACTACAAGTTTCATTTTTAAGAGATACAGAATTTCCACGTTTTAGAAGGGGAAGAAAAACGTGAACAAAGGTAGGGGAGTCTGAAGGTACAGAGTGTATTTAGGGAATGGCAGCAATCCTGTGGTTAGAATACTTGGTATGCTGAAAGGAGGGGAGGGAGAATATAGCTAGAAAGGTAAACTGGAATAAGACTGCAAAACACTTAAATGCCACACCAAGAAATGTGGCCTTGTTATTCTGCAGCAGAAGGCAAGCCTTATAAGAGAAATAACCTGAATGCCCAATGTGTCTCCTAGGAAAAGAATTCTGGTTGCACTGTAGAAACAATCCCTTTTAGGATCCTGCAGTACCCCACTCCAGTAGTCTGCACACAGTGAGCATTCAGTCTGTGCTGGACACAAACCAGCCACACTCAGTGCAGCCATTCCCTCAAAAAATATTCTGCCAAAACAAACATCAAACATAGTATGCAGCTGCTTTCAAGTACCCACACCCCTGCTGTTTATTGTTTTCAGCCATAAATTATTATTTGCTACAAAAATTGTATTAAGAGGATTACAGAAAGACAAGTTCTCCAGGATCTAACTTTTCCACTATTTTCAGCACAAGTAGCAGGTCAAAGGGTTAAGAAAGAAGCACCTTACCTCATTTTAATATCACAATTAAATGTGAAACCAAATTTTTCAACAATTGGCTTGAAAACCTAAAAATCAATTTATTGTTACCTTAAATACCAGTATTTGCTTATTCAACAAGTATATTTAGTAAACAAATGTGCTCTGTACTGAGGAGATAATGAGGCACAGTAGATAAACAGTGATATAAAAATGTGAAGGCTAATTCTATTTTTTAAATAAAATAACTGAGACGCAGCTAAAATTAAAAGTTTAACATTTAACTAATAAGGGCTGTGCAAGCCTATCTAATGAGAAAAAAAAAACCACCCCAGAACTCAGGATTCTTCATCCTTGCAGTTTCACTCCAGAAGCCATTTCCTAACCTTAATATAACGTACCATAAGAAATCTGGGGTGCTGAAAAGCATTCCATTCTGTTTTCTCAATTTTTTTTATAGAGTTGAAATTTCACTGCATATACAATGTTTTATCTTTTATTCCCTCATTTAACATTATAAATAAAAGCATTTCCCAACATCATAAAATATTCCTCCTTAAAAACATTATGATTACACAGCAATCCAGAATAATTTATCTAACCATTCTCCAAGTTTTCATTATTGTATAACTATATATTATATAACAATAATTATAGTATATAGCACCCTGCTCTAATACCTTTAACATTATCTTTTGCTGCATTTTATAATATTGAATTAGGGTCATTTCATTGAAGTGGAAAGGTGAATAGAGATTAATTTTCACTATATATCCCATCAAACTGAATTTTAAAAGACTATAAAATCTATTAAAGTGGAAAAAAAAAATCAACTAAAAGCTGAGAATATCAAGTGCTGGGAAGGATGAAGAAGAGCTAAAACTCCCCTACAGTGTTGGTGAAAATGCAAAACAATGCAGCCACCTTGGATGCCAAAACAATTTGGCAGTTTCTCATAAAGTCAGACATAAACTCACTATTCAGTTCAGTTCAGTTCAGTCGCTTAGTCATGTCCCACTCTTTGCGACCCCATGAATCACAGCACGCCAGACCTCCCTGTCCATCACCATCTCCCGGAGTTCACTTAGACTCACATCCATCGAGTCCATNACCCCCCAAGCTGGGAAGCCTGATATGGGACTGAGGAATTTCACTGCTGTGGTATAACTTATGTGGTGCTATTGTTTTCCAGTTTGTGGGGCACTCACCTTGCTGGTATAGGATTTAATTTCACCATGATTGTGCCACTCCTGCCTTCTTGCTGTGGTTTCTTTTTTTCTTTGTGTGCAGGGGATCCTTTTTTCGTGGGTACCAGAGTTTTGGGAGGAGTTTCCAGGTGGCTCAATCTGCCTGCCAATGCAGGAGCTACAGGAGATGGGGATTTGATCCCTAGGTTGGGAAGATCACCTGGGGGAGGAAATGTCAACCCACTCCAATATTCATGCTAGGAAAATCCCATACATAAAGGAGCCTGCCAGGCTATGTTCCATAAGGTCACAAAGAGTCTGACATGACTGAGTGACTGAACACATACAGAATATTTTGACAATGATTGTTCAATAGTTTGTTGTGATCTGGGTGTTTTTTTAAGAAGGGGGTGAGATCACATCCTTCTATTCTACCATCTTGAACTAATTATCCAAATCACTCCACTTCTAAGTTTTAAAAAATATTAGAAGAAAAAAAATCATAACATTACACTAATTTAAAGAATAAAGGGATAATATAGCCCAATTTATTTTATAACTCCAGCATATCTTTGATACCAAACACAGTACCTTCATTAAAGTGAAAATGACAGGCAAATATTTATGAATTTGAATGCAAAAATTCTAAACAAAATGATGGCAAATCAATCTAGAAAAATATAAAAAGAATAATGCATCATGACAAAATAGGATGTATTCTAGCAATACAAGTCTGTTCAACACTGGAAAATCAGTAAGTTTAATTCACAACAACAATAGAAAATGGAAAAAACTTTATGATCAATTTATACAAAATGAAGCTTTAGATAAAATCCAGCTTCCCTGATAAGATATTTATCTTGCTAATACCAGAAAATTGGGAAAAAGTAAATTTCTGATCTCAAATAGGTATCTACAAAAGTCCAATGATACAAACTCCAGTGAAAAGATATTTGTGACTATTATATCCAATGAAGGTATGATATCTAGAATCTATTAATAAGATCTACATGCAGTAAAAGAGACACATGGCCACTTAATTGGAAAATGGACCAAGTTTTCAAACATGCGTTTACCAAAACTATATAAATAGAAAATAAACATATAAACTTGTGCTAAAACTCACTAACAACCATGAAAATAAAAATTAAAAATGTACAATATCTACAGGTCCACCAAAATGACTAAAGTGAAATAGGCATTAAAACAAAAACGAATGTAAGGATTCATATGGCATGTAATTCTTGTACATTTCTGTAGAAATACAATTAGTACAGTAATCTTAGAAAACTTTTTGAATGTACCTACTAACATATACACTGTGATCCAGCAACTTTACTCTAGAAATACACCCAGTGTAAATCACAAAATGGCATATACCTAAAAAGTGGTATTTACAATGGTAAAGCTCAATTTATCAAGAAGACAAAATATCCATAAATGGGTGTATTAAAAAATCATACGTTTTCAAAATATAAGAATCAAAAATTGACAGACATTAAGGAAATGGTTTTCCCAGTGGTCTTGTATGGATGTAAGAGTTGGACTGTGAAGAAGGCTGAGCACCAAAGAATTGATGCTTTTGAACTGTGGTGTTGGAGGAGACTCTTAAGAGTCCCTTGGACTGCAAGGAGATCCAACCAGTCCATTCTAAAGGAGATCAGCCCTGGGTGTTCTTTGGAAGGAATGATGCTAAAGCTGAAACTCCAGTACTTCGGCCACCTCATGCCAAGAGTTGACCCATTGGAAAAGACTCTGATGCTAGGAGGGATTGGGGGCAGGAGGAAAAGGGGACGACAGAGGATGAGATGGCTGGATTGCATCACTGACTCGATGGACGTGAGTTTGAGTGAACTCTGGGAGTTGGTGATGGACAGGGAGGCCTGGCGTGCTGCAACTCATTGAGTCGCAAAGAGTCGGACACTTCTGAGCAACTGAACTGAACGGAACTGATTATGATTTATCCACTAGTAGTGTCTGCCTTTTTGGGACCCTAGACTGTGGCCCACCAGAATCCTCTGTCCATGGAATTCTCCATGCCATAATACTGGAGTTGGCTTGCCATTCCATTCTCCAGGGCATCATCGCAACCAAGGGATTGAACCCAGGTCTCCTGCATTCCAGGCAGGTTCTTTACCATTTGAGCCACCAGAGAAGAATCCCAACCTGTGGCTAACAGGTCCCAACAACCTATGTATTAAGCCAATAAAATGAAAGGTTTTTTTCCAAGTTGATTCCATTACATTTCCATGTGTGAATTGGATACTGATAGGGGGAGAATGTTTATATTTAGCTTCTCTCCAAGGAGACTAAATAAGAAGATAAATATAAACATTTTCCCCCTCAGTTCAGTTCAGTTCAGTTCAGTCACTCAGTCATGTCCGACTCTTCGCAACCCCATGAGTCGCAGCACGCCAGGCCTCCCTGTCCATCACCAACTCCGGGAGTTCACTCAGACTCATGCCCATCCAGTCAGTGATGCCATCCAGCCATCTCATCCTCGGTCGTCCCCTTCTCCTCCTGCCCCCAATCCCTCCCAGCATCACAGTCTTTTCCAGTGAGTCAACTCTTCCCATGAGGTGGCCAAAGTACTGGAGTTTCAGCTTTAGCATCATTCCTTCCAAAGAAATCCCAGGGTTGATCTCCTTCAGAATGGACTAGTTGGATCTCCTTGCAGTCCAAGGGACTCTCAAGAGTCTTCTCCAAGACCACAGTTCAAAAGCATCAATTCTTCAACACTCAGCCTTCTTCACCGTCCAACTCTCACATCCACACCTGACTACTGGAAAAACCATAGCCCTGACTAGACGGACCTTAGTCGGCAAAGTAATGTCTATCAGTATGCAATTCAAACATGGAAATGTAATGGAGTTAACTTGGAAAAAAGCTTTCATTATACTGGCTTAATACATAAGTTGCTGTTCAGTCCCTGAGTCGTGTCTCACACTATCTCACCTATAGACTACAACATGCCAGGCTTTTTTGTCCTTACTATCTTCTGGAGTTTTTTCAAACTCTTGTTCACTGAGTCAGTCATGCCCTTCAACCATCTCATCCACTGTGGCCCCCCTCACCTCCTGCCCTCAATCTTTCCCAGCATCAGTGTCTTTTCCAATGAGTCAGCTCTTCACATCATGTGGCCAAAGTACTGGAAGCTCAACTTCAGCATCAGTCCTTGCAATGAATATTCTGGGTTGATTTCCTTTAGGATTGACTACTTTGATCTCCTTGCAATATAAGGGAATCTCAGTCTTCCTCAGTACCACAGTTCGAAATCATGAATTCTTTTGTCCTCAGCCTTCTTTATGGTCCAACTTGCACATCCATTCATGATTACTGGAAAAACCATAGCTTTGACTATATGGACCTTTATCAGTGAAGTGATATCTATGTTTTTTTTTAATTAATTTGCTTTAATTAGAGGTTAATTACATTACAATATTGTAGTGTTTTTTCCCATACATTGAAATGAATCATGTACATATGTTCCCCATGTTGAACCTCCCTGCCACCTCCCTCACCATCCCATCCCTCAGAGTCATCTCAGTGCACCAGCCCTGAGTACTCGGTCTCATGCCTTAAACCTGGACTGGCAATCTGTTTCATATATGATAATATACATTTTTACTTGCACATCCATACATGATTACTGGAAAAACCATAGCTTTGACTATATGGACCTTTATCAGTGAAGTGATATCTATGTTTTTTTTAATTAATTTGCTTTAATTAGAGGTTAATTACATTACAATATTGTAGTGTTTTTTCCCATACATTGAAATGAATCATGTACATATGTTCCCCATGTTGAACCTCCCTGCCACCTCCCTCACCATCCCATCCCTCAGAGTCATCTCAGTGCACCAGCCCTGAGTACTCGGTCTCATGCCTTAAACCTGGACTGGCAATCTGTTTCATATATGATAATATACATTTTTCAGTGCTTTTCTCTCAGATCATCACACCCTCGCCCTCTCCCACAGAGCCCAAAAGACTGTTCTTTACATCTGTGTCTTTTTTCCTATCTCATATATAGAGTTATCATTACCATCTTTCTAAATTCCATATATATGCATTAGTATACTGTATTGCTGTTTTTCTTTCTGACTTACTTCACTCTGTATAATAGGCCCCAGTTTCATCCACATCATTAGAACTGATTCAAATGCNTGAGATGGTTGGATGGCATCACGGACTCAATGGACGTGAGTCTGAGTGAACTCCAGGAGTTGGTGATGGACAGGGAGGCCCGGTGTGCTGCGATTCATGGGGTCGCAAGGAGTGGGACACGACTGAGCGACTGGACTGAACTGAACTGACCATGCTGTACATTATCGTATTTCCATGCTCTTGAACAAGCTGTTCCTTGCATAATATTGCTTTTTGTAGAGGTGCCATGGTATAATTACTCGTCATTTTTTGGTTACTTCAGTTAGTTTCCAGTTCTTTATTGTAACTCCGTGATAACTATTCCTGAGCAGAAATCTTTGTATACCTCCCTATTTCTTCAGGGGAAAAGAATCTTAAAAGTAAAATTACTTATGGAATCAAAGATACAGAGTTTTTGTTTTTGTTTTTTAAGGTTTTTGATACTTTGTGCCAAAACTGTTTTTCAAAAGGGTTCCAATTTATACTATGAGCAGCAGGCTGTGAGAACACAACTTACTGGAGTGGAAACAAAAGACCGTTCTTATCAAAATATATTTTGTATTTCTTAAGTACTAATCTTGTATTCTTAAAGAAAAGTTTCCTACCTTAACATGTGTTTTATAAGCGATTTTGTTTAATAGTATTCTAATCATTGGACAGGACCCTGATGCTGGGAAAGATTGAGGGCAGGAGGAGAAGAGGACGAGATGGTTGGATGGCGTTACCAACTCAATAGACATGAGTTTGAGCAAATTCCAGAAGATAGTGAAGGATAGGAAGCCTGGCATGCTGCAGTCCATGGGGTCCCAAAGAGTTGGACATGATTGAGCGGCTGAACAAAGGAAAAGAGAGAAGAGCATTCTTCAGTCACTTCAGAGCTATTCGTTAATTTAGAAAAGCGAGAGGATCCATATATACTTTCTGTTAACCAGAAATAATGTCTGTCTTGGGGAATAATTACCATAAAGTATCATTGGCATCTATGTGTTATAAAAAGCATGTAGAACTTATTTAAAAAAATGGAAAGATCACATAAGTAAAGTCACTCAGTCGTGTCCGACTCTTTGTGACCCCATGGACTGCAGCCCACCAGGCTCCTCAGTCCATGAGATTCTCCAAGCAAGAATACTGGAGTGGGTTGCCATTTCCTTCTCCAGGGGATCTTCCCGACCCAGGGATCGAACCCGGGTCTCCCGCATTGGAGGCAGACGCTTTAACCTCTGAGCCACCAGGGAAGTCCTGGAAAGATCACATAGAAAACTAAAATTTAATAAGCTAACAGAACATTGTTTGGGCAGATTAAGAATTTTCCAAGTCTTCTAATTTGGATCTGCCTGATCTTTAGGCACTGGGAGTGAGAAGAGTTATATGAAGACAGGAGATTTTAAGAGCAGGTCATTAATGTTTATTATAGTTTCATAACATAAAGTAAGGAGATCCAGCTGAATCTCCCTTTGTACAATATCCAGTTCTATTTTTTATTCATTGCTATTAGTGCAAAATCTCATTTGTTGGAAGTGCCATCTATACTCTTGTAAAACAATATTATTTTGGAAATTGGAAAATCATAGTTCTGTGGCAGTATCAGCAGGTCTTTGTCACTGAGTATTTATACAAATCTTTGATGGTTATGAATGATGGTTATGCTTTTAAACATTATAAAATGCTGTTTTGAATCTATGAAATAGAATAGTTTCTGCCTCTGCTTGAGAATATTTTCTTATTTTAAATGTTAAAGCATCTGTCTATTAGCAATACATTGTGTATTTAATGATCATCGTTTATTTGTTTTTGAAGCTCTCCAGGGACAGATTGTTCAGTTCAAACTCTCAGACATTGGAGAAGGGATTAGAGAAGTAACTGTTAAAGAATGGTAAGTTATTCTGAAATTTTTTTAAGTAAGTATAAAAGTAATTTGAGTACAAATAAATAGGAATCTATTTAAATTGAAGCACCTTTCTTTATAACATAAAATATATATTTTTTAAGCTTTAAGGTAAATCTAGTTTATGTTGCCAATATACTGGTGGCACAGTTCATCATACATCAGGGCATTTTATTCAGTGTAATTTATTAAGGTTTGTTTTTTCCTCTTTTTAAATTTTTTTTTCACTGCCCACTCTTCACTTCAGCTAAAAAAAGATAAATTAGTCTCTAAAAGATGCTAAGTTGATATGACCATGTGTTTTGAAAAGTTGTTAATGAATGAACTTAGAGCTTCTTTCCAAACTTTTAAAATCGTTATGTAGTCTAAGCTGTGTTTATTAAAAATGATTTCAGCAAGAATGCAAGTACATTTGACTCACCATTACCTGAGAGTTTGCCTATATTTTTAGAACAGGTTAAAATATTAAAACAAAAGACATGAATCAAAGAATACTGTTTCAAAGGTTAAAAAAAAATAAAAAAGAAAGAGGCTTGAAACAAAAATTAAGAAGACCTCTACTTAGGCATCCTTCTACCCCTTTTCTTTCTTTCCTTTTCTGGAAAAACAGAAACACCTCCGAGTACTGAACTAATTTTTAAAGGGTTCGAGAACTAGCAGTTAAGGTGAGTCAATAGATTCTCTCCCACAATTTTATACTGTTAAAGATTCTTTTAAGAATCTCGTTTAGACACCTAAACATTCTTCCTTGTAGTTTTCATTATAATTGCTCTGTAGTTTAGGAGAGAACCATAATCACAGAAATGTACCTTGCAATTTTGTCTCTGTGGCATTGTGGGATCCAGGAAAGAGTGATGGATCTCAGGTCAGAAGAGGCTGACTCTGAAATTAGCTAGTCATGTTAGAGATAAAGACAAAGAACTCAAACTACAATTTGTAAAAGTATAGCAGATGTATACTGAGGACATCAGTTTTTAAAATTTAATTCTAGAAATAATAGATATCCCTTAAAATGTGATGAAGGCTGAGACACTAAAAGAAAATAACACTTTAACAATACATTTTTCATATTTCATCTAAGAAATGGGTGAGGCAGAAAAACCTGATACATTAAAATTTTGGATTATAAATTATGAATATTTCATTGTTTTTTAAAAATTTATACTCCTTGAAGAAGCATCAAAGAACCTCTGAAAGCCATTGTAGTCTCTTCTGAAACATCTGAAACATATTGGGACTCAATACTGGGCTCCATGGATACTCATCTAATTCGGTGTAGCATTTTTATTGTTTCAGATGATCTGTACTATGGTTCATGTAAAAGTGTCTTATGACTTTTTCTTTTAGGTATGTAAAAGAAGGAGATACAGTGTCTCAGTTTGATAGCATCTGTGAAGTTCAAAGTGATAAAGCTTCTGTTACTATCACTAGTCGTTATGATGGAGTCATTAAAAAACTGTATTATAATCTAGATGATACTGCCTATGTGGGAAAGCCATTAGTAGACATAGAAACGGAAGCTTTAAAAGGTACTGTATATACATGTATATGTTCATCTATCTTGCCAAATTGATTAATGGTGTTCTTTTGTCATTGGGTACCAGTTGAAAGTGATGTTTCCTTTGAATAACTTACAGGATTTGATTTGAGGGTGTAGAACTGAGATAAGGAAAATAGAAAGGTATTCTGTGATACCTGATTATCTTTTGACCAGTTACCATGTTAAAAACAGGTATTGGTTGTTGTTGTTCAGTAGCTAAGTTGCGTAACTCTTGGCAGCCCCGTGGACTGCAGCACGCCTGGGTTCCTTGTCTTTCACCATCTCCTGGAGTTTGCTCAGATTCATGTCCATTGAGTCAGTGATGCTATCTAACCATCTTATCCTCTGCCACCTCCTTCTCCTTTTGCCTTCAATCTTTCCCAGCATCAGGGTCTTTTCAAATGAGTTGGCTCTTTGTATCAGGTGGCCAAAGTATTGGGAGTTTCAGCTTCAGCATCAGTCCTTCCAATGAATATTCAGAGTTGATTTCCTTTAGGATTGACTGGTTTGATCTCCTTGCAGTGCAGGGGACTCTCAAGAGTCTTCTCCAGCACCACAATTCAAAAGCATCAATTCTTTGGCACTCAGCCTTCTTTATGGTCCAACTCACATCCATACATAACTACTGGAAAAACCATAGCTTTGACTGTCCAGACCTTTGTTGGCAAAGTGATGTCTCTGCTTTTTAATACACTGTCTAGATTTGTCATAGTTTTCCTTCTAAGGAGCAAGCATCAGTATTACTATATATAAAAACATGTATAATAATACTTTATTTATCTGGAAGCCTGCCTTCTGGAAACCTTATGTTCAAAGAAGCAACAAACTCTCTTGGGAATGAAAGATTCAAGCTTTGAACACAGGTCACTAATAAAAATTGGAATGTGCAAAGATTAAATCTCATATGATGGGATTGCTCTGTTTGCCACTGATATGAAAACCAAAACACATTCTCATTAGTGGTGGTTATGAAAGCCAAATTTTTAAAGAGAAGTAGAAAAGAGGGAAAACCAGAGTGGGAAGCAAAGAAACTAGCATTCAGAAGCAGCAGCAGCCATGGAATTTTTAATCATTAGGTGTTCTGACAATAGGGAATTCATTATGAGAATGTTATAGGAAAATTAAAGCCGTGTGGTGTCCCTATGGTAGCAAATAGCTGACCCTCTACATCAGAAGTTCCATTTGGCATTGGTATGATATTACCAAGGTTATGTCATCTAGGAAGGTTTGATGTGGAAGAGGGGTGGGGGACCATAATTCTGTGATGCAAACCTAAGCCAGCAATCTCTCTGGAAGTGCTGAGATGAAGACCTTTCAGTATAGTGAAGCTGGAAAGTTTAGAAGGAGTCTGAACCACAGTGGTTGGCTGACTCTTAGTCCTTCAGTCTGTACAATAATATAATTAATGTCACAGGCACACTCACAGTTCATAAAATGTTTCATGCTTAATATTTTATTTATTCTTATTCATGAGGTAATCCAGTTTAACAAGTTCATCATTGGGTGATTTGCCCATGGAAGTCATAAAGCCAAATTTAGAACTCAGATGTCCTGAGTTTTTGTCCAGAATGTTTTCCACCATAGCATGTTACCTCTAAAACTTCCTGAAGCTTTCTTATTATTTATTTGATTCCTAATGATTAATAGTGGTGACCATTTCAAGGTGGTTGCTGTGTGTTCTTTTAACACGACCCTGTTAATTTTCAAAAACTTCCTTGCCTTTGGCATCATCTTGTACTTTTCCTGCCTAGGCCTGGAATCATCTCTTCATTCAGGAGGTCTTGTTCTTTCAATGTGCAATGGATAAGAGACCATAATCTGGGTACTAGGGGTGTTTCCTATTGTCTTGATTTCAGATTTCTATTGAAAGGCATGATTTAGGAATATTAAAAACAAGAAAGACTTTATCTTTAAAAAGTACCTAAAATAGGGGCTTCCCTGTTGTCTCAGCAGTAAAGAATCTACCTGCCAATGCAGGAGACACAGGTTCAATCCCTGATATGGGAAGATCCCACATGCTGCGGAGCAACTAGCCTCATGCATCACATCTGTTGAGCCTGTGCTCAGCAACAAGAGAAGCCACCGCAATGAGAAACCCGCACACTGCAACTAGAGAGTAGCTCCTGGTTGCTGCAGCTAGAGAAAAGCCTGCGTGGTAGTGAAGACCCAACAGAGCCAGAAAAAGCAAATAATTTTTTTAAATTACCTGAAATAAGTACAGAATTATAAATTTTTTTTAATCATTCAGTTAAGACCTTGAAAGGAAAGAATATATTCCTGACATAAACTGAAACAAGCAAAGATGCTAAACATTACTGTGGATGTCAGTAAGTTAGAATAACCAATCAGGTGCTGTAGACCAGGTTAGGTATCTATCTCTGCCATCCACAAAAGCAGATTATAGTAGTCTCTTGGTATTTGCAAAGGTTTGGTTCAGGACACATACACACACAAACAGATACCAAAATCTGCAGATGCCTATCTCCCTTATACGAAATGGTGTAGTATTTGCACCTTTTTTTAAATCATCTCTAGATTACTTGTAATACCTAATACAGTGTAAATACTATGTAAATAGTTGCTGGCATTCAGCAAATTCAGATTTGCTGTTTGGAACTGTCTGGAATTTTTTTTCTATATATTTTCAATCAACATTTGGTTGAATCCATGAATCCAGAGCCTGTGGATTCCCAGGGCTGACTGTGTATGAACAAGTGAGCAATTGGGATTTGAGGGGGGTTTTATTGTTTACTTTTATTTTTAAAGTTTCTTTTGGTATCCTCAGTGAAATCTAACTTAGTAAGTCTTGATATAGCAAATTATAAAATCAAAAACTTTTTCAGGCAAGGGGTATGTTTTTTTCTAAATAACTTTTTTACAGAAATTAATTTCCTGTATGACGTGGATGAATCTTGAAAAATTATTCTGAGTCAAAGAAACCAGAAATTAAGAGAACATGCTATATGATTCTATGTACATTAATTTAGTTTTTAATTGGAGTATAATTGCTTTACAATGTTGTGTTAGTTTCTGCTGTACCATGAAGTAAATTAGCTATATGTGGACATATGTCCCCTCCCTCCCATCCCTCCACCCCCATCCTTCCCCTTTAGGTCATCATCAGAGATTACCAAGCTGAGTTCCTTGTGCTATATAGTAGCTTCGCACTGGCTAGCTGTGTTACCCAAGATGGTGTATACATATATCAATCATAGCTTCTCGATTCTTCTGTCCTTCTCCTTCCTCCCGTGTCCACAAGTCTGTTCTGTACATCTGCATCTAGATTCCTGCCTGCAAATAGGTTCATCAGTACCATTTTTCTAGATTCCATATATATACGTTAACATATGGTATTTATTTTTCTCTTTCTGACTTATTCACTCCATATGACAAACTCTAGGTTCATCCACATCACTATGAATTTCCCAAGCTTGATCCTTTTTATGACTGAATATTATTTCATTGTATATATGTACCATATCTTGTTTATCCATTCATCTGTTGATAGACATTTAGGCTGCTTCCATGTCCAGGCTGTTGTAAATAGTGTTGCAATGAATGCTGGGAAACGTGTGTCTTTTTGAATTATGGTATATGCCCAGTAGGGGGATTTCTGGGTCATAATGGTAGCTTTAATTTTAGTTAATAAGAAACCTCTATATTGTTCTCCATAATGATTATATCAATTTACATTCCCACCAACAACACAAGAAGGTTCTCTTTTCTCCACATCCTCTCCAGCATTTATTGTTTATAGATTTTTTTGATGAGGGCCATTCTAACAGATATGAAATGATATCTCATTGTAGCTTTGATTGGCATTTTCTCTAATAACGAGTGATATTGAGCATCTTTACATGTGTTTGTTGGCCATCTGTATGTCTTTGGAGAAATATCTGTTTAGGTCTTCTGCCCATTTCTTGATTGGGTTGTTTTTTTATATTGAGCTGCATGAGTTGCTTATATATTTTGGAGATGAATAAAATTTTAGAAAATCCAGACTAATCTATAATGACAGCAAACCAATTAGAGGTTGCCTGCTGATAGAGTAGGGAGGGGGGAAGGTTTGGGAAGGAAGAATTACTAAGGAATACAAGGAAACTCTGAGGGGTGATAGATACATCCATTGTCTTGATTGCAGTGATGGTTATGGATATATATGTATTTCAACACTCAACAAATTTTATATTTTTTGTATGTGCAATGTGTTATTTGTAAAAACTTAACAGGATTGGATAGATTGCGAGAGTAAAAATTATCTGGTAATTTTCCTCATAGAAAAATGATCATTGCTAACTATTTCATTTGCTATTCTAGTGCATTCTGAATAATTGTCTTGCATGTTAGTTTTATTATGTGTGTATACCTTTTTGCTTTTATATGTATATTTTTTATAATTTGTATTAAATCTTTTATTGTGAGAATAACTATGAAGCATAATCCTATATATCAAATAAGCAAGCCTATAGAATAGTGGATTGTTTTTTAAGAAATTTATATATGCCTCTTTTTAAATTCTGGAAGTGGAAAAGGTTTCTAAATATTTCGTGTACCTTGTCTTAAACAAGAATTTATAGTAAGGTATTCCCTGGTGGTCCAGTGGCTAAGACTTCATGCTCCCAATGCAGGGGGCCCAAGTTTATTCCCTGTTTGGGGAGCTAGATCCCACATGCCACAGCTAGAATCCAGCACAGCCAAAAATAATATTATAGTAATACTGAATTTGTTTGCATTATTCCCTGTTTTAATGCTGAGAAAACCAGTTATACTATGAGTAAGAAAATTACCTAATGAAAAGATTTTTAGGAGTATAAGATATATTTTGTACATTTTACAAGTAGAAAATAATTACATCTAGAGTGCAAGGGATCAAGAGTAGAAATCTTAGTAGTAATATTGGACACAAAATCCTGTCATAATGCTTGTTAAATAATACTCTATAGTACTGTCTTTTGTAACATGGTGTTTTAAGCTGCTTTTTAAGATTGGGGTATCATGATAATTGTGATCAGGAAAAATGTATTTGTGACCTCCAAGTCCTATTTATGAGTGCTTTGGCTGTAGACAGACGTCTACTTGAAGAGACCTCATCAGACTCACGTATGCCAACTTGTATCTGTGATATTTAAAAAGCATATACTCTTTACAATGACAAATTAATGATTTAATTACTTAATATTATCAAGATTATATCAAAGCTGATTCATGCCTCAGTGTGCCATCTACTATAAACTCAATTTTTAGACTATTGCTGTAAGTTCTCCTTATAGCTAACTTGGCTTTTCTCTAAACTCTATTTTAAAAGGTAAGATTGCTCCTCACTTCTCTAAACAACTAAACTTTTTGAACCCAAACTTTTCAAAACAATTCATTTAACGGGACTCATTAGTTTTATTTTTAAAAATCCTACATATTTTGCTCTTTCTTAAAGCACTGGCGACCCACTCCAGTACTCTTGCCTGGAAAATCTCATGGATGGAGGAGCCTGGCAGGCCACAGTCCATGGGGTCGCTAAGAGTGGGACACGACTGAGCGACTTCACTTTCACTTTTCAGTTTCATGCATTGGAGAAGGAAATGGCAACCCACTCCAGTGTTCTTGCCTGGAGCATCCCAGGGACGGGGGAGCCTGGTGGGCTGCCATCTGTGGGGTCGCATAGAGTCGGACACGACTGACGTGACTTAGCAGCAGCAGCAAAATGAGTATATTGAATATAACCTAAAATCATTTTTTTTTGGTTATGCAAAGCTATATGTCAATAAACATTCATTGTTCTGGGAAAAACAAAAACACAATTCTTCATCTGATTTTTTATTTTAGCATACCTCTTAGCATTGTCATTGTGACAGGCTATTATAATCCTTCTTAACTTTCTGGGAACACAAGTAACCAAGTTTGTTAAGAAGTGTATGCTAAGAAAAGAAAATAGGATCCAACTGAGAGTTTAAATGCCTTTTCTCTGAAGCAAGTGCATGGGTTTTATGTTGAGGCTACTTGGCAGCTGTTTTAGGTGTTCTGTTGCTGCAGCTCTATATACAAGATTAAGTTGCCAGAATGCTTGACTGTCAAACAGTTGGCAAGTTTTTGTATCTAATAAGGTTTAATTGAGGCTTCTTGCCACCATGTGGAAGAGAGAGGGGGACAGAAGAGGTAACAGAATACGTTGTTAAAGTGGTGCTGTTCTGCCATTTGGAGAAGGAAATGGCAACCCACTCCAGTACTCTTACCCAGAAAATTCCATGGACTGAGGAGCCTGGTAGACTACAGTCCATGGGGTCACAAAGAGTTGGACGCAACTGAGCAACTTCAGTTCAGTTCTTCACTTCTGCCATTATATTGCATTCACCCTTTAACATGACATCTATCATTGATTGAATGCTTTCTCTGTGCTTTTGTGCTATATATATATATATATAAACTCATTAAATCATACAGGTCATTAGCCACAGTTGACACATGAAACATTGAGACACATGGAGGTTTAAGCTGCCCATGGCCCCATGGCTGGTAATTGGTAGAGCTATGATTTGACCCCTGCTGCTGCTGCTAAGTCGCTTCAGTCGTGTCCGACATTGTGCGACCCCATAGACGGCACCCCACCAGGCTCCCCTGTCCCTGGGATTCTCCAGGCAAGAACACTGCAGTGGGTTGCCATTTCCTTCTCCAATGCATGAAAGTGAAAAGTGAAAGGGAAGTCACTGAGTCGTGTCCAACTCTCAGCAACCCCGTGGACTTCAGCCTACCAGGCTCCTCCATCCGTGGGATTTTCCAGGCAAGAGTACTGGAGTGGGGTGCCATTGCCTTCTCCTGATTTGACCCCAGCTCTGTTTAATTCTAAAACCCATGTTCCAAACAACTTTCTTACACTGACAATTGTTTTCAGAGATGGACTATCAGTTCCATTCTGCACCTAGAATACTGGCATTACATTTCTAACAATATGTCTGTTTGTACATTCTGAGGTAACAACACAAGTTAGGTGTCGTATAGAGTTTATAGTATTAAAGATGTTTGCCAGGACGATACAGTATTTTAGAGTTAAAGCAAAAGAGCAAGAGGGAAGGAAGCCTTTTAAGGGAGTGAGTGAGTGAGTGAGTGAAGTCGCTCAGTCGTGTCCGACTCTTTGCGACCCCGTGGACTGTAGCCCACCAAGCTCCTCCGTCCATGGGATTTTCCAGGCAAGAGTACTGGAGTGGGTTGCCATTTCCTTCTCCAGGGGATCTTCCCAACCCAGGGAATGAACCCAGGTCTCCCACATTGCAGGCAGACGCTTTAACCTCTGAGCCACCAGGGAAGCCACTTTAAGGGAGAGTAAACCATTTTTAGGAAAGATAAACGGGCTCTTCGTGGAATATGGATAGTTTGATCATGGTTGGATGGATCACTGACTTGATGGACATGAGTCTGAGTAAACTCCTGGAGTTGGTGATGGACAGGGAAGCCCGGCGTGCTGCAGTCCATGGGGTTGCAAAGAGTAGGACACAACTGAGCAACTGAACTGACTGACTGAAGATAGTTTGTGTCAAAAGTTTGTCTGTCTGTGTTACAAATTTCTAGTCTCTTCTGTGATAAGAGTCAATCTTCTCTAGAAGTCAGACTGTCTTCTGGGGAGGGAGCTTATGACAGTTGAGCTCCTTTTGGATGTCTTCAGGTAAATGACAGTTCAGAGTTAACCTCTCTTTGAGTTTGATGTTTTCCAATTGCATGCAGCTCAAACTAATCAGTACAGCAGAGTGGCATATTTTGGGGCAGTATGTCCTGAATTCCAACAGTCACATTTTCTCCTACCCTTCATGTTCAATACAAAGCTTTTGTTTGTTTCTTTTTTCTCTTCCTTACCCACGTGGGGAACTTTGAGAGCTCCACTGGGCCAGTGCATAGATTAGTGAGGGGGGGTGAATGAATAGAATGTCTTTCCACAGTTGCAGCAGTGGAAATTTATTTGCTTAGAATTGAATGTCAAAGATAACTCAGTTGCCTGCTGATGTTCAGAGGCTGTCTCTAATTTCCTTATTCCCACAGAGATTCTGCTGTACTCAGTATTGACTTTCTAGCATCCAACCTTGACAATCAAATGCTCTCAAAACCTTTTTTCATTGCAAAAATGCATGCTAATAGCCCAAGATTATTTTTCCTATATCACTACTCTAGAGTTAGAGAATAAAACTACCAAATTAGTATTGGCAGAGAACAAAACTACCAAATTAGTACTAGCCATGAAAATAAAAACTTCCACAGCATTCTTCGTTGCATTCAAAGCAGAGAAAAAAATTTTAATGCTAAATGATCTTAGGAAAGCATTTAAGATTCTCAGATTTTACATGATTCATGTAATTTACCTCACATTTGATTCTTAATTCATTCCATATATACATATGTATGTATATATACAAATGTATATAAGTGTACATATATACGAATATGGGAAATTTATTAAGAAAATGTTTGCTTGTGTTTTAAAATTTATGAAAGAAACTCATTTTTAAACTTGTAGCTGGTACCTAATTTTAACAGAAGTGATGTGAATAGAAGAGAATCATAATCATTAAACAGTACCTGGTACTAGTACACCCCTCTCACTCACTCTAGTTCCCTTGTTTGTTTTTCTATTTTAAAGTTGTGTTTTCCCATTCTGAAATAGCTCATCTATCATGGGTTTTGCCTATATACTTTAAATGGAATTTATTTATAGATTATAAGGCACTACGCTCCAAAATCACTGCAGGTGGTGACTGCAGCCATGAAATTAAAAGACACTTGCTCTTTATAAGAAAAGACATGACAAACCTGGGCTTCCCTTGTAGCTCAGTTGGTAAAGAATCTGCCTGCAGTGCAGGAGACCTGGGTTCGATCCCTGGGTTGGGAAGATCCCCTGGAGAAGGAAATGGCAACCCACTCCAGTATCCTTGCCTGGAAAATCTCATGGACAGAGGAGCCTGGTAGGCTGAAGTCCACGGGGTCACAAAGAGTCGGGCACAACTGAGCAACTAAAATGACAAACCTAGACAGTGTATTAAAAAGCAGAGATGTCGCTTTGACAACAAAGGCCTGTCTAGTCAAAGCCATGGTTTTTCCAGTAGTCATATATGGATGTGAGAGATGGACCGTAAAGAAGGCTGAGTGCTCAAGAATTGATGCTTTTAAACTGTGGTGTTGGAGAAGACTCTTGAGAGTCCCTTGGACTGCAAGGAGATCCAACCAGTCAATCCTAAAGGAAATCAATCCTGAATACTCATTGGAAGGACTGATGCTGAAGCTGAAGCTCTAATACTTTGGCTACCTGATGTGAAGAACTAATTCATTGGAAAAGACCCAGATGCTGGGAAAGATTGAGGACAAGAGGAGAAGGGGACGACAGAGGATGAGATGTTGAATGGCATCACTGATCTGATGGACATGAGTTTGAGCAAACTCAGGGAGATAGGAAGGACATGCTGGCGTGCTGCAGTCCATGGGGTTGCAAAGGGTCAGACACAACTTAAGGACTGAACAACAAGCTTGTTTTAATATTTTCTACTAAACAGTAATATTTTACCTTGTTTCCAGATTCAGAAGAAGATGTTGTTGAAACCCCTGCTGTGTCCCATGATGAACACACACACCAAGAGATAAAGGGCCAGAAAACACTGGCAACTCCTGCAGTTCGTCGCCTTGCAATGGAAAACAATGTAAGTTTTCTTAATATTTAAGTGAGATCATATAGAAGGTCTCCATGTGTATCTATGAAGAATTGCCCAGATATTCCATAATGAGTTGGCTCAAGTTGGGATTAAAGGAAACACAGCTCAAGTCACTAAAAGGTTAGTCCTTATGAGAAATGAGAAGAAAATTGTGAACTTATTCATATTAAGTGAGAAGTGTGGTTTTTTTTTTTTTTTTATCTGAGAGCTAATGAACGTCAGGGCTACTGATTATTGAATACTTGTAAATACTAGAGTCTTAGATCAGGTACCCTAGGAGCATAGCTTGAGACAGGTGTTTGGGAACATGTGATTGATTAATTGAAAGAGTGATCATCTTTACTAGGAAGAAAGGAAGCAGTGCAGGGAAGGGATGGGAAATGGTCCAGGCACGGATATCGTCTCAAGGATCTGCTGGATCCCAGGGAGATGGAAAACACCATAGTATTGACTTCAGTCATACTGGTCTTTTGTGTTCCCTCTTACTTGCCAGTGATTGATGCTTAATCTTCAAAGCAAGATGGCTCCTGGGCATTGTGCTAATAATTTATATGTCATCTTATTTTTAATCTTCCTAACTCTGTGAAATAACAGACTTTCATAAGACTTGGAGAGGTCAAATAACTGGTCCAAGGTCACATAGCTAACACAGTAATAGAACTGGGATTCCAAAGTGAATCTCCATGACTCTAAAACCAGTGCTCTCAATGATTAGTAATGCCTCAACAATTGTTGCCTCCATCATTTGAGCACTTCTGAGACAGACGCATACATACGTTACAGCTAATCCTCACAGTAACCCTGCAAGCTGGTTTGGATTATCCGCTTTCTGATGAGATGAGAAAGGGAAGAGAAGTTGATTGGGTTGCCTGCAATCAAATAAGTAGCTCAACTGGGGATGTGAGCACAGATCTTTCTGGTTCCAAAGCCTGAGTTCTTTCCACTATGCCCCACAGTGCAGGGTTTTTGTTTGTCTCTTTTTGAGAGAAGTAGTTTAGTTACAGTGGGAAAAAAATGTTTACATTTTGGGACTATGTAGTAAGAGTCATTAAAATGTTCATATCTCTTCAGCTAGTTATCCTACCGCTGGGGAAGGTCATCTAGGATATATTCTTCCAAATGTTTCATATAGTCAGAAACTAGAAGGCACATATGTGGTCAAAATCAGGGAAATGCTTAGGAAAATTATATTCTACACCTTTAATGAAAATTTATTAGCCATTAAATGTGTTCAGATATGAAGATGATTTGTTGAAATAGAGAAATAGAAATGGTATTATGGAATACTAGACTCTTAAGGTATTAGATGAAATAATGATCTTTTATATTGCTTTGAAAGCTATAAACATTTTACCATTAAAAAAGATTATATAGAAGGAACCCACATAAATGTATGATGTAGCTGTCCTGTGTCTTTCTGAAGATATATATATATATATATAATTAGGGCATTTGTATAATTACTAGAAATTAAATAGCAGATTTATTATTATAAAACAACTCTTTCCCCTCCCTTTTTTTTTTTTAAGTTGGCATATTAATGAATAGAGTTTAAAACCAGTGGCACTCAGAGTTGGTAATTACCTAAAAATTATTTGTTTAAATTCTTAGCGTTTACTTGTTATAAACTAAATGTTTGATGTGATAAAGTCCTTTATTATTTTGAAATCATTCTTAGAGAAACACTAATATAAATAAAGCAGGACTTTACTTTGAGAGATTAATATACACTATTCAGGAGGGTATCATCCAAGCTTATATGTCTTTTTATGCAGAATTCAATTTAGTAAAATATTTTATCTCTATAACCAAACATAGGAAGTGATTAAATAAAGCCAGTTCATAAATGTTTCCAAAAAGCATCATGAGTGACTAGTAGAAAGTGGAATTACATCATCTATTGTTTATTCTGTGGAATACCTTAATAAAACTTAGGTGTTGATCCTTAACTTGGGCTGAGGAAGTCACATTCCAAATATGCCTCAATAAAGTTCATTTCAGTGTTTTGTACTGATCTTTCTAAAACAACCATCAGGAAAAAACTAATTGACAGGGTTTTTTGTTTTAAATTAAACTTTTTATTTTATATTGGAGTATGGCCAATTAATGATGTTATGGTAGATATAGGTGTACAGCAAAGAGAGTCAGCCACACATATACATATATTCATTCTCCCCCATACTCCCTCCCATCCAGGCTTCCACAGATCATTGAGCAGAGTTCTCTGAGCTGTGTATTAGGTCTTTGTGGTTTGTCCATTTTAAATATAGCAGAGTGTAGCTATTACAGAGAGCTTTTGTTGGATGATTATTTTAGTCATTGTGTGTATACTGGTAGCCAGGGTCAGAAACATTGATCTGCATTTGTTACACTGTTTAACTCTTCTTTAAATGCTCAGTTCTTCTTATGTAATCTTCAGGAAAAGGGAAAAAAAAATCCAATAAGAATTATGCAAGACATTTAGAAATAGTTGTTTAAAAATGTATTTTCAAAAGTAGCTATATACAATGTAGATATTACATTGTTACTACATGGGTAAATGAACAGTATGTAGAAAAGTAACAAATGACCAGTGTAGCTGTACTTTATAGTATCCTATTGAGATGATGAAAATGTTATAGTTTATAGTGTTCTGTTAGGATAAAGAAAATGTTATTTCCTTCTACTAACTTATTGGTCAGAGATACTTTACCTTCAGCTCATTTAATTCCACTTAGAGACCATATGATGGATTTATTTATTTTTAGGTAGTTTTATTTTTAGCATTAAAAAGGTGTCCCTTTTTTTTTAGATTAAGCTGAGTGAAGTTATGGCTCAGGAAAAGATGGCAGAATACTTAAAGAAGATATTCTCAACTATCTGGAAAAGCAAACAGGAGCTATACTACCTCCTTCACCAAAAGCTGAAATTATGCCACCTCCACCAAAACCAAAAGACAGAACTATTCCTATTCCAATATCAAAGCCTCCAGTGTTCACAGGCAAAGACAGAACTGAACCCGTGAAAGGTAATAATAACAGTAATGTAAAGGAATAGTGCCATTTATTTGGAGGGAGGATGCTTCAGCATTATGAAATTATATTTGTTCTAGGAAAAGCTTTAATATATACTGATAATTTTTGAGGAGTAATATGTTAGCAGGTTTCTTAGCATATAAACTTGTCTACAGATAATTTCTCTGTTTTAAGACTTGCTCAGTTCAGTTCAGTCGCACAGTTGTGTCCAACTGTTTGCGACCCCATGGACTGCAGCATTTGCCAGGCTTCCCGATCTATCACCAGCTCCTAGAGCTTGCTCAAACTCATGTCCATTGAATCAGTGATGCCATCCAGCCATCTCATCCTCTGTTGTCCCCTTCTCCTCCTGCCTTTAATCTTTCCCAGCATCAGGGTCTTTTCCAATGAGTCAGTTCTTCGCATCAGGTGGCCAAAGTATTGGAGTTTCAGCTTCAACATCAGTCCTTCCAATGAACACCAGGACTGATCTCCTTTAGGATGGACTGGTTGGATCTCCTTGCAGTCCAAGGGACTCTCAAGAGTCTTCTCCAACACCACAGTTCAAAAGCATCAGTTCTTCGGTGCTCAGCTTTCTTTATAGTCCAACTCTCACATCCGTACATGACTACTGGAAAAACCATAGCTTTGACGAGACAGACCTTTGTTGGCAAAGTAATGTCTCTGCTTTTTAATATGCTGTCTAGGTTGGTCATAGCTTTTCTTTCAAGGAGCAAGTGTCTTTTAACTTCATGGCTGCAGTCACCATCTGCAGTGATTTTGGAGATAATTTTTCTGTTTGAAGACTTGCTCAGGATATTTTAAATATTTATTATTTTTGTTAGATTTCAAAACAAGTACTTCTGATTTATGTACAAATTCTTAGGATGATTAACTTCCAGAAGTGATGTTGCAAGAAAGCCATTGTGTAAATACATGGCTTGCATCCTTTTGAATTTTTTATACACTACAGCTTAGAAAGCAGTTACCTATTCTATTGGGCTTTCCGGGTGGTGCTATTGGTAAAGAATCTGCCAGTGCAGGAGACATAAGAGAAACAGGTTCAATCTCTGGGTAGAGAAGATCCCCTGGAGGAGGGAATGGCAATGCACTCCAGCATTCTTGCCTGGAGAATCCCATGAACAGAGGAGCCTGGCAGTCTATAGTCTGTAGAGTTGCAAAGAGTCAGACGTGACTGAAGTGACTTAGCAACACTCACCTGTTATATATTACAATTGACACTGGTGTTGTGCTACAGTCGATGCTTCAGCCCTGAAACTAGTGGCTTTCAAGCTATGTAATGTATGTAATGAGGATGGTAGGCCCAAGAGAAAGAGTTTAATTGAGAGTACTCCATGAATGATAGGAAAAAGCAAAATGATAGGACACTGAAAGAGGAACTTCCCAGGTCGGTAGGTGCCCAATATGCTCCTGGAGATCAGCAGAGAAATAACTCCAGAAAGAATGAAGGGATGGAGCCAAAACAAAAACAATACCAACTATGGATGTGACTGGTGATAGAAGCAAGGTCCGATGTTGTAAAGAACAATATTGCATAGGAACCTGGAATGTTAGGTCCATGAATCAAGGCAAATTGGAAGTGGTCAAACAGGAGATGGCAAGAGTGAACATTGACATTCTAGGAATCAGTGAACTAAAATGGACTGGAATGGGTGAATTTAACTCAGATGACCATTATATCTACTACTGTGGGCAGGAATCCCTTAGAAGAAATGGAGTAGCCATCATGGTCAACAAAAGAGTCTGAAATGCAGTGCTTGGATGCAATCTCAAAAATGACAGAATGATCTCTGTTCGTTTCCAAGGCAAACCATTCAATATCACGGTAATCCAAACCTGTGCCCCAACCAGTAACACTGAAGAAGCTAAAGTTGAACGGTCCTATGAAGACCTACAAGACCTTTTAGAACTAACACCCAAAAAAGATGTCCTTTACATTATAGGGGACTGGACTGCAAAAGTAGGAGGTCAGGAAACACCTGCAGTAACAGGCAAATTTGGCCTTGGAATATGGAATGAAGCAGGGCAAAGGCTAATAGAGTTTTGCCAAGAAAATGCACTGGTCATAGCAAACACCCTCTTCCAACAACACAAGATAAGACTCTACACATGGACATCACCAGATGGTCAACACCGAAATCAGATTGATTATATTCTTTGCAGCCAAAGATGGAGAAGCTCTATACAGTCAACAAATCTAATAGAGTTTTGCCAAGAAAATGCACTGGTCATAGCAAACACCCTCTTCCAACAACACAAGAGAAGACTCTAACACATGGACATCACCAATGGTCAACACCGAAATCAGATTGATTATATTCTTTGCAGCCAAAGATGGAGAAGCTCTATACAGTCAACAAAGACAAGACCAGGAGCTGACTGTGGCTCAGATCATGAACTCCTTATTGCCAAAGTCAGACTTAAATTGAAGAAAGTACAGAAAACCACTGGACCATTCAGGTATGACTTAAATGAAATCCCTTATGACCATACAGTGGAAGTGAGAAATAGATTTAAGAATCTAGATCTGATAGATAGAGTGCCTGATGAACTATGGAATGAGATTTGTGACATTGTACAGAGGACAGGGATCAAGACCATCCCCGTGGAATAAAAATGCAAAAAAGCAAAATGGCTGTCTGGGGAGGCCTTACAAATAGCTGTGAAAAGAAGAGAAGTGAAAAGCAAAGGAGAAAAAGAAAGATATAAGCATCTGAATGCAGAGTTCCAAAGAATAGCAAGGAGAGAGAAGTGATCAGTGATCAATGCAAAGAAATAGAGGAAAACAACAGAATAGGAAAAACTAGAGATCTCTTCATGAAAATTAGAGATACCAAGGGAACATTTCAGGCGAAGATAGGCTCAATAAAGGACAGAAATTGTATGGACCTAACAGAAGCAGAAGATATTAAGAAGAGGTGGCAGGTATACATAGAAGAACTGTACAAAAAGATGTTCACAACCCCAATAATCACGATGGTATGATCACTCACCTAGAGCCAGACATCCTGGAATGTGAAGTCAAGTGGGCCTTAAAAAGCATCACTATGAACAAAGCTAGTGGAGGTGATGGAATTCCAGTTGAGCTGTTTCAAATCCTGAAAGATGATGCTATGAAAGTGCTGCACTCAATATGCCAGCAAATTTGGAAAACTCAGCAGTGGCCACAAGACTGGAAAAGGTCAGTTTTCATTCCAATCCCAAAGAAAGGCAATGCCAAAGAATGCTCCAACTACCACAGAATTGCACTCATCTCAACACACTAGTAAAGTAATGCTCAAAATTCTCCAAGCCAAGCTTCAGCAATATGTGAACTGTAAAATTCCAGATGTTCAAGCTGGTTTTAGAAAAGGCAGAGGAACCAGAGATCAAATTGCCAACATCCACTGGATCATGGATAAAGCAAAAGAGTTCCAGAAAAACATCTATTTCTGCTTTCTTGACTATTCCAAAACCTTTGACTGTATGGATCACAATAAACTGTGGAAAATTCTTCGAGAGATGGGAACACCAGACCACCTGACCTGCCTCTTGAGAAACCTATATGCAGGTCAGGAAGCAACAGTCAGAACTGGACATGGAACATCAGACCGGTTCCAAATAGGAAAAGAAGTACGTCAAGGCTGTATATTGTCATCTTGCTCATTTAACTTCTATGCAGAGTACCTCATGAGAAATGCTGGGCTGGAAGAAGCACAAGCTGGAATCAAGATTGCTGGCAGAAATATCAATAACCTCAGATATGCAGATGACACCACCCTTATTGCAGAAAGTGAAGAGGAACTAAAAAGCCTCTTGATGAAAGTGAAAGAGGAGAGTGAAAAGGTTGGTTTATAGCTCAACATTCAGAGAACGAAGATCATGGCATCTGGTCCCATCACTTCATGGGAAATAGATGGGGAAACAGTGTCAGACTATTTTGGGGGGCTCCAAAATCACTGCAGATGGTGATTGCAGCCATGAAATTAAAAGACGCTTACTCCTTGGCAGGAAAGTTACGACCAACCTGCTGTTGCTGTTGCTGCTGCTGCTAAGTTGCTTCAGTCGTGTCCGACTCTGTGAGACCCCATAGACGGTAGCCCATCAGGCTCCCACATCCCTGGGATTCTCCAGGCAAGAACACTGGAGTGGGTTGCCATTTACTTCTCCAATGCATGAAAGTGAAAAGTGAAAGTGAAGTCACTCAGTTGTGTCGACCCTCAGCGACCCCATGGACTGCAGTCTTCCAGGCTCCTCCGTCCATGGGATTTTCCAGTCAACAGTACTGGAGTGGGGTGCCATTGCCTTCTCTGTGACCAACCTAAACAGCATATTAAAAAGCAGAGACATTACTTTGCCAACAAAGGTCCGTCTAGTCAAGGCTATGGTTTTTCCAGTGGTCATGTGTGGATGTGAGAGTTGGACTGTGAAGAAGGCTGAGCGCCGAAGAATTGATGCTTTTGAACTGTGGTGTTGGAGAAGACTCTTGAGAGTCCCTTGGACTGCAAGGAGATCCAGCCAGTCCATTCTAAAGGAGATCAGTCCTGGGTGTTCTTTGAAGTTTCAGCTTTAGCTGAAGCTCCAGTACTTTGGCCACCTTATGTGAAGTGTTGACTCATTGGAAAAGACCCTGATGCTGGGAGGGATTGGGGGCAGGGGGAGAAGGGGACGACCGAGGATGAGATGGCTGGATGGTATCACCAACTCGATGGACATGAGTTTGAGTGAACTCTGGGAGCTGATGATGGACAGGGAGGCCTGGCATGCTGCGATTCATGGGGTTGCAAAGAGTTGGACACAACTGAGTGACTGAACTGAACTGATTGAACTGAAGTGACATTCAAGAACCTTCTATTATACTTGTTGAAGGGATCAAGGGTTTTAAGAAAAAAACAAATATGTTTGTTTTTTCTAGGCTTTCACAAAGCAATGGTCAAGACCATGTCTGCAGCCCTGAAGATACCTCATTTTGGGTATTGTGATGAGGTTGACCTTACTGAACTGGTTAAGCTACGAGAAGAATTAAAACCCATTGCTTTTGCTCGTGGAATTAAACTTTCCTTTATGCCTTTCTTCTTAAAAGTAAGATTTCATTCATTTCTAGCAAGGCTTGAGATAGACATACAAATTTTGTTTTGCAGATATGCAGTGTGTTAACTATGGGTTTGAATAAAAGTAATATTTCTCATGATATCACATAGTTAGAAAAATGTACAGATATACTCTTTTTGTTTCACAGAAGTTTATAAAATTGAAATTTTTTGTGTCAGATTTTTATCTACTTATCTCTTTGAACTAGGTCAGGATTGTCCTGCCAGGTAGGTAAAGCCTTTAATTCAGAAAGGATCATGCCAGCAAAGTCCTGATTTGAACAAAAGTGAGACTCAGGATTGATTTTTCACTTTTCAATGAACATATGAGGCTTCTAGAATCATTTCTAGGACCTTGGGACCAGTATAAAAAGAATAAGACCATCAGCTGAGCTTGCACGGCTCACTAACCACTATTTAGGTAGCAGCTGCCTTCTGCCCAATTCTGTACGAAGCATGCTGTATATATGATCTCTTTTAACTATCAGAATAATGCTAATGTGTAAATAATTGCTATCCCCTCTTTCCATTTAAGGAAATTGTCACTCAGAGAAGTTGACAAACTTGTCAAGGATTTATATCTAACAAGTGGAGAAGCTAAGTTTTCATTCTGGTCCATTTTTCTAAAAAAAGTGTGTGCTGTTGTCTCTAACTCCAGTGCAGCTTCCCACAAGCGCTTTGCGCACTGCACCAAGATTGTTGCCCTACAAATCAAATCACTGTATTATCCCCTGGTTCTTTTCAGTGGTTCCCTTTCCGGATTGCCTTCCGGATAGTTTGTAAATGCCTTATTGTGGCATAATAGAATATTTCTATGAGCCTTTGCTGCCCACTTTTCATGTCTTCTCTCTCAGTTACCCCCCGCCCGCTATAGTCAGATTAAGCTATGTGTAGCTCCCGGAATATACAACTCTACCTGAAGTACTGCCTCCTCCCTTGATCAAATGTGCGTACGTCCTAAACACCAAATTTTGTTCCAGTGTAGCCTCCTACAAAGCTGGCGGTTATCATAGTCTGAGTTAAACAAGCCTTTTGTTTCTCATTGCAGCTTACCTCAGTATATTGAAAGTATTTATCCTCAGTTGTCTTTTCACTGATGCTGAGTCTTGTAAGACAGAAGCTGTTCTGTATCTCCATCTTTTTAACAACTACCCTAACGAGGAAAGAGATGCTCCATAAACATGAGATGTAGTAGGTGCCAATAATGAGGGATCTAGGCTATCTTACAGCTCTGAGGAGGCACAGCAGTTGAAACTCGTGGATGAGATCACTCAAATTATGTGCAAAGGAGAATTAAAGAAAGCTCAGGGTTTTCCATCAGTGTTTAAGAGGTAGATAGAAGTTGAGTTGCCTAGGCAGTGCAGATGGTGAGTGGGGTCAGTGGTTTGATGACAGCAGAACCAAGAAGTCACTTAAAAGCCAAGTGTGTCTATTGCTGAATGACAAACCACTCCCAGATTTGATGGTTTGAAACAGTTAGCCATTTATTATTTCTCATAGATTTCAAACCATCAAATCTGGGAGTGGTTTGTCTATTTCTCTGTAGTCTACAATCTATATTTATTATTTCTCATGAGCAGAGCCAGTCTGCTGATCTTGGCAGAGCCCACCCATATGTATACAGACAGCTAGTAGGTTGGCTAAGGGGCTAGCTGCTGTAGGATGACCTCAGTGAGCTCCACTCATTTCTCTTCCCATGTCTCTCCTATCTGCCCAGTATACCAGCCTACACATGGGCTCAGTACTGACAGATGAAGAGAGGAAGCAGAATGTAAGCGCTTTCCCCAAGCTGCACTGCACCTAGTTTGTTTTTAATTCACTGACCAAAGCAAGTCACATAACTTAGCTCAGAATCAGCTTGCAAGAGCACTGCCAAAGGATTTATATATGGAGGCGCGCAAGATTGGGGCTTTTGATTCAGCCTCCTACACCAAGAGAGAAGAAAAGGTCAACCAGAACTTACTAAATAAAGTATTGCTGAGGTTGAAGCTTGGTTGCTGTTCGTTGGGTTTGGGGAATAAAAGAAACTGAGGAAGAGGAGAACCTGAAAAAATATGTTAAGGCAGACAGGGCATGGATACAAATGACGGTTAAAGTATTGTTCAGGGGAAAAATGACCTCATATCTGTGGACACATACCTTGTTTTTCCTTTTACAAAATTTGGATTGTACTCAAAATACTTTTTGTAATGTATAAGTGAAGAAGAACTAAAGAGCCTCTTGATGAAAATGAAAGAGGAGAGTGAAAAGTTGGTTTAAAACTCAACATTAAGAAAACTAAGATCATGGCATCTGGTCCCATCACTTCATGGCAAGTAGATGGGGAAACAAAGAAAACAGTGAGAGATTTTATTTTGAGGGGCTCCAAAATCACTGTAGATGTGTGAAGAAGAACTAAAGAGCCTCTTGATGAAAATGAAAGAGGAGAGTGAAAAGTTGGTTTAAAACTCAACATTAAGAAAACTAAGATCATGGCATCTGGTCCCATCACTTCATGGCAAGTAGATGGGGAAACAAAGAAAACAGTGAGAGATTTTATTTTGAGGGCTCCAAAATCACTGTAGATGATGACTGCAGCCATGAAATTAAAAGACATTTGCTCCTTGGAAGAAAAGCTATGACCAACCTAGACAGCATATTAAAAAGCAGAGACATTACTTTATCGACAAAGGTCTGTCTAGTCAAAGCTACGGTTTTTCCAGTGGTCATGTATGGATGTGAGAGTTGGACAAGCTGAGCACAGAAGAATTGATGCTTTTGAACTGTGGTGTTGTAGAAGACTCTTGAGAGTCCCTTGGACTGCAAGGAGATCCAACCAGCCCATCCTAAAGGAGATCAGTCCAGAATATTCATTGAAAAGACTGATGCTGAAGCTGAAACTCCAGTACTTTGGCCACCTGATGCAAAGAACCAACTCATTGGAAAAGACCCTGATGCTGGGAAAGATTGAAGGCAGGAGGAGAAGGGGACGATAGAGGATCAGATGGTTAGATGGCATCACCAACGTGATGGACATGAGTTTGAGCAAGCTCTGGGAGTTGGTGATGGACAGGGAAGCCTGGCATGCTGCAGTCCATCAGGTCACAAAGAGTCGGACATGACTGAGTGACTGAACTGACTGAACTGAATGGATTGTTTTAAATAAAGAAGATTAAAGTTATAGTTATCAAATCAAATGCTTTATAAAACTCCTTAACTTTACAGTTCAGGGATATGATTTCTCTTTTTCTGTCAAGACCACCCACCCACAGACAAAAATAACACAACACAATGCATACAACGGACCGTTAACTGGACAAGATGAAGGCAGTGCGGGAAGGAATTCTTTTTACTATCAATCTTAAGCATTTTTATTTTTTTAGTTTTTAAACTGATTACAAGGCATGACAACCAAATGCGGTGTCTGACTTTGATTATATCCTGAATGGGCAGAGAAACAGCTGTAGAGAACATTTTGGAGACAGGGAAATCTGAATATGGACAGAAGAGAAAAAAAGAGAGAGATTAAAGCAGGGAAAGACAGAGTGGGAAGACAAAAATGCCATCGGTTTGGGGAGACGAGCTCTAAGTCAGTGTTTGCCTCAGCTCTGCCCTTCTCTTGGCCAGGGATACCAGCTACAACACTAGCTTCTCAAATCCTTGTCACTTGTTCTTTCTGTAGCCTATCAGGCTCCTCCGTCCATGGGATTTTCCAGGCAAGAGTGCTGGAGTGGATTGCCATTTCCTTCTCCAGGGGATCTTCCCGACCCAGGAATCAAACCCAGGTCTCCCGCATTGCAGGCAGACGCTTTACCGTTTGAGCCACCAGGGAAGCCCTCTTTCTACACAGGGAAATAATTAACTGCTTTTTTGGATTTTAATTCAAAATATTTCTTTGAACTGCAGGTTTTCTTCTCATGGAAATCTTAACACTCTACACGTAAGTGAGGAAAACACAAGAATTTAGACTTTTCTTTTAGTGTTTTGGTCAATCTTCATAGTTATTTTGAAAATCTCCTTAGCATGTACAAGCTACCTTGACTACTTTATCTTTTATTCTTAATTGATAAGGGTAACCTTGTTCCACTTTTCTGGACGATAAGTTAGGAGTAATATGCCTGGTACCTGTAGACTTGAGATTAAACTCAGTTTACAGAAGAGTTCTCTCCCTCCATCCTTTCATCTCTTAACACTTCAAATCTCCTACCTATCCTTTCAGAGTTAAAAGTGTTAATGTTGCATTTTCTCCCTCTTAAACAGGCTGCTTCCTTGGGATTACTACAGTTTCCTATTCTTAATGCTTCTGTGGATGAAAACTGCCAGAACATAACATACAAGGTTGGCTATGTGCTGTGAAAATATTTTGTTTAAATAAAAGTGCAAATGTGCTTGTAGGTTAATAATTAACAACACTCTTCAGATATGTAGATTTACATGTTTAACCCCTTTTGGTTTTCTGGTTAAAATATTGGAAATACACAGCTGTGAGGCAGTGGGTTACATTTTTCACACTACACACACTCCCCTCAAACAGAAGAGGGCTTGAAGTGGAATTCCTGCAGTTTCAAAAAGCAAGACCAATTTAAATGAGCAAATTAATGAAAGTTTAAATCCGTTGAGTGAACTCTTCTGTTTGGAGTCAAAGTTTATGAAGCCTGAGAACTGTTTTGAGGATGCTAGCTCTTACTTATTATTCTTATTAGAAATATACAACCAAGAGGTGAGGTTTATATTCTGGGGAAGGGGGGTTGAATCTAAAATCTTTCCATATGATTAATACAGTTTTCTCATTAAGTATATACTTGTTGCAAATAATTCAAACCAGAAAATATTGATACTCACCTTCAGTCCCGTGACCCTAAGATAACTGTTTATGCTGAGATGTATGTCTGTCTAGGATTTTATTTTTATACAGTTAAAAAATATATGGAATTCTACCTATAATATATATGTAATATTGTAGTTTTTTAGTTAAAATTTTCTTTTAACTATTTTCTTTTCCATATAATATATTTTAGACATCATTGTATGTCAATAAATACAGCTTTATCATCTGTTTAGCCAGTGACTTACTGACAAACATTTTGATCGTGTGCAGTTTCTCCCTCTTAGAAATAATCTGACTCAACGTCTCTGTGCATCTCGACATACTTCTGCATTTATCCCCTTAGCACACATTTTTTTAAATGTTGGTACCTAATGTTAAATGTTCTCCCGGAAGTCTATGCCAGCTTACACTTCCACTAACAGTGTATGAAAATAATCTGTTGCCCTAGTTTATCTTTTTCAAAAAAGACCTTTTAAAATCGTTCCTTTTAAGTCATCGCTGGACTTCCCTGGTGGTCCAATGGATAAGAATCCACCTAAAAACTAGATTGGTGGTAATTTTAAAAACTTTTCATTTAGTTTTGAAAATCAGTGAACCAAAGCAGGGGACATGGGTTCAATCCCTGATTCCACATGCCACGGGGCAGTTTAAGCCCATGAATCACAACTATCGAGCTCACATTCCAGAGCCTACTAGCAACAACTGCTGAAGCCCACGTGCCCTAGAGCCTGTGTTCTGCAACAAGAGGAGCCACCACAAAGAGAAGCCCATTCACCACTACTAGAGAGTGGCTCCCATGCTCACTCAACTAGAGAAAGCCTGCGTTTACCAGTGAAGACCTCACACAGCCAAAAATGAATGAATAAAAATAAATGAAAAGTTTTTAAAAATTACCATCAATCTAGTGAAAATAGGTTTTGATAGTTAAGTTCATAAGGCAGTGAGGGTTGAGCCTTTCTTTTCTGTTAGCCTGTGAAAGGGCTACTATATAATTGTTTGCTTCTTTCTAGGCTTCTCATAACATTGGAATAGCGATGGATACAGAGCAGGGCTTGATTGTACCTAATGTGAAAAATGTTCAGATCCGCTCCATATTTGAGATCGCCACTGAATTGAACCGCCTCCAGAAATTGGGCTCTGCGGGTCAGCTCAGCACCAATGACCTTATAGGAGGAACATTCACTCTTTCCAACATTGGCTCAGTGAGTAACAGCAGTGTTCAAGTACATAAGCCATAACTTAAGAATTTTGATCATATGCTCAGTTAAAAATAGAAACTTTCATTTGCCATTTGTTCCTCAAAATCTTAATTTCTCTACTCTTACTTTTTTTTCTTTTTTTTAGATTGGTGGTACCTATGCCAAACCAGTGATACTTCCACCTGAAGTGGCAATTGGCGCCCTGGGAACAATTAAGGTATGTTTGTTAAATAGTTGACAAAAGAGTTTAAGCAAACTGAGAGAGTGAAAACAAAGAGTAACTATTTCTGAGGTTTTCCCCCCTCACTTTGTAGGTTCAAGTATGGTATTGGGCTAAATAAGCCAGTTATTTCTTCAGAAGAACTAGGCCTACCCTACTCTGTAGAGTACTCATGACCTGGATCATTTCTGTATGGATCAACCATTGTGGATTATGACAGGCACAAATGTGTGTGTTTAATGCTGCTGCTAAGTCACTTCAGTCGTGTCTGACTCTGTGCGACCCCATAGACGGCAGCCCACCAGGCTCCCCTGTTCCTGGGATTCTCCAGGCAAGAACACTGGAGTGGGCCGCCATTTCCTTCTCCAATGCTTGAAAGTGAAAAGTGAAAGTGAAGTCGCTCAGTCAATCCGACTCTTAACGACCCCATGGACTGCAGCCCACCAGGCTCTTCCGTCCATGGGATTTTCCAGGCAAGAGTGCTGGAGTGGGGTGCCATCACCTTCTCCGGTGTGTTTATGAGTAATCACAAATGTAGCCAGTCCGAGTCTTTCAAAATATCTTAATTTCAGAATGCCAAAGAATAACAGTAAGCCAATCCAAATTATTAATTATAATGGTGAGACACCACTGAGAGCAATTTTCTCAAACTTTGCTCTGTTCAAGAATCCCTGGGAATGCTACTTAAGAATGCAGATTTCTTGGCCTTGGGGACAGAGCCTCCAAAACTTACATATTAAACAAGAATACAGATGGTTCCAGCATGAGTGAACTATGGCCCTGTTATAGGAGACTGATTTAGAGTAAGAATTGCAATGATTCTTAACCCTGGTTACACATTAGAATCATCTGGAGGGCATGAAAAAAATGCCCAAGCTTACCCTGTACCAACTGCACCAGAATTTGGAGGCCTCGGGCTTAGGTATCCCCATTAATTCAGAGTTGAGAACCACCAGAGTTAAGTTCATAGATACCATTTCAATACCTCCATTATTAAATGTCATTGTCACTACATTAACCTTGATTTTGATCTTCATGTTTTTAGAAGAACCTTTCTTCTCTGTATTTGTAATGCTTCCACATGGAACATCTCTTAGACTTGTTCCTCATGATTTTATTACTTTCATGTCGGCATCCAAAACATTCGCGGAAACTTGCACTCGGCCTTTGATTTGTTTTCTAGCAGGTGGTACTTTGGCTGCTAAGTTGCTCCCTCTTCTAGCTCTGTTTTCCCCTCTGGCACACAGAGGAGTTGAGAAAAAAAATAAGAACACGTACATGACACTGTTCTATCCAAATCAGGAGTTCCTCTAAGGGATAACTTCAGTCACTCATTCTCCCTCCAGCAAGAATTCAGCATTTGTTTCTCACTAATTTCTGACCTTTTTCAGTTTATAAACAAGCCATCATACCTATTTGACAAAGTTTTGTTTCCCATCTCCTCTGAAAGTGATTTGTTTTCTTCTGAACTATACACATAGATATATTCTTGTGGTAAGCTATACATAACAAAGTTTACCATTTTAATCATTTTTAAGTATATGGTCGCAGCAGTAGTTACATTCACATTGTTTGCAGTCATCACCACTGTTCATCCGCAGAGCTAAGTTTTATCATCCCAAACTGAAATTCTGTATGCATATACTACGTTTTGTTAATCTGTTCCTCTCTGGTGAATATTTGGGCTGTTCCCATTTTTTCAGCAATTGTGAATAATGCTGCTATGAACATTGGTGTACAGTGATCTGTGTGAGATATATTTTTTTCAGAATCATCTTACCCAAGGTTTTCTCAGGCTATTAAGTATATCTCTTAGAGGATAAATCTTCATAGCAAGTTAATAGAGCTACTAATCTTCGTTGGGTAGGGACAAATAATATTTCATTTTTTTCTCCCTTTGTGTCATCTCTCCTTTGCTAATTTCTGTTTTCATTGTAAATTTTAAACTATCACTAAATAGCCTTAAAACATGAAATCCTCCACATTTCTCAGTTCTCAGTCCTTATCTTTCTTGACCTATTAGCTGCACTTAAGTTGATCAATACCACCTCCTTGGAAAATGTTTTTCATTGTGACATGAAGAAAACCTTGCTGGTCTGTTTTCTCCCTGTCTAGTGCCTATTCTTTCTGAGTCTCCTTTGCCCATACCTCCTCATCTCCCAATTTCTAAACACTGGAGTACCCCTGGGCTCAGTTCTGGCCCTTTTCTTTGTCTGATCCAGTCTCGGTGGTTTTAAATACCATTTAAATGCTGATGGCTTCCAAGTTTAGATCTCCAGACCAGATCTCTCCTTTGAACGCTGAACTCATCTTTCCTGCTTCGAAGTCAAGTAAAGCATCTCCAGTTTCCTTCTTCTTCCCTTACCACCCATCCTCACACATGCTCCTGAAGTCGTCCCCTTTCAGAGACTGGCCCTTGTGCTCAGAAACTTCCATGGCTGCTCACCTCACTTAAAGGGAAGGGAAAGTAGCTGCAGTGGCCTGCATGGCCCTAGGCTGGTGCCACTCCGTGTGAGGGGGACCCATGTCAGGCCGTGACTGTCATATCCAGGCTATGAAGAGATAATTCCAGAAAGAGGGCAGACAAAGAATCTGCGTGCAATGCAGGAGACCTAGGTTCAATTCCTGGGTCTGGAAGATCCCTTGGAGAAGGGAATGGCAACCCACTCCAGTATTCTTGCCTGGAGAATCCCATGGACAGAGGAGCCTGGCAGGCTACAGTCCACGGGGTGGCAAGAGTCAGATATGACTTGGCAACCAAGCCACCACTAATTATAGAAAGAGGGTAGGGCTTAGAAATTTTCATTGCCAGCTCTCCCCTTTTTCCTTGAATAAAACAGTAAGAAGTTTATTAGCTTAGGTAGAAAAGGCAGAATGGTTATAAATTAATTTGATTCATTTCTAGTAAATTCAGATGATAGGCATGAAATATATAAATGGACAGTATTTCTGCCCATGAGATTCTTATATTTTTTTCTCAGGAATGTTAGAATTACACTGACAAATCACAATGGAAAGATAGGCTTATTTTTGGAAAATTCTTCCAATGTGGGTCTTTTCTTTTTTTGGCTGAGGTATGTAGCGTATGAGATCTTAGTTCCCTGACCAAAGATCAAACCTGCACTCCCTGCACTGGAAGCTCAGAGTCTTCACCACTGGACCACCAAGGAAGTCACCAGTGTGGGTCTTCAATACTCAGGTCCATCAAATGTGACAGAGGCATCTTTTTAGGTTTATTTCTATGGAGCATGCCAGTTTCAACAATAAGGTGTGGAGACTGACATTATCAAGAATAACAAGCTACTTAGAAAAACAGATCACTTCTTTAATTGTGATTTGGGAATGGGGCACATGTCCAGGGATTAATCATCACCACAGCCAAGAATAACTGACCAGGAAAGAATGATCTCCAGTTTTTTCCAGAAAGTTGTCTGCTCATTAGGTAATGTTAAAATGGGACAAAGATGGAAAGCTTTAAACATTCCAGCTTTAACATTTAATTTTAAATATTCCATGAGGAATGCAGCCATCACAGAAGTCTGTATTAGCTGGTAGATAGCCTAGCATTTTAAAAAAAATCTCTGCCTTTCAACAGAGTGGTTTTATGTCTAATGAACCTATCAATAAAAAGTGGGTCTTGTATTTTGTATACCTTTATATTTATTTTAGTAATTCATTTTAATATATATATTTTAAAATACTTACAATGAATTAGGGTTTTTTTAAATCTGTTTTTTAAAAAATCAAAGACAGACTGGGAACCATCACTCTTGTCATTAAAACATGCCCCACTTTCAGCCTGCTCCCTCTGTGACCTCACCTCCCTTCTCTCACCCAGCCCCTCTACTGCAGCTGGTTTACTGATTCTGCTGGTCCTCCAGTGCTCCAGCCAAGCTTCCCTTCTGTCTTTCCAGGTGTCCAGATGGCTAGCTTCCCCCCTGCCTAAAGTGAGGACACCTTCTTAGTGAAGCTTTCCCTGCCTGCCTGTCAAAAAAAAAAAGCACCTTCTTCCCTTTTCCCACCTACAATCTCTGTCTTTGTTCCAAAGTGCTTTACTTCTTTCCTTTGCACTTTTCGCTATTTAACACTATATAATAAAATGTTCACTCCAAGAGGGTGAGGATTGTTATTTGTTTTATTCATTGCTTTTTCCCCAGAGTCTAGAAAGTACCTGGTACATAGTAGGTACTCGGTAAATAGCTGTTAAATAATTGAGAAATCTGAAATGAAATTTACCGTACATGTAGAAATTATACGGGGGACAGGAAATACCTTGGAGAAACTCTGAAAGCTTGAAGCACACACTCACAAAGATGGGAAAGGTAGGAGTCAGCATTTTCAAAAGTTACTTGGGATGCCCACTTCTTCTCTGTTATGGGGAGGGAGATTTGCCTAATCTTTCAGCATTGCTATTGCTAGAGCTTACTTTGTGCAAGTGAAGGCTGACTCTTTGTTATTTTCCTTATTTGTAGGCCCTTCCCCGATTTAACGAGAAAGGGAAGTCTGTAAGGCCCAGATAATGAACGTGAGCTGGTCAGCTGATCACAGAATTATCGATGGCGCTACGGTGTCACGCTTCTCTAATTTGTGGAAATCCTACTTAGAAAACCCAGCTTTTATGCTACTAGATCTGAAATGAAGATTGATCAGACATCCTTGAACTTTCTGAGCTTCCGAAGAATGCGTAGAGCCCAGCCGTGCAGCACACGTTCCTCACTACAGTTTGTATTGTAAATGACTTGTAACATATGATTATGGTTCCGAGGCACAAAGTGGATCCACTATTCTGTTAGGCTTTTACTGAAAAGGAATAATGGTGTACTAGTTCTCCCAGGGCTGTCACATTTTATAGGTCACAGTATGACTTCTTAATATGGTGCTGAGGTCTTTGTGTCCATGGATTGAAACTGGCAGGAACAACACAATGAATATTACTGAGACACAGACAGCCATATACAGTATTTGCCCTATTTTCTCTCTCTCTCTCTTTTTTAAAATTTTATTTTAAACTGACTCTTAATGAAACTCTTAGAGAGTGTCATTATACTTAGTTGGGAAAAAGAATTTATATGCAAATATATTTTCTATTTCCCCACAATAAAGCAAATTATTTTATGAAGTAAGTGCAATTATATTTACCTTTTAAGATATCCAGGATTCTGTTGTTCTGTAGCTATTATCATCTGTAAATGTCTTATTTGTATAAAGTGATGTCTTTTAAAAGTGAAAAGTATAAGCTAATCTTAAAATGTCCAGTTATAGTTTTGTAACCTATAGGGCCATTGAAAGTATTTGTTTAAAGTGGATAAACTTTTAGAATTTTGGTAATGTTTTAGTGTTTTATTGGGAGAAATGTCACTTTTACAACCTTGCTTCAATGTGAGGAAGGTACTTGAAATGTACCAGTCACTGACATTGTCTTACATTCAGAAATCCATTACCTTTTAATTTTATTTTTATACTTTCTTGGTCTTCAGCTAAAAAGGATAGACTAAGAAATTAGAGTCTGTTCTGTTCTCATATCCTGAGAAGGAATTTGAATCGGGGAGAGAGAAGACTAATGGGTAATTATGGACATTAAAATAAAATAATAAATTGTGCACAGAAATAAAAGTATCCTCATGATCATTTTTTTAGAAGGCCACTTGAATCAGAAAGTCAGGTTGTTTGTCTAAGTGAATCCTGTTGTTCAAGTGAAGTTTTGTGACAGAAAAAGTTGTTTTAATGTCTTTTTGATTTTTTTCAAAATGGAAATCATGTGTAAGTTAGAAAATAATGTATCTAATGAATGTTATTCTTTTTAAAATTCAGATAATATAAAGAGTTGCAAAGAAAATAAAATCATCCATAATCCTACCATGATTAACAGTTAGATCAAGGTATCTGTATACATAGCTGTTTTTTTATGAAAATGAGATTGTGCTGGATCTATTATTTTATAATTTGATTTTTAATTTAACATTATATTATCAGTCAATAAATGATTCCATATTATAATCCTTTTAAATGGCTGCATAGTATTCTGTTATTTACATTTGTTATACATCTAAATATTAACTGTATACTAAGTGTGGTGCTAAGCAGTGGGTATACAATGCCTATCCTCATGGTTCTTGCCTTCACTGGGCTTACAGTCTAGGGGGGAGACAGATACTTAATAATCATAAAAATCAGGATATAATTAACCTCTAAGGAAGAGAAAACAGAGTGCTATGAGAGCATCTGGTAGAGGTTATTGATCTCATCTGGGAAACTCAGGAGGGGGTGTATCATAAGTTAACCAGTTCTGTATTGATGGCATTTACAGAACTGTAAGTGAAGAAAGGCATGATCAGTAAAAGTTTCTCCTTCAATTAAGAAATGTGAAAACGAGGAGAACAGGGGCTTTGAAGTGAATATGTAATATGTGCTCAGTCACTTCAGCTGTGTCCGACTCTTCGTGACCCATGGACTGTAGCCTGCCAGGCTCCTCTGTCCATGGAATTCTCTGGGCAAGAATGCTGGAGTGGGTAGCCATTCCCTTCTTCATGGGACCTTCTCACCCAGAGATCAAACCCGCATCTCCTACACTGCAAGTGGATTCTTTACCACTGAGCCATCAGGGAAGCCTGAGTATGCAATATGTTCCCCTAAGAGTCCAGCATCGTTGACTCAGAATAAATATTTGAGCTATCTATTGTATCACAAATCCCTGCCATTACCACCTTCTCTCTTGTCTCATCCTTTGAGAATTCGGTAAAGGATTGGCTTCCCATTGTGTGTGTGACCTTTAGGATAAGAGGATCCCCTGGAAGGGAGGAGGGGGCCAGGGGCACAGTCCCAGCAGCAGTGCTGATCCACGGGGCTCCACCCATCATAGGGTGGGAGTTAGGTAGAACAGGGCCTTGACCATTTTCCTAAAGGTTGAAATTTAAGGGGAGAATTCAGGAGATTCAAGTTCTTCACTAGCATGTTGGGTGGTTGGGAGCTACAAGATGTCCATGGGGAAGAAGCCAAAGTTATTGGCCCCAAATTATCGTTGGAAGTGCCCAACAAGAAAATCAAGATTCCATTCATTATGTAGCGCATTCCACTGATTCTGAAAAAAGAAGCACAATAAGGAAGGAAGCTTGCAGGACAGAAGCTCAAATGGTATTAATTTTCATTTTAGAGATCAAAATGTACCAAATCCTGAAACATTCCAAGAAGTGGTTATGTAGGAAGAAGGGAGCCCAAAGGCCTGTTTCGGCATTTCCCGTGGCTTCCAGTCAAAGCGGGTCCCAAAGATCACTTGATGGGTTTCTTTGCTGATTTCCAAGTAAACTACAGTCTAAGAAATATGATGGCACTCGCTTAGCACTATCCTGCAGCACTAAAAGTATAAAACCTTTCCTTGAAGTCTTCAGAATTCTTTAACATTCACCCTGTAATTGATTAATTACTTTGCACACATTGATTACTGAATATGTATTCAGTTCCAGGCCCTGGGATAGACATTATGGATAAAGATGGAGAAGATAGATGATGTTTCTCCCCTCACAGCGAGAGCTCTGGCTGGCAATTAAATGTCTTCACCGGAAGTGGTCTGTGCCAGTAACATAGAGAAGAGCAGTGTTTCCAGAATTAAGTTGTATCTTTGGTCAGTTGTTATTGGTGGTTTTGTTCCTTCCCTATAAACTTTTCTCACCAAGACTGGATCATTGTGTCTCCTTAACATAGTAGCCATGCCTCATCAGTTATGCCTCACAAACCATACAACATAATTGTAAGATAGAGACTCTATCCTTAGGCCACACAGGCCACCCATCTCTTCAGAAGGTTATATATAGTTTGGGGGACTTCCCTGGTGGTCCAGTGGCTAAGACTCTGATCTCCCCGACAGAGGGGACCAGGGTTCAATCCCTGGTCTGGGAACTAGATCTCACAGGCCACAATGAATAATTTTCATTCCACAACTAAAGATCCTGTACGCTGCAACTAAGACCCAAATAAATAATTTTTTTTTTAAAAGATTGCTTTTCATGAGTCAAGCAGCATAGGGGACACCTACATGACCCTGGACATTCATTTAGGAGCAATATGTGAGAGTTGTACCATCTGAGCAATGTATTTTCAGAGCATATAAAATAGCTTCTGATTAGAGTACCATCAAAGAGTCATCTAGCCTCTATACGCACCTCATATTGATAGAGAGGGGAAAATTGAGTAAAATTCAAGACAATAATTATGATAGTGTCAGGCATCATTAATGCTTTACATATATTAATCAATTTCATCCCTCCAGCAATACTATGTGTGTGCTGTCACTTCAGTCATGTCTGACTCTTTGTGACCCTACAGACCTTAGCCCCAGGCTTCTCTGTCCGTAGGATTCTCCAAGCAAGAATACTGGAGTGGGTTGCTATGCCCTCCTCCAGGAGATCTTCCTGATCTAAGGATCAAACCCAAGTTTCCTGTGGCCCCTGCACTGCAGGCGGATTCTTTACCACTGAGCCACCAGGGAAGCATCAGGTAAGTACAATGATTTCCCCTGTTTGAAAGATGAGGAAACAAGAGTTTTTGTACTTAAGATGTGCGTGGATTAACATACTCTAAAAGTGTAACAGCTAATGAGTATATGCCACTTCATGTTCCAAATGCCAGGACGGTCTGTGATTTTATGCTGTTTGGGCAATTGTGGGCTTCCCTGGTGGCTCAGAGAGTAAAGAGTCTGCCTGCAATGAGGGAGACCCGAGTTTGATCCCTCAGTCGGGAAGATCCCCTGGAGAAGGAAATGGCAACCCCCTTCAGTACTCTTGACTCTTGCCTCGAAAATCCCATTGACAGAGAAGCCTGTTAGGATACAGTCCATGGGGTCGCAAAGAGTCGGACACAACTGAGCAATTTCACTTCACTGAGCAATTGGTATTATTGGGCTAAAAGGAAGAAAGTTTGTCTTAGGGGTCTTAGCAGTTTGAAATGCTGCCCAAAGGCCTTATGTGCTTCTGGTACCGAAAGGAAGGGGTTTGGGGCATTAGGAATTCTCTGTAGCAGTAGTTTATTAGAGGGGCCTGGCAGGGCTATACAGCCCATGGGATTGCAAAGAGCTGGATATGACTGAGCAACTGAGCACACACACTTTGGCCCTTTGTGGTCTCAAGCTCTCATCACAGTGAATAAGTCCCATTCCCTGAAAACAACATACAGTTTATTTTCTATGCCTTGGCTTGGCTTATTTCTCCACAAAAAGAAAATCCAGAACAGAAGTGACTTCCTCTTTTAGACCTCCTCTGACTGTGCCTCCCTAGGTCCGAATCGGTATCTCTTTTCTCTCTCTCCTCACAGCTCCAGCAGGGCTCATTCAGTGACATGGCTGGATGAGTTCGTCTCTTCACTGCTGAACTGTGAACCCTCTCAATGGCTTAGTTGATCTGATACTCAGTATGTGCTGGTTGACTTAAAAAGAAATCTGTGTCCTGGATGAGATTATGTTTCTTTATGAAGTCCTGATGTAGCATAAAGATCACCAATGACCCAGAAAAGTATGATGTGAAGCAACCATGGCTACAAAGTGACTCTCGTATCTATGGAATGGTTCTGAATGTCTTGCTACAAGGAGAAGTATCTAGAGGAAAATGAATTTGTTCAATCTTATAATTGGTAAGGAGGCATTTGTTTAAAATTTTTGTGTTGTATGTTTATTTCATAGTTCATTGCAATTTCCCATTTAATCAGGAAGTTTAGTGCTTTCAAGCTCATTTTAAATTTTATAAAACTCGGATCAGCATTTTGCTATTTAAAATGTCTTTTTACAAATAATTCATGTATGCCACTATGAAGTGAAATGAAAGTTGCTCAGTTGTGTCCGACTCTTTGTAATCCTATGGACTATACAGTCAATGGAATTCTCCAGGCCAGAATACTGGAGTGTGTAGCCTTTCCCTTCTCCAGGGGATCTTCCCAACCCAGGGAATGAACCCAGGTCTTCCACATTGGAGGCAGATTCCTTACCAGCTGAGCCACAAATGGAAGCCTGTATGTCACTATACCATGTGATTAAATCAGTAAATCAGCAAGTCAATAAACTAGGTAGTTTCTCCTTTCTGACATAGTAAATGCATCTATAGTGTAGGTAATATTTTCCCATATAAATAATGTTGGGAAACTTGGCTGTGTTATTTCCTGCTTGACATTAGATAAATCATTGCTTTGTTTAATCATATGCCACTATACCATGTGATTAAACAAAGCAATGATTTATCTAATGTCAAGCAGGGAATAACACTGCCAAGTTTCCCAACATTATTTATATGGGAATTACTGATTTACTGATTTATGCCCTGCCACTTTCAGAAAAAAATTTAAGAAAATAACTGTGTTCATAGTCATAATCACCATATTTAAGAGTATTATGATTATCATTATGGTATTGTCATTTATAGCTACCTTTATGAAACATTTTAAATTAAGCATCTTAATACATTATTTTATTTAATCCTAACAACAACGTTACATAATGTCATCCGTTCACTTTAATGATGAGAAAGCGAAGTCTCAGAAAGGATAACTTGCCCATGTCCCCATAGTAAGTGGCAGAGAAGGGGAATACAAGCAAACCTGTCTTCAAAATCAACCTCTTTTTTTCCCCTCAGTTTTATTTTATGATTGGATTACATACACCATGAAATGATTACCACAGTAAGTTTAGTGAGCACCCATCATTTCATAAAGCAAAGTCAGACTCTTAAGTACTTCATCATACTTCTGCCCAACCCAGTATGATTAATGCTGTGGAGTATACTCTCCCAATTCCCTAAATTTGTATTGAAGCAAAGTCATTCCATTAAATTGGCTGTTTTCTGAGCTGCCCAGGACAAGGGAAAATGGAAGAAAATCTATGGGTCTCAATTATCCTAGAAAAAACATTTCCTGTAATTTTACTTTAACATTGATGATATAGAGCAAATCTGACACCAGAATAGGTTTCTGTCTGCAGAGTGTGTGTTAGTCACTCAGCCATGTTTCCTCTTCAGATAGAAAAAGGGAGGGAGGAAACTCATGTTGCTGAATGTTTCCTATGCACCAGGAATCATGCTCAACTCTGTCTGTGTCTCAGTCTTCATAATAGCACTTCACAGTAAGTATATCAGAAGTAGATTTGGTTATACTTAAGAGGTACCCCCAAAATGATGGCTTAAGCAACAAGAAAATTCTTATCTCTCTCTAAGGCCCTTAGCTGGAATGGTGTCTCTTCCCTATCAAGTCCTTATAGATCCAGACTTCTGCCAGTTTTCTGTTCTGCCATTCCTTTGTCATACTTGTCTTCAACTATCCAGACCAGTCCTTCGGCCATCACATCTACATTCCACACAACAGGATAGAGGAAAAAGAGAGAAGTTATCTCTTAAGGAAGATTCCTAGAAACAGCTTTGGACACCACCCTTACATCCCACTGACTATTAACTTTTAGACATAGGGCCACACCTAGCTGCAAGGGAGGCTGGGAAATAAGTGGCTTTATGCTTAGCTAAGAACTATGTTACTACAGGTGAAGAAAATGGATATTAGGGGACAACTGCCAGATTGTGTCATAGAAGATATTTTCTTCATTTTAGGTTAGAGAAAACTACAAAATATAAAGTGATGTCATACAGCCACTAAAGTGCAAGCTGGTGCTCAACCCAGGTAAGTCGCTTGCTGCTGCATTGCATTCTCTTAAAGAGCACAAGTGCTCTGGCTTAGGTTAATCAACAACAGAGATTAACAGATGGGCTGAAACATTATCAGATGAAATGCCCTATCTCCTGACTTTTGCTCCACATTTAATTCCATTTTGATCAATCAGTGTCTTCCTTGTATCCAGAACTAGTTAACATTGCCTTGGCACACTGAAGTGAAGTCGCTAAGTCATGTCTGACTCTTTGTGACCCCATGGACTCTAGCCTACCAGGCTTCTTCATCCATGGGATTTTCCAGGCAAGAGTACTGGAGTTGGTTGCCATTTCCTTCTCCAAGGGATCTTCCCAACCCAGGGATTGAACCTGGGTCCCCTGCATCACAGGCAGACACTTTACCGTCCTTTGGCACACCAGTTAAGATTAATTTCCAGTTCTTCGTGGTGAAATTATTGGAGACTCAGAACTCTCTAAATTTAAAAAATTGTATTGTTGATAAATGTGGAAGTTCAGTGTTGAATGTCCATAGAGCCATTTCCTTTTCCTTCTGGGCACACAGTTATATATTTACAGCTTAGCGTGCAGACAGATAGGGCTATGTGATTATTTCTAGCCATTAGAATATGGGTAGAGATGATGTAGACCATTTCCAGATGTGGCCCATTAAACCTCCCAAGAGCTCCTCCATACTCTCTTTCCTTCCTCTCTACAGCCCTGAAGCCTGCACGTTGGAAATGACACACTGTATACAAGGTGGGAAGCACCAATATTTCCAAATGACTAGGTGGAGCAAGGGCTTCCCTCATAGCTCAGCTGGTAAAGAATCTGCCTGCAATGCAGGAGATCCCAGCTCAATTCCTGGGTCAAGAAGATCCCCTGGAGAAAAGATAGGCCACCCACTTAGTATTCTTGAGCTTCCCTGGTGGCTCAAGATAGTAAAATATCTGCCTGTAATGTAGGAGACCTGGGTTCGATCCTGGGGTTGGGAAAATCCCCTGGAGGAGGGCATGGCAACCCACTTCAGGATTCTTGCCTGGAGATCCCCATGGACAGAGGAGCCTGATAGCCTACAGTCCACAGGGTAACAAAGAGTAGGACATGACTAAGCACAGAACAGGTGGAGAAACCCCCGTCACCCCATATTCTGGCACTAATTGGTTTACATGTTCAGTTCAGCCTTTCAGTCGTGTCCGACTCTTTGCGACCCCATGGACTGCAGCACACCAGGTTTCCCTATCCATAATCAATTCCCGGAGCTTGCCCAAACTCATGTCCATTGAGCCCTTGATGCCATCCAACCATCTTGTCCTCTGTTGTCCTCTTTTCTTCCTGCCTTCAATCTTTGCCTGCATCAAGATCTTTTCAAGTGAGTCAGCTCTTCACATCAGGTGGTCAAAGTATTGGAACTTCAGCCCCAACATTAGTCCTTCCAATGAATATTCTGGACTGATTTCCTTTAGGATGGACTGGTTGGATCTCTGCAGGTGAAAAATAAACTTGTACTGTTTGAAGACCCTTATTTTGAGACTAATCTCAAAATAATACTCTAAGCTGTCCAGTGCAATACCCACCAGCCAAATATGACTATTTAAATTTAAGTTTCAATTATTATGGCTGTTGTGCAAGTGAGATGTAACTAGTGTAACTGAGGAGCTGATTTTAATTTTATTTAACTTTTAATAAATTTAAAGAGCCACCTGTGGCTAGTGGCTGCCATATTGGACATTGTAGGTACAGAATATGTCCGTCATCACAGAAAATTCTGTGGGATAGGGCTGCTCTAATTAATAAAGTAAACTTATCGAGAAAACTTATTTTAAAATAAACTCCCCTTCTGACCAAAACAAAAACAAACAGAAAACCTCTCTACCTCTTTAATTAGCTAATTTCCCTCTGTCTAAAAGAAGACTCAGGGAATTCCTCCCTAGGGATCCATATGGTTAGGACTGTGAATTCTTCTTGCCAAGGGCCTGGCTTTAATCCCTGGTTGGGGAACTAAAATCCCAGAAAAAGTAGACTTGAAACACTTCTTTCTTGCATTGTTACCTCTACCTGCCATTGAGGGACAAGCTTCCCGTCCTGCTCCTTCCTGCCTTTGCCTCACTTGAGTTCAATTAATTAGAATGAACCGGTGAACTTGAACTCCTTGCAGTCTGACTTTCTTCCCCACTACTTGCCTGTAATCATGGTGTGCTTGGCAAGAGGTCCGGCCACATCTCTCTCCCCAGTGTCTACTAAATAGTTCTCTCTGGATCCACCTTTCTCCTAAGCTCGTCTTCACTCTTTAGCAATTCAAGGTCACCACATGTTTCAGCGACATCTCACCAGACAGACCAGGTCACCTCTGAACTATTTATGCTGAACCTGAGATCAGTCACGTTACCATTGTTGTCCCATCAAAATAACCGCAGGCTTTTTCATGTGACAGAAGGCATTCCTGTGTAGGCAAATATTGAAGGTAACATGAATCTTTGTGCTCAAGCTCAGAATTAAAGAAAAATAAATTCATTAGGAGGCAGTTCCAGTACTGAGCAGAAAGGCTCTAACCACAAGCTAATTTGTATTCAAGTCAGAGTCCTGTGAGAGAACTCTCTGCCAGCTTGCTAAAACTGAGCAGAAGAATTTGGAGACAGTCCAGAGGAGAGCCACAGAAACAGCCAAAGCATGACAAGAATAATTGCAGTCCTATTAGAAAGAGGCCATCTATATCAGGCTTTTACTGAGTACCATGTGGAATGTTACAAGGCAAAGCATGGGGGACAGCTGCTGCGGATCCTAACAAGAGACGGCAGAAGAAATGAGAACAGGTGGGAGATCAAGAATTAGGTTTGAGTTAGGGGGAAAGTCAGGCAGTTTAAGATAGGCTTACCTTCATCTCAGCTGAGGAGGGGGCAATCTCCCCCCACAGGTAGCACAGGGCTCCTGCCTACCCGCATTCCCGGGGAGCCATCTGACAGGCTTAAACTTGCAGTTAACTATGTAACTCGAAGTTTGCTGCAAGAAGCTTCTAAATATGCGGTGCCAAGTAAAAGTTGCTCAGTCATGTACAACTCTTTCTGACCCCATTGACTATACAGTTGCTCGTCATGTCCAACTCTGCGAATCCATACAGTCCATGGAATTCTCTAGGCCAGAATACAGGAGTGGGTAACCTTTCCCTTCTCCAGGGGATCCTCCCAACCCAGGGATCAAACTGCATTGCAGGCGGATTCTTTACCAGCTGAGCCACAAGGGAAGCCCAAAATATGTAGATAGTTCTAAAAACATGGTAAGAATGGAAAGTAAAAAACAAAAGTTATAAGCCAGTACAGAAGTGTAATTATCTGGAACAACCTAGCAATTTAATTTCCTTGAAAAATGCAACCAGAGTTCAGACTGCAATAACCAAGGCAGATTAACTAGGTTGATAGCAGGTGTAATTAAGTAATTGGAAACTGCAGGCATGAATATAAATCTGAACATGACCGACAATTTGAAACATAATAAATGTTCAAATGTGACAGAGAGGAGTCCACAGGCTAAGCCATCACACCAACAATTCTGCAGACCAAGGGCCTCACAAATTGCACCAGAACCTGGCCTTAGTCCTATTTTGTTTCTGGCATAAGATGAGAAGGGCCTTGTTGGTTCAAGTGTTCCATGGACAGAGCAGGACAAACTGTCAGAGAGTTGGTGAAATGTTTTAAAACCACCACTGTCACTGACTGCACTTTCTCAAATAAGTTTGTGGATATTAAAAATATTGATATAGAAATGCAATGCTTTCCAATTTCTTTTTTTTTACTTGTTTTTTTTTGGCCTTTTTTTTTCTTTTTCAAGTCCAGTTTCCCTGAATGAACACAAATATATAGATATATATATCCTTTTCCTAGGTTTGATTCCTCCCCCAAGAATAAAATAGAATATTTACAAAACAAAACCCCAAACACCTCTTAAAAACCCTAGAGTTTGAATTTCACTATTTCTTTTAAAAAAATAAAAACAAAGTTCCCGAAAGCGACAACAACAAAAAAATTCAACTGATCTTGGCTGAGGGGTTTCATTCAACACGAGGAGCTGGGTGTGGTGAGTGTGTGACAAATAGACAAAAAAAAAAAAAAAAAAAAGCAAAGAAAAAAACAGATAAAAATGAAAAAACACAGTGCCGGGATGTATGAGGTAAACAGGATTGGTCTGTTGAAACCAGACACCAGTCCACGTGGGTCCACCAGGGCTGCAGGCCCTAGTAGACATTTGCCTCTCTCATTTCTAATTTCCTTTGATATTCTCACAGTTCACCTCTGAATGTCCAAAATGTAATTCAAGTGTTCCTTGGTTTCCCCACTTTATTAAATTTTCTTTATATATATGTATATATATTTTTCTTTTCTTTTTGGTGTTAAGTGATCGCTTCTCTGTGGATACCTCCCCTCCCCACTCATATCTTCCGCCATCCCAGCCCCTGCTTGGCCCACCTGGACGCCCCCGCCCAGGCTGGCAGGTTCCCAGGGTGGGGAGTGTAGCGGTTAAGGCACTGAGTTGTTTGAGGTAGATGTGGGGGGTGCAGACATCCCCGCCGGCCCTGCCTGGCTGCCTGCACTGCTGCTGCTGCTGTTGGTCCCGCTGTTTGCAGCCCAGCTGCTGCCGCCTGCACCTTTGCTGGGAGCGGAGCGTGGCGTGGAGGCCAGCGGCTGGGCGAACAGCACTCCTGTGTACGTGATTCCATTAATCTCTACTGACATGCCAATACTCTTGCTGCCGTTGGTGGTGGTCAGGTTCGCAGCCGAGTCCTGGCGGCTCTCGGAGACTTGGCTGTTGATCCGGATGAAGGCAGCTGTGCCGTCACCGCCAGGAAGTTCTGCCGAAGTGCCCGCTGCATCAGCCGCTGCTGCTCCTCTGCCACCAGGGCCCTTTCCTTCTCGGGAGGCTCCCCATTCTCCAGTTTCGCCCGAAGCTGCTCCAGGGCAGCTGCGTGTGCTGCTACGGCCGCTTGGGCTGCTACTGCCGGGCCGCCACCGCTGGGTGACCAGGGACGCTGGCAGGCGGCCGGGGACTGTGTGGGGATGGCCGCATCCTCCTCTTTCTTGACTTTGGGGGCTGGGCTGATGGAGCTGCTGTTGGTGCTGGTGGCCAGGCCCAGGGAGGACGCAGGCAGCTTGGGTGAGGACATCATGCTGTGGGCTCCGGCCGGCGAGTAGGCAAAGAGGGAGCCCCCGAAGCTCTGGCGCCGGCCCTCCCTCCGATTGCTGTCGATGGCTGCCTGGAGCTCGTTGGGGTTGCTGAGGCCACGCTTCTCACACTCCTCGGGGTACAGGGGCTTCATATACTGGGTGTGCAGTGTGAAGGCAGCGCTGGTGATGGGCGTGGGCAGGTTCAGTGCCTTGGTGATCTCCCGCCACGGCTTCTTGTTGATGACCTCCACCAGGCCTCCCTTCTCCATCACCAGCACATACAACACGAACAGGTTGAGCGCCTGCTTTGCCACGATGGGGATGCGGTTCACAGCGGTCCCTCGCTTCTGCATGAAACTGAACAAGTCATCCAGGAACTCCTTCCTCTTGGGGGCTGTGTCCAGTTCATACAGCTGCTTGAACTGCTCCTCATCCGTCCAGTCCCCGTGGTCTGGTGACTGCAGCTGAGGTGCAGGATGGGCAACCCCTCTGGGGACAGCGGGGCCAGTGCCCGGGCGCTCCTGGCCCCGCAGTGCCGGGATGCAGTCAGCGGAAGGCCTGGAGCGGGGAACAGGGCTGCGCAAGCCCCTCCTCGTCCTCATGTCCTCATCCTCCTTGTCCTCTTCGTCAAGGGGGATGGCGTGGGTGGGGTGGCTCTTCACGTGTGTACAGAAACCTACTGCCCCAGCCTCACCGTGCGGGGCCCGCTCCGGGGACGCATGTCCCACGCCTGGCCTCCCGCCCGGGCCGCGAGCTGCGCGCTGCTGACTCCCGGCCACCACTGGGTTTGTGCCTGCTTTTCAGTTTCAATAAAATGCTGTTATTTCCATAAGATGTTTCTTTTCAGTTTGTAATACTTTCTAAATACAACAAAAATTCTTATAGCTTCCATCTTTATGAGCTGTTAAAGTTCTGCATAGTATTTGTGGACATATGAAAAAATCATTTTCGTGGTTGCCCATTGAAATGTATACCATGTTTCAAAAGTTTATGTAACTCATATAAAATTATCCAGTGGAAGTTTAACATTTCTATAGAAATAAAGAGTAGTGCATAAAAATAAAAGCAGAAGGAACATGTCTTTTCAGTATTATGAGGTTAAAAACACCTTAACATATAGGAAACTAGTGTAATTTGGGGGTCAACATTTGGCAGATAGGGAAGGGGTATTGTTTTTTCTTTTTTTTGTTTCTTTGAAAAAAGACTATAATGGTTTTTATTCTGTGTTCATCTGATGTTAGGTTTAAATTGCCCAAGGAAGTTGAATAATATTGATTATTACTGCTTAGGTTCTATATTTCATATGAGAATTATCCTTGCATAAGAAAGATAGTTTAAGGGAAAGACCATGGCAAACCACTTCATCCATAAGAGAAATTATGTTTTGTTCACTTGTATTTTGTTTGCTGAATAACATATTGGTTACGGAGACTCACAGCATACTTACCACAAATGAGGATTAAATCGTTTCCATGACTTTCTAATTTTTGACCCATTTCCGGTTCAGTTCAGTGACTCAGTCATGTCTGATACTTTGCAACCCCATGGACTGCAGCACACCAGGCCTCCTGTCCATCACCAACTCCCGGAGTTTGCTCAAACTCATGTCCATTGCGTCAGTGATGTCATGCAACTATCTCATCCTCTGTCATCCCCTTCTCCTCCTGCCTTCAATCTTTTCAAGCATCAGGGTCTTTTCTAATGAGTCAGTTCTTCATATCGGGTGGCCAAAATGTTGGAGTTTCAGCTTCAGCATCAGTCTTCCAATGACTATTCAGGACTAGTCTCCTTTAGGATGGACTGGTCGGATCTCCTTGCAGTCCAAAGGACTCTCAAGAGTCTTCTCCAACACAACAGTTCAAAAGCATCAGTTCTTCAGTGCTCAGCTTTCTTCATAGTCCAACTCTCACATCCATACATGACTGCTGGAAAACCATAGCTTTAACTAGATGGACCTTTGTTGGCAAAGTAATGTCTCTGCTTTTGAATATGCTGTCTAGGTTGGTCATAGCTTTTCTTCCATGGAGCAAGCATCTTTTAATTTCATGGCTGCAGTTACCATCTGCAATGATTTTCGAGCCCCCAAAAATAAAGTCTCTCACTGTTTCCATAATAAATTATTTTCATGTAATATTTTCTTGTGTCTCCACTATTGATTGATTCAGGGAAATGATGTTTGTGTCTATATGTGTATATCTATCAAAAATGACAGCCAGCACAAAAACCCAAGGTCACAAGTACATTTTAAGTATGTGCATGCATGTTCAGTCACTAAGTCATGTCCAACTCTTCACAACCCCGTGGACTCAGCCCTCGAGGCTCCTCTATCCCTGGAATTCTCCAGGCAAGAATACTGGAGTGGGTTGCCATTTCTTCCTCCAGGGGATCTTCCCAACCCAGGGACTGAACCCGCATAACCTGTGTCTCCTGGACTGGCAGGCCAGTTCCTTACAACTAAGCCACCTACATTTTAAGTACATTCCTGGTTAAATACATTAACTTTTTATTATAAAACACATATATAATAATAGGAGAAAAAGGGAATAATAAACATTTATAATGAAATGCTTTTCCCAGCCATTTTAATAACTTCAGTATTAATGATTGCAACTCTGTGGAGTTATGTGGCAGAAGTCATGTGAGACTGACCAGAATCCAGGAGCTCGAGCTCCAGAGGAGAAACGTTTGGTGCCTAATAAATTTCCTACCATCTCCTCAGGAAATAGCTCTGTTTTGTTAAACAAAGTGAAATGAGTTAGTATGTAGTTAAAACTTTCTAATATAAGTATCAAAATGTGGAGAAGAGATGACTCCTTAATATTTGGCAAGTATGTGATCTGTTATCTAGGACTTTGTACACATATACACACACATTCACCCAGCGTTTTTTAACCTGGAGCATTTCCACATTAAAGAATACCAGTGTTGGACTTCCTTTGTCCAGAAGTTAAGATTCATGCTTCCAACATAGGAGGCATGGATTTGATCCTTGGGCAGGAAAAAAAAAAAATCAGTATTTTTGAAAGTTCTAGAGCTGAACAAAAGCTTTAAAAGTATTCTTGTTTGTCTTTCAGATATTTGAAGTGCAATTATAGAGTCTTCAAATTCTATCTTTGTAAGACAGAATTCTTAGCATTGCAGAATTATTGATCTGATCAATGAGAGCAAGTCTAATATATTTATTTTTCTCAGTCCTCTAGAGTTATATTGTGTTTCTTCTTCGAAGCCCTGAAGTGAAGAGAAGTGAAGTCGCTTGGTCACATCTGACTCTTTGCTACCCCATGGGCTATAGCCTTCTCTGTCCATGGAATTTTCCAGGCAAAAGTACTGGAGTGGGTTGCCATTTCCTTCTCCAGGGGATCTCCCTGACCCAGGCATCGAACACCGGTCTCTCACATTGCAGGCAGACAGTTTACTGTCTGAGCCGCCAGGGAAGTCCCAAATTCTGACAAATTGCTAGTTTACTTGTTTTATTAAAGTCATAAAAAGAGTGATATAGTCCAAAATCCCTAGATAATATACTCACTTTTTTTCCATTTTTCCCTGTGTTCCATTATTTTCTCCTGGTCTTATTCGAAAGAATGGGTCACACATGAAATATATGCTTGTATGCTGGTGGTTCAGATGGTAGAGAATCCACCTGCACTGCAGGAGACCTGGTTCGATCCATAGGTTGGGAAGATCCGGAGGAGGGCATAGCAACCCACTCCTTTATTCTTGCCTTGAGAATCCCCATGGACAGAGGATCCTGGCAGGCTACAGCCCATGGGATGCACAGAGTCGAACACGACTGAGAGACTAAGGACAGCATAGCACATGCTTGGAGAAGGCAATGGCAACCACTCCAGTACTTTTGCCTGGAAAACCCCATGGATGGAGGAGCCTGGTAGGCTGCACAGAACTGGACACGACTGAAGAGACTTAGCAGCAGCAGCACATGCTTGATATGACTACTTACAGTACTGTAGTCTTGTCGAATTTGTGGAAATAAATCTGACTAATGACTGTTAATCCTTTTGTTTTATTACAATTTTTTAAAGGAAAACACTCTAGGTTTCATAAAACCAATTTAAGAAAAACAAAGTAATAGCTATTTTAGTGTTTTATGTTTGAAAACATTTAGTCTTTCTCTAAATTTCTGCCTATTTATTAATACAGGTTATGATGGCATAGAGTGAAAAATAATGGAACTATGTACCATGAACTATTCTCAGCCCCCTTGTTGCTTTTCATTTATTTGTTCCCTCATCTTCATTTCACTGCCTCTCAATAGACAAATTAAGCAGTAACTAAAACATTGTTTTGATGCTATGGGTATCTACCTACAAATACAATTCTGTGTAACTTGCATAAACTTATCTTTAAAAGGAAGTAGAATAGCCCAATGGTCAAAGTTTAGGGGCCAGATCCATTTGAGTTGGAATTTGGCTCAGCTGTTTACCAGCTTTGTCTTCGACAAGTCCTTTACCCTCTTTAATCTTGGTTTCTTTGTACATACAATAAGGATGCCTACTCTGATGGCTAATTTATGTTTTAACTTGGCTCAGCCAATGGATGCCCAGACACTTGTCAAACATTATTCTGGGTATGTCTGTGAGGGTGTTTCTGATGATGTTAACATTTGAACCTGTAGACAGAGTAAAGCAGATTGTAAGTCTTAGTGTGGGGGACCTCATCTAATCAAGTGAAGACCTGAATTGAACAAAATGTCTGTAACTGTTTCTTTCTTATAACTAGTATCATGAACATTTCCTCATATTATTAACTACCTTTCTACTTTCTGTTTTTGTTATTTTGACTACTTTAGATACTTCATGGGAGTAGAATGATAGATGATTTGTTCTTTTGTGACTTTGTTTTTTCATTTAGCATCATGTTCTCCAGTTTCATCCCTGTTGTAGTATGTGATATTCTGTTGTAGGCATACACCACAATTTCTTCATCCTGTCATCTGTCAGTGGATACTTGGGTTGTTTCTACCTCTGGATATTATGAATATGCTATGATGAACATGGGGTGTATGAATATCTCTTCATGATCTTGCTTTGAGTTCTTTTGGATGATGCTATATTTTTCAGTTCAGTTCAGATGTTCAGTTGTGTCCAACTCTTTACGACCCCAAGGACTGCAGCACACCAGGCCTCCCTGTCCATCACCAACTCCCGGCGTTTGCTCAAACTCATGTCCATTGAGTCAGTGATGCCATCCAACCATCTCATCCTCTGTCTTTCCCTTCTCCTCTTGCCCTCGATCTTTCCCAGCATCAGGGTCTTTTCAAATGAGTCAACTCTTCGCATCAGGTGGCCAAAGTATTGGAGTTTCAGCTTCAACATCAGAGCTTCCATTGAACACCCAGGACTGATCTCCTTTTAGGATGGACTGGTTGGATCTCCTTGCAGTCCAAGAGACTCTCAAGAGTCTTCTCCAACACCACAGTTCAAAAACAACAATTCTTCAGTGCTCAGCTTTCTTTATAGTCCAACTCTCACATCCATACATGACTACTGGAAAAACCATAGCCTTGATTAGACAGACCTTTGTTGGCAAAGTAATGTCTCTGCTTATTAATATGGTATCTAGGTTGGTCATAACTTTCCTTCCAAGCAGCTATATTTTTAATGTGTTTTTATCCCCTCTCTCACCTGGCTATCCCACTTGTCCCTCTTCTAGATTTGTTTTCTTTTTCTAAACACAGGCATCACAGTTGAACGCAGTCAGGGCCATTGATCCTGATGAAATATATCCCTGAGGGACCTCAGAATGCAAACCTGGGTAACAAGCAGCTGGAAACACACAGTGAGAGGAGAGGATAGACCAATGTGTTTAACATTAAAACGAGATACTAACTTTGTGTGAAGAGTGGAGCCATTTAGCTACTAAGCACAGCTCAGTCGTGTCTGACTCTTTGCGACCCCATGGACTGTAACCCACCTGGCTCCTCTGTCCATGGGGATTCTCCAGGCAAGGATCCTGGAGTGGGTTGCCAAGCCCTCCTCCAGGGGCTCTTCCCAACCCAAGGCTGAACTCAGGTCTCCCACAGTGCAGGCAGATTCTTTACCATCTGAGCCACCAAGAATACTGGAGTGGGTAGCCTATCCCTTCTCCAGGGATCTTCCTGACCCAGGAATTGAACTGGGGTCTCCTGTCTTGCAGGCGTATTCTTTACCAGCTAAGCTAGATGAGCTCATTTATCTCCCCTCCACTGTGAAGCTGTCTTCTTAATTTTATCTCAGTTTTGGGCTTCCCTGGTGGTCCACGGGCTAAGACTTCACCTTCCAATGCAGGGGGTGCAGGTTTCATTCCTGGTTGAGAAACTAAGATTCCACGTGCTGCGCCACCTAAAACCAAAGCAGTGTTATAACAAATTCAATCAAGGCATAAAAGAATTGTTTTTATCTCAGACTCAGAGGAAAATTCTTTTAAATTTAGACAGTCTTCATCACTGACATCCACACCCAGCTCTTCCGTTAGCTCCACTGTTGGAGGGTGGAAAAAATAACAAACCCTCGTTGAAGACTTATTATCTGCAGGCATTGTCCAAGCTCTTTCATATCTTAACTTGCTTAATCCTCATGAAAACCCATGAGCAGCTCTTATTTTTATCTACATTTTGCCAATAAGGAGCCAAGGCACAGGGAGATTAAATAACTTGTCTGAGCCACATACAATGGGAATTGGGATATTCAAGTATATAAAGATATAGTAAACATACACAGGAAATTTAAAAAGTTTAAAAAGTACATTTAACTCCAGAAAACACAGAAACTACCAAAGCAAAGAAATGTAACCATATCTACTAGTTAGTTCATCTATGAATAGTATTTTCATAATAATAATGATCACTACTGATTTAACAAAAATTATAGTAGAACTAGGAAAGGACAGGAGAAGGGGAACTGTAGGATAATGAGTGGGTGGTTTAAGATAACAGAATACTCATCTTTCATGGTACAAAGTCGATAGGTGATTCTGAAATTGGTAGATGAATAAATAGCAGAATAAGAATATTTTTGGAAATCTAACAAGACATAGTTACAATGCTGTGTCAGTTTTTCAGATGCAGATAAAATTCTCCCAAGCAGATTTAAGGAAGTGATGTGAGTTCACAGAACAACTCCTGGAACTACATTACGGAACTGGCCTGGTGAGGGGGCTGTTGAGGCTGTCCCCAGAACCAGCGTCATCTACTGTGTTCTGGAAACTCTTCCTGCCCAAACTAACTCCTGAATATATTTTCTCTGCTGTACCCACACTAGCAAAAATGGACTCTGGTCACTCAGCCTGTGTCCTCACCTACTTTGCCTCTAACTCAAAGTAGATGATTAGCAAAATCTTAGTCATATCCCTAATCCAGCGGCAAGGGAGACTGGATGTTTCCCCCTAATTCTGTCTTGGTAGAGGAGGTTCACAGTGTGAGGGGTTATCAAGCCATGGAGAGGATGTTTGGGAGATATGGGCAGCCGTGAATGACAGGTGTCACTATTCATGCCTTATCTCTTCTTTCTAATCCCTTGTGTGTGTGCTTTGTTGCTCAGTCGTGTCTGACTCTTTGTGACTCCATGAACTGTAGTCCTCCAAGCTCCTCTGTCCACAGGATTCTCCAGGCAAGAATATGGAGTGGGTTGCTATGCCACCTCCAGGGAATCTTCCCAATCCAGGGATCAAACCCAGGTTTCCTGTATTGCAAGCAGATTCTTTACAGTCTGAGCCACCAGGGGAGCCCGAGCAGTTAGCCTTTCCCTTCACCAGGGATCTTCCCAACCAGAAATCGAACTGGGGTCTCCTGCATTGCGGGCAGATTCTTTACCAGCTTAGCTACCAGGGAAACCCTTTCTAATCCCTTATTGTCTTCAAATAACCAAAATTGTCTAATCTCCTCATGAATAGCTCACAGATCTGTTCACTTTTTTCCCCACGCTCCCTGCCATTTCTCTAGTGTAGGTCACTTTACCAATTTCTCAACTTGTCTCACTCCCTGCAGTGTTGCCTCTTAGATCTGCATTATGGAAAAAGGAGGCTAGATAAGAGAAGAGAGAAACTTTGAAATTTGTGGATTTTCTATAATATGGTCAAATTAAAATTTAATTGTAGACAGTGCCAAATGCAGAAATAAATCTAAATTGTTTCCAAGCAGACAATTTAGTCTTCTTTTTAATGAAAACAAAGCTCCTCCCTGAACTTCAGTGTTGACTACTTATGAATGTATTCAAGGCAGCTGTGTGTGGAATGGTGCCAGCTCTCTGGACAGGGAGATTATAGAGTTTAGGTTCTGTGCTTTCCTTTACTGTTTCTGTGATTGTGAGAAACCTCACAACTCTCTGAACTATAGAGGCATTAGAGAATTTCTATGGAATAATTGGGGCTTCCCAGGTGTTGCTAGTGATAAAGAATCTGCCAACAAATGCAGGAGATGCATGTTCAGTCCCTGGGTCAAGAAGATCCTCTGGAGTAGGAAATGGCAACTCACTCAAGTATTTTTGTCTGGAAAATTCCATGGACAGAGGAGCCTGGTGGGCTACAGTCCATAGGCTTGCAAAGAGTTGGACATGACTGAAGCAACTTAGCATGCATGCATGCATGCATGATAATTTTATAATACCTGCAGCACAGCATTTTGCAGCACATGGAATACACTCATATATGTTATCAGTTGGTCCTTTGCACAGAAGCTCCATGTGATTTTTGCTATTCTCAGCTTTGTCCATGAACTAAAATTAGAACTAGGCTGACATTACATTTCACCCAGCTACAGTCTGAGGATTTTCATCACTGGGAGTCACACTGAAAACAATTCTGCCTTCAGTCCACTCCTAGTTGATACACTAACCTTGGACATGTCAGCTCCTGTATGCACTGACCGCGGTACGTATTTTTCAAAAACATTTTTTTTCCTACTCTTCACTTATAAATAGATAGCTGTTGATGTGTCTGTGTTTGCTGGAAGGTACAACTAAAGTTGGAACTGAATTTAAAAGTCTCTTTGGAGGTTCATAGTCATTCATCTAGTTGTCCTCCTCTGGAAAACTGACTTCCCCAGAAATCAAGAAGTGTTTCTTCAGAGATTATATTTCTTTTGTTTTCTTTTACTCTGGGGAGTTGACTCCTTAGTCATGTCACATCCATGCTTACTTTACTGCCATGGTTTCTGTTTCTCTGTTGTAATAACCAAGGTAGAGAACACAATCCCATGGGGGAGGCAGAAATACATATATCACTACTGACTTGTTTTCCTCAAAGGGACATTGGTTACTATTATAGGAAAATTGATGGCTGATCAAAGTTTAATGGGAAATGGGCAAATGAATTGGCACATGAAATTATACATGTCTAGTAAAATACATATTTACATGTAGGTACTTGAGATTTTAAATCTTTATTATCTGATAAATGCATTCTTCAAACCTGTTTACATCTGAGACAATAAATTTTAACTGGACAGTGATATTAATACCCAGAGGATTGGATTATCAGCATAAATACTAGTTTCTTGTTGGGAGAAAGATCTTGCAAATCTGTTCCCATTTAAATGCTGCATTTATTGCTTTAAGTAAGGACCTCCTTCTAATAATTTCCTGCATATCAGTAATTATATATTCATCCTCAAATGTTATGAATATATAATTACTGATATACAGGAAATTATTAGAAGGAGGTCAAATGTTAGGACTTCCCTGGTGGCTCAGAGGTTAAAGCATCTGCCTCCAATGCAGGAGACCCGGGTTCGATCCCTGGGTCGGGAAGATCCCCTGGAGAAGGAAATGGCAACCCACTCCAGTATTCTTGCCTGGAGAATCTCATGGACTGAGGAGACTGGTGGGCTGCAGTCCACGGGGTCACAAAGAGTCGGACACGACTGAGTGACTTTACTTACTTACTTACCTCAAATGTTAAACTTTTCCCTTTTTTAATACATTTTTCTTCCTCTCTCTGTCTCTGACTTTCTGTCTCTCACACACAAATTACATCGTTTTAGTTTAAAGAAATCAGTAATTTAGAGGAGATTAATAGTGAAAAAGCAATATTATGTACCTCATTTTTATCACCCTAAAAGTAACCATTTTAACTATTTCAGTATTTAGTTTTCAGTGGTTACCTCCTTAATACTTTTCTCTTTTTCAAAGGCAGTATGCTGTGCCTTCTCAGCTTTAGACATTATCTATTGTTTCATTATGAAAGATGATGCTTAAATTCACCTGCACTCCCATAGAGTTATATCTCTTAATTTCTTTTTTGTTATCTTATAGCTTCCATACTTAAATCTCTCTCTTTCCATAAAGTATAGACTATATCTCTTATTTCCCTCACCCTCTATTTTCTCATATCCTTCTTCTACACCCTATTAAAAGGACTTTTATTTTTATATTTTGAAGATGTATTACATTCTGTCTTTTTAGCCATAAATAATCTTTGCTTTTTCATAGGCTGATTTATTTCAAAGGTTGATTTTCATCACTCAGAAAAGAAACTTTGTACCCTAAGCAAAGCCCCATGGTTATCATTAATCTACATTCTTTCTTCATGGATTTGCCTATTCTGGACATTTCATACAAATGGGTTAATACAATTTTTGGTGTTTTGTGTCTTCTATCAGCATCATTTTACTCAAAGTTTCCCCGTGATGTAGCAGTGCTTAGGTTCCTTTTCATGCCGGAATAACATTCCATTGTATGGATATGTCACATTTTGTTCATTAATAGCCATTTGTTAGTTAATGGCCATTTGTTTCCACTTGGCAGCTACTTGTTTTCCACTTTGGGGCCATTGTGAATAATGCTATTATCAACATTCATGTACAAGTTTTTGTGTGAACATATATTTTAATTTCTCTTGGGTATAAACCTAGACTGATCTTTTTCTATTTTGTGCCTTCCATTTTTTCTATTTTCATGTTTTAGGTATGACCTTGTATATAATACACAAGATTTTGTCTTTTATTTAGTTGGGCAATCTTTATTAGCCTGGAGCAGTTAATAATCCAAAAACCATAAATTATGATCATGATGAGATATCACTTTATGCAGTAATATGGGGTGAGGATACATCAATGGGGAAACAATTTCCAATGGAAACCGTTTCTATAATTAAGGTAGAGGCCACTTGTTTTTCATTGGAGATTACTTACTACAACTTACAAGGAAAACAATTGGCCTCTATCTTATCAATTTGAACATAGTGACCTAACAATTCTAGTTCTGGGTATACTCAATAGAAATAATACCACTTGAGCAGGTGGTAAGAACAGGAATTTCAGAAACAGTTTTGCTCATTAGAGCAAAAATTTGGGATCTAAAGATCCACATTAATCAGAATGGATAAATTGTGTCATAGTCATACATTTTGGATATCATGCTTTATCAGTGTATAACATGCTTTTCCTTCTTTATGGAGTTATATAATTCCTCATAATATGCATCTACTGTAATTTACTGGTAGAAAGTTATTGCTGTTTCCAACCTATTGCTGTCATGAAAAACCCTACAGTGAATAATTTTGAAATGTGTCATTTTAAAATTGAAAATATTTTCAGTGTAAATTCCTACAAGTGTTGGTGTGACTTTTAAGTTTGATAGATATTACCAAAATTCTCTCCATAGAGACTATAACAATGTGCACGGTCACATTTAGTATATGAGAGCACCTTTTTCCCTATGCTGTTGCAAATTTTACTTCTCCTTTTCCAAACTGTATACCTGTCTGTTTCAGTCATGATATTGCTTTATTGCATTTCAATATGATGTTGAATAGAAGTGGTAATTGTGGACATCTTTTACTTCCTGAATTTTGAAGAAAATTAAATTAATTGTGAATCAAACTCTTTCATTATTGCTAGTTAATTTGGTGAAAAATCAATACCACTATATGAGAGGCAAAGAACATCTCATCAAAAAGATCTACCGTGACTTACATAACCATTCCCCTATTGTTTGCCTCTCTTTTCCAAGATTCAGGTCACAATCCTCAATGTTAGATGAGTCCATTTGCAATTTATTTTCCACAAGGGCTAACAATCCCACTATATTACCACTTAACTGAATTCCAGCTTGTGTATATAGGATTTAGATTAAGTAGCTCTGTCAAGATGCCTGCTCATCTTGTATATCCATTACTACATATTTCCCTATAATTGGACATGTAAAGTAGTTGCAGTTGTCATTACTGTGAATTAATAGTGACAAAGGAAGTAGACTTGTCATCAGTTCCACCCTCTGTCACTTATTAGAGACAGGATGTAAACCACTTAGCCACCTTCTCCAGGGCTCGATTTTCTTCTCTTTATACAAAGACAATAAAAGTACCCATGTCATGACATTTTCATGAGAATTATTAAGTGAAATATGGCATGTAAAGTACATTAAATAGTCTTGGAAACATAGAATGTGTTCAATAAATATGTTATTATGTTCATTATGACACTCAATAAACATTCTGAAACATATTCCCCCCCTGCTCTGGTTCAATCAGGTCCTTTCTGAGATGGCATCTGTGATTCAGTTATTCAAAATTTAATGAAGTTGGTGACCCTGTGACAATGTGGAGAAATCATGTCAGAAAATGTGGTTAGTACTGGGGCTGTCAATGCTGTGAAGGAAGTTTGGGAAAAAAGAATAAAGAAACTCAATGAAGACCTGAAGCGAGAGAAGGAATTCCAACAAAAGTATGCTAAAACATGTTTATTATTTTGAATTAACAAAAATTTATAACATCTTCATTATTAAAATAGTATTTATTAATTGCCTTATTATTGAATTTTATAGAGGTTTTTATTTACAGAAAACTCAAAATATAACTAAAGGAAGCACCTACTCAAAATATAACTAAAGGAAGCACCTGACAATGAAGTGTGGCCATACAATGCGGGCCACAAAAAATACAAATGAATTCAGTAATTATCCTAGGAGTCTGTCCAACATTCATCAAAGTTTGATTAGTATCATTTAGTCTACTTTTCACTGGAGAAGGAAATGGAAACCTACTCCAGTGTTCTTGCCTGGAGAATCCCGGGGATGGCAGAGCCTGGTGGGCTGCCATCTATGGGGTCGCACAGAGTTGGACGTGACTGAAGAGACTTAGCAGCAGCAGCAGCAGCAGCAGTCTACTTTTCAGAGATTGTTCAACATTATATTCCCTAGGAGCTAAAACAACATCTTGCATTAGAAAGTTCAGTCGATTCTCCCTAACTAAACAGCTGTGAGTTTCAGCAAGGGCCACTGTGGATCACCTGAGTCCTCTATTTGGGTTATAGTTTGACTCTCATTTCCTCTGCCTTATTGATACATACCTACTTTCCTCACTGGATATTTCCAAAGTATCACATTACTTTTACAAGGATAGCCCCTGTCCTCATAGATTCCATATAGCTCCCATTATATCACTCATTAGATCTCTTTCTAAGCATTGAATGGCAGTGTTTAATGTTTTGAAATACGTACAAATATCAAGCCATTATGTTGTATACTTAGACTTAATATAATGTTACATGCCAATTATATCTCATTTTAAAAAATGGTCTTGTGTCAGCTAATAAAAGAAAACACGACTACAAATGGCTTAAACAATAGGAAAGTCCTGAGTTTAGGCAATTCCAAAGCTTCCACAGTTGTTTGGACTCTGCTTCTTCCACCTTCCACAGCTAATCTTGGTATGCCAGTTTGGTCCTCAGGTTAGCTTCTCTCAGTGTTGCAGGGTGGCTGGTACACTTCCAGGCATCGCAGCCAGACATCATTATGTCATCGGAAGAGTGGGAACAATTATATTTATTTCTGTTTCTTATTTAAGAATGAAAATACCTTTCTGAGGTCCCCTAGCTAGCCTCTCCTTCACCTCTCATTGGCCAGAATCAGGTCATTTTTATACCCCTAATCCAGTAACCTTTTAGGGGAATGAGATTGTGTGACTTGTTTAGACAAATCAAAATTTATACTTTGGTAACTTGCAGGGAGTGTAAAAGCTTGGAATAACTGGTATTCTCCCAGCAAAGAGGAGGACCAGCAGAGCACTCCACTGAGTCAGACAGTCAGGCTTTCTATCTTGTTGCTCACCGGGGCACAGTTTCCATCCCTTCAGGAACGGACTTTAGTTACTTCACGGCCCGAAACACATAGACAGACCAACTGTGGCCAGTGTACTTGCTTCCAGCTAGCCGGAAGTTGCGCACGTTACTATTTCTGCTAACATCTCACTAGCCAAAGCCTCATTGACCCATTCCTAACTGCAAGGGAGGATGGCTAAACGAAGTCTTGTGCCCAGTTATATTTAAAGGATCTATTATGAGGAAGAAGAGGAATAACATATTGGAGAATGATAAGCAATTTCTGTGACACATGGGTGATGTTATTTTCTCCATTTTAAAGACGGAAAACCTGAAGGATAGGCTTAGGTAACTTGTCAAAGATCATACTGCTAATAAATGTGGAACTGGTATTCACTAGATTCATACCTAAGCAATCTGACTTAGTAAGCATTATATTAACCTCAGGTCTTACATTTCCCTAGATTGACCCTTTACAGTAAAACTACTCTTACAAAACCTATTATGTTTACATTATACAATTATGACAAACGAGTACTCTTTTAAAAAATTTTACTGAAATATAGTTGATTTACAATGTTGTATTAATTTCTGCTGTATAGCAAAGTGACTCAGTTATACACACACACACACACACACACACACACATATATCCTTTTTCATAATCTTTTCCATTATGGTTTATCACAGGCTATTGAATATAGTTCCTTGTTGTTTATCCATCCTATATATACTACTTTATATCTGCTAATCCCAAACTCCCAATCCTCCCCTCTCCAACACTCCCATCCTTGGCAACCATCAGACTGTTCTCTGTTAACTCAAGTACTCTTAATAAATCCTATCCAATTTTTTTAAAAAACAGTGGTCAGAAATCATGGGTTATTTCTTTACTCCTGACTTTCACCTATTAATATTAAACATGTCTGGCTAAGAATCATTTAATTTCAGCAGCTTCAATTTTCTCTGCACAAAACAGGCAAGGGCCAAAAAAAGGTAAGAATGTAAACTAATGCTCTTTTCTCAGCTAAAAGTGGCTAAAGATTTAACTAAAAACCCTTAAGTTTAACTTTTTTTTTGGTTGCACCACGAGATTTTAAGTTCCCCCACCAGGAATCCGATCCATGCTTCTTGTAGTGGAAACAAGAAGTCTTAAGCACTGTACCACCAGGAAAGTCCCCCAAGTCTACGTGTAAACAGAAATTGTTCTGTCTTTCGATATAATGTTGCCTGGAAAAAAATTAAGCACTTGGGTAAGAGTTGATATAATGACATTTGAGAAAGGCTTTAGAGTATAATAAAAGGGTTTTAGAGGAGGTAGAAAATTTCTATTCAAAACTTGAAAGAGCCTCAAGCTTAAAATAAGCAGTGTAGGAATTACAGAATATTAAAGCTAGAAGAAATACTAGGTATGATTTAATCCAAACCCCATATATTATTGACAAAATCCTTGGAAGTGAGATGTCTTGACCATGGTCTCTGAAGTAATACATTCTGGATTTAGATCACACAGAGCCAGAAAGAATAAGTGAATCATTAAAGAGATGAAAATAAATTTATCTGGTAATAGTTATCCTCACTATAAACTCATTAAGGACAGAGGTTTTTGTATCCACAATGTCTAACATAATATTTGGCATATAATAGGTGCTTGATGGAGGTCTTTAATTGAAGTTTGAGAGTAGGGAGTAAGACACCTCATTTCTAAATATTATATCTTACTCTGGAATACGTATATCTCAGTGAGCAGTAAGTAATTAATAATCATTGTCTGCCATTTGAATAGTTCTATTTTTATAAAACATGGTATAATTGAATAGAAGGCATTATATATTTTGTCTCACTTAATCACATTTATTGGAAGCTTCCCTACTAGGGCTTCCCTAGTAGCTCAGGCGGTAAAGCATTCGCCTGCAATGCAGGAGACCTGGGTTCAGTCCCTGGGTTGGGAAGATCCCCTGGAGAAGGAAAAGGAAACCCACCCCAGTATCCTTGCCTGGAAAATTCCATGGACAGAGGATCCTGGTGGGCTACAGTCCATGGGGTTGCAAAGAGTTGGGCATGAGTGAGCGACTGTTCAGTCTGGAAGGCCACACACAGCCATTGCCACAGTGCAAGTGTTAGCAAATTAATTTTCAGAATAGCGGTGGATGAAAATATGTAGGCTCCATAGAAATATTTTGCAAACACAAACATATAAAGATAGCAAAATTACACTTTTAGAGATATTTGGTTTTCTGTTCATTAAAATAAAACCCTCCCTGAAGATCAGATAGTATGTAAAATTGCTAAGAATATATATTAACTCTCAGATGTCAAGAGAATTGTGGTAAATAAAGATTCAAATTGATTAAACCTATGTTCTTTGATTATTGCTTATATTTTGTTTATTCTGTATCATTCTAATAGGCTAAAAGTGTAAAACTTTCAACTCTAAACTCATTCATTATTTTTTATACATAAAAAATTTCTAGTATGGGAATAAGTAACCTTCTGCAACCTTTTGGTAGTCATTTGTATAGCTTCAGTTCAGTTCAGTTCAGTTCAGTTGCTCAGTCGTGTCCAACTCTTTACGACCCCATGAATCGCAGACTGGAAAATGTCAGTTTTCATTCCAATTCCAAAGAAAGGCAATGCAAAAGAATGCTCAAACTATTGTACAACTGCACTCATCTCACACGCTAGTGAAGTAATGTTCAAAATTCTCCAAGCCAGACTTCAGCAATACGTGAACCATGAACTTCCTGATGTTCAAGCTGGTTTTAGAAAAGGCAGAGGAACCAGAGATCAAATTGCCAACATCCGCTGGATCATGGATAAAGCAAAAGAGTTCCAGAAAAACATCTATTTCTGCTTTATTGACTATGCCAAAGCCTTTGACTGTATGGATCACAATAAACTGTGGAAAATTCTGAAAGAGATGGTTATACCAGACCACCTAACCTGCCTCTTGAGAAATCTGTATGCAGGTCAGGAAGCAACAGTTAGAACTGGACACGGAACAACAGACTGGTTCCAAATAGGAAAAGGAGTACATCAAGGCTGTATGCTGTCACCCTGCTTTTTTAACTTCTATGCAGAATACATCATGAGAAAAGCTGGACTGGAAGAAACACAGGCTGGAATCAAGATTGCCGGGAGAAATATCAATCACCTCAGATATGCAGATGACACCACCCTTATGGCAGAAAGTGAAGAGGAACTAAAAAGCCTCTTGATGAAAGTGAAAGAGAAGAGTGAAAAAGTTGGCTTAAAGCTCAACATTCAGAAAATGAAGATCATGGCATGTGGTCCCATCACTCCATGGGAAATAGATGGAGAAACAGTGGAAACAGTGTCAGACTTTATTTTTTTGGGCTCCAAAATCACTGCAGATGGTTCAGAAAGTGAAGAGGAACTAAACAGCCTCTTGATGAAAGTGAAAGAGGAGAGTGAAAAAGTTGGCTTAAAGCTCAACATTCAGAAAACGAAGATCATGGCATCTGGCCCCATCACTTCATGGGAAATAGATGGAGAAACAGTGGAAACAGTGTCAGACTTTATTTTTTTGGGCTCCAAAATCACTGCAGATGGTGATTGCAGCCATGAAATTAAAAGACGCTTACTCCTTGGAAGAAAAGTTATGACCAACCTAGAAAGCATATTCAAAAGCAGAGATATTACTTTGCCAACTAAGGACCATCTAGTCAAGGCTATGGTTTTTCCTGTGGTCATGTATGGATGTGAGAGTTGGACTGTGAAGAAAGCTGAGCACCAAAGAATTGATGCTTTTGAAGTGTGGTGTTGGAGAAGACTCTTGAGAGTCCCTTGGACTGCAAGGAGATCCAACCAGTCCATTCTGAAGGAGATCAGCCCTGGGATTTCTTTGGAGGGAATGATGCTGAAGCTGAAACTCCAGTACTTTGGCCACCTTATGCGAAGAGTTGACTCATTGGAATAGACTCTGATGTTGGGAAGGATGGGGGGCAGGAGAAGAAGGGGACGACCGAGGATGAGATGGCTGGATGGCATCACTGACTTGATGGACATGAGTCTGAGTGAACTCCAGGAGTTGTTGATGGACAGGGAGGCCTGGCGTGCTGCATGGGGTCGCAAAGAATCAGACACGACTGAACGACTGAACTGAACTGAACTGAACTGAACTGATAAGTGTTGCTTGAATTGGGACTGAAGCAGGCACAGAAGCTCTAAAGTCAAATTGGGGGACTCAACATTCTACAGAAGATGCTGAGCTGAGGCTTCGAGGATGGATAATTCAGAAGACAAATGAGGGAAAGATGCTGCAAGCTGAAGGAATGGTGTTTGAAGGTTCAGTATTGCCAGAGCAGGGGCTCAAGAGGCTAAAGGGAAGAAGTGAGGCTAGGCAGGTAACATGAAGCCACTTCAAGAAGGATTTTGAATGCTTTGAAAAGAAACTTGGATTTGGTTTTGCAATTAGTCTAGAAGCAATTAAGATTATTGTGTAGGAGAATAGCATGATTATACACAATTATTAGAAAAATCTCTCTGTCACAGTACAGAAGAGAGATTTGAGAGTTGCAAGAACATAGTGAGGCTTACCTCTAAGAGGGACAGGACCCCTAACACAAATATAGTGGTGTACTTCATGGACCATGTCTGTTAACACTCTCTGTTAGAGTTCTATAGCCATAGTCCCCAATTATTTTTTAGCCAGGGACTGGTTTGTGGAAGACAGTTTTTCCATGGGCTGGGGTGTAGGGAGGATGATTCAGGCAGTAATGTGAGCAATGGAGAACAGCAGATGAACCTTCACTCTCTGGCCCACCACTCATCTCCTGCTGTGTTACCCCTTCCTAAGGGCCATGGTTGGGGTCTTCAGCATGATGCTAAACTAAAATCCAAAAACAACAAAAAAAGAAAAGACCCTGATGCTGGGAAAGACTGAGGGCAGGAAGAGCAGGGGCAACCGAGAATGGGATGGTTGGATAGCACAAGTTTGAGCAAACTTCAGGAGATACTGAAGGAAAGGGAAGCCTGGCATGCTGCAGTCCATGGGGTTGCAAAGAGCTGGATACAATTTAGCAACTGAACAGCCACAAAACTAAAACCAAACTTTATGAGGAGGCCAACTGGTCTAAGTTAAGGCTCTCTGATGGCCTAACTTAAATTTGAGAATAAATTACAGAATTTAGACTATTCAATAACATAAACATTATATAAGTCAACTTTTTGGCAAGTTTTGGACGAGTGTATATCAAAAGTTACAAGCTCCCTGGCAGTTACCTGATACACACAGTTTCTCTGAAACTCATTAAGGACATGCACATGCATTAACTTCAGTGCCATGCCATTGCCATCTGTGAAAAGTCTAACCTACTCAGTCATTTGAGACTCATTCAATATGCCTCAACACATTCAAAGTGGTGAATTTTGGAGTTCCTTTCCTGTCAAATTCTGATTTTCCAGATATTATCTTGCCTTTATCTGATGATAAATTCTTAAGAACCCACACCATCCAGTATGCTTTCCTTGAATACTTTTGGCAAGAAAAATAAAGAAAAACATGAGGAATAAAGCTCAGACTAGTACCTGTCCCTATTTATCTGTGCTGACAGAAAGTTAGGGAGGAAGAATTCAGAACCTCCACGGCACTTAGACAGGAATATTACATTGGCTAAGTCTTCATTACTCAGGTTACATTGTGGGTCTGTCTAGTAACATAATGCCTAGGACACTGGATGGTACATGCAGTAGTTGTGTAGAAACAGCACCTTAGGTTATTCAGCACCTTGTATCCAGCAGAATTGGAATTACTGCCCAGATCTTCCTGAAGCTTTAGCCTGAGATGTTCCACAGTGCCATTCCACCATCTTGGAAGTAACGCTCCTTCCTGGTTTCTATTCAGGAATATAACTGAATTTCATCAAAAATACAACATGAGCAAAGAATGGATTCAAACTTCTGATACATCTCCACACCCAAGTTTCCAAAGCTTGAGCACAGTTGAAGCTTTCTGGTGTTCACAGTTTTCATATTTTCCCCCCGAAGTCTTTTTCTGTTTTTCTCAGTAAGAATTCAATTCCAATACCACTGTCTTATTTAAAGAGCTGGGTTTTATGTGTGTTATGACAGTTAAATATTCCATCTTCTTACAACTAAATATAAAAACCAATAAATGGAGGTATGAATTTTCACAATTTCACATTAGAATGTATCTGCCTTTGGTTTCATCAATTTATATGTGGTTATTTCTTATCATAAATAGGTTCTGAGCTGTCAGAATGATCCTTTTCTTCACTCTTCACACATTCCCCAAACAAAAATTTTGCACAGAGCTATCTATACCCCCAAGAAGCATGAAAAATACAGGTTTCTTGACAAGGAAGAAAACATGATAATTGATGACTAAGATAGGCTGCCCTTCTCTGGAGGTTTTTAATTACCACCTTTCATTTACATAACACTTGAAGCTCTTCCAAGAGCTTTCAGGTACATTACCACATTTGTTCCTCAGCACAACCCCATAAGGAGGGAGAGCGAATATTATAATCATCACTTTTAAGAATAAATCACTAAGAATGAGAGGTGAAGTATTTGATGAGGTCACACAGCTTGTTATGGATGGAGTTAGTGCTAGAACTCAGGACATCTAACACCTCATCAGATATTTCCTACCATACATACCTTCCATAATTCCACTGGCTAGAGAGATCTGGTATGGCTCCTCTTAAAGACCTGAGGAGTGTGCAGCTGATGGCAAAGTTAGTGTAACAGTTTCTTTTATGAGCATTTGTTATCTTTCCATTGGACATTTCAAAAATCTATGGTTTGAGACAAGAGGTGGGATTGTGGACATTCATTCTAGCAAAGCCTCTTGGCTTTAGAGTCAACTCAATCACTTGCTAGATAAGCATCTGTAAGTCTCATTTTCCTTAAGCATCAAATGAGCATGATAATAGTACCTACCTCATGGAGTTATTGTGAAGGCTGGAAGAAATGATGCATGTAAGACACTTAGCATGATGTCTGGTATATAGTAAGTGCTCAACATATGATTGCTGCTATTTCTAGGGTTGCTGCTGTCACCATCATTGTCATTATTATTATTATAGATCATGGTATGTATAATTCTGAACTCTGTGGTAAGATTCTCCAAATAATCCCAAGCTGTCATTTGGGGGTTATACTGGCCTGTACTTTTCTGGCCCTTACTCAAATAATAAGGTTTGCAATTCCATTGACTGGGTGTGCTAATCAGAAGCTTTTTAAAGATTTCTCTTGTCCATTGAGGCCACCAAATAATCTCCACAAGGGTCAAGCTCTATAATCACCCCCGTGGTCTCACCAATTGTACAAGTCAGCACTTACAGCCATGATGGAAGATCTATGGTGAGATAAAATGAAAAGTCTAAAGACCCAAAATCAAACTTATCTGTGGTCTGGTTTATTCTTTCATCATACCCAATACTCAACTTTTATCTACATAATAATTAAATAATAAGACATTTTCTTAACCAGCATCCTGCTCATTTTTAAATACATCTTTTATTAGATAGTAGAGCTTATAAAATATTCATCAACACGAGCTACTGCAGTTTTTTTTTTTTCTGCTGACTAACCTCAGAGCTGCTCAAGTGGAAATTAGATTTTTTTTGTTAACTCGCTGAAACTGTCTGCATTTGCTAGATTTCCTAAGAAGCAGGAAAAAAGTAATTCTGTAGGATTAATAAGGGCAACATATATTCTTATTCCAAAAAGACACACAAAAGGGGGGCAGAGATCCTATTCAGTGAGGATAATTGATATTGTAGCACAGCATTCTGCCTAAGCTCATTGTGTTTTAAATAGGTGCACAGCTTCTTTGAATCCTCATCAAGAATAGCTTGTGGGTCTCTTATGTCTTACCTTGAATTAAAGAAGACTTTTAGAGACCTTGTGAAATATAAGATACTCATAATGTTAATCAGCATAAATAGACATCTGATTGCACTCCCAAAAGAACAAGAAAGAGATTTTGTCGTTTTATAGATTTTGCTCCTAACTTAAAAGTAGGAAAATCTAAGAATTGTTATTTATCTGCTCTTTTCACACTCACACACATAGTCCCTATTCTTTCCATGCTCTCTTCTTCCCTCAGTGCCTTTTGCTCCTTTATTTCTCTCTCTTAGTTAAACAGTCCAAGCTTCCAGAAGATTATTGGTTTGTTATTGACTGTCTTGCTTGTTTTTCTGTGATGATTATAAAGCCAGGACCTCAAAGTGCCCTCTCTGTAATTCCATATCTTCTTACCTTGGCATTTTGGTTTGGATGCAACTTCACTGTAGACACTCAGAGACTCACTTGATGAGAATGTTCATCAAAACACTAAAAATAGACTAAAACCCCCAACCTCATCATGCAAGTCTCTGATTCCTCTACTGTAAAAAAAAAAAAAATGCAGCCTGCCCCCTACATGGAACCCCTCACACATGCCCAGTGTCTCAACTGCGATACAAGACCAAGTGAAGTTTCCCTATTTTAATTAGATTTAAATTTCTCTCATTAGGGAAGAAGGAAATCTGCTTAGCATTTACATTACTAAAAAGAAGGCAACTTTGAGCTACACAGAAGAGCTTGAGACCAGCACCCCCCTTATATAACAATTATTGCAACAACATTTTCTTGCAGAGATGTGTTTCTTGCCCACTCAGACACTAATTTTATGATAATTGAAATTTATGCTATTGATATTAAGAAAATTGAACTGTGTGAAATGAAAATATAATACAGTATTATCATACTAGTTAAGTTTTCTGTTTGTAATTTAAGGTCTTCAGGGCCACATACCAATAATCTGCTTGAAATTTTTCTATCTCTGAAGTAACCTTAGCAACAGGATAGCAACCGAGTGGTACTTCCATTGACATACTTTCTATTTGATTAGAATGTGTTTATCTTAGGATGTTTATCTTAAAATGGAAGTGATGGTAATGGTCATGCCCTCCTGTTCTTATTTCCCATTTCCATCCCCATTTCTCACATTGCTCTCCCTCCCTCTCACTTTAAGACAGGGAGAATCCATGTCAGTGGTTTCCACCAAGTAAGCCCCAAGCTTTCTGGAAAGCTTCACCCATTATACCAGGTAGAAAATCCAGATGCCGTCTAAGCATTATCTCCACTTTGTCACCATAAACAACCTAAAGCAATGAGTCTGAAATTTTCTGAGTGAAGCTGAGGAGATAACCTCATTTCTGAATAAAGTCCAGAATCCTATGGCCTGTCCTGCTCAGTTAGACCTCTGAACTTTGACACATCCATCTGGTTCCGATGATATCTAGACACTCAACCCAAGATCTAAGACCATTAACCATGATGCTCAAAAGACGGCTCTACCATCCTGCCCAGCATCAGACACATCTGCCCTAAGAAGAAGAATGCTCTAATTGGAATCATAAATTGAACAATGATAAAGGAAGAGTTAATGCCACCTGCTTCCTTCTCCTACTGTATTCAATAATTAGGCTTCTCCTCGCCTCACATTTTTTCAAAATTCTGGTCTTAATCTTCCACCGTATAACTGAGTTAGAGTTCTAATTCTCTATTTACAATAGTATTCACTAAACTTTTGTATTTTATCATTTCTGAATTCTTGAAATGCCTAAATATCAACATGTACATTATTATAATATTTCCTTCTTTTCTAAAATGCTATTACTAAATCAATAAGTGTATTAATCTACATCATTCTGAACTCACTGAAATCAAATTCTTTCTCTGGGTAATATCACAGTTATCTATATCAACACCTAAATGTATGCTTATCTCCCAGGATACTTAAGCCCTCCATGTTTTACAATGAAGCCGCTCAATCACTCCGTAAATTCAGTCTCATTACTGGACTCTGTGGCCTATCCAGTTCTCCTTATCCCTCAAATCTTGACAAATACATCCTTACATCTCAGTAATGGTAACTGGGCTCTTACCTTGTCTCACTTCCTTTGGTAAGATTCTCCCACCACCACCTGCTCGTTGTGTAGCCCTTGTAAGTCTGTCAATGCACCTTATCTCTGCTGAGTATCCTTCAGGTGTCCCGTGCTCTCCTGTGTATTCTGGGGCACAGAAAAAAAGAGACCTTATTGAACTTTGCAATGTTTACTTTTATTTTTGATGTTCCTCTTGTTTTCACTTTGAACTTATGTGGCAGGGGGGATTTTAATCTCTACAGCACTTATGTCCTCTTAAGAACTCTGTCTTTGGCTTATTATGAGATTTTCATGGCATCTCAAGCTACTGGTTTCTTGGGTCACTCACTGTTATCTATATCATGGCCATGGCAGCCCTCAGTGACCTTGGCTGGGGCTTTCTCCTATTTCTTGCTGATGACTATTGTATCATCCTTTGTTTGCCCTTGGAGGTCTATTGGATTTTCAGGACTAACACTGGCCATTTTACCCTGGGCAGTCTTGGTTATAAGGATTATCACTGTTTCATGAGCAGATTGAGGGAGGGAGATCAGTGTAGGAATTCAAAAACATAGACTAATATCACAGGAACATTGAGGAGGCTATTTAATTTCTCTGAACTTTATTTTCATCTATAAAATGAAGATAATAATACCATTAGTATTATATGAGGATTAAATAAAATGTATGTAAATATCTGATTACAGTTTCTATCATACTAAGCATTCCATAATATGTAAAATTATTAGCTATTATTATTAGGTGACATGACCAAAGATAGAGAGCAAGTGAGTGATCTAATTCTAAGCCATTCACATGCCCCGTTTCATTTTCAGAGCTGACCTAATGGTGTGGATCTGTTGTCCCACATAGAAGTCTCCCCATCTGGAGCTCTCTAATCACCATGGAATAACATGGGCCTCTCTTCCCTTTCCTAGAAGAAAAGTAGTCATGGGAAAAACTAATTAAACTTACTTTGTGTTAGTTATAATGAGGAAAACTTGGATCAACTGGAAGAAACAAAAAGTGACTCAAGAAAAAACTGTTCTAATCATCTGCACTGTATGGCAATGGAACAGACCATTGCATAAGATGGCAAGCCCCCCACCACTGAAGATGTTCAAGCTCAGATAGATGTAAAGGGTTAAGTAAGAACTGACAGCCTACTCTTTGTTTCTTTCCAATCTTGAGATTCTAATGACTAGGAAACAAGACAGCCTCTCAGAGTTTATTCACTCGTTCAACATTAACTTTCAAAGAATACAGCACAGCTCCAAATTGTGATATGATTTGGAGATTCAAATGCACTTTTTTTCAAATCACTGTAGAGGAGAAACCATGGTATAAAATTGAATCACTATGTTACGCACCTGAAACTAGCAGAACATTGTAAAGTAACTATTCTTCAATTTTTTTTAATGGTTTAAAAAGTACAAAGAACAGCATTGTGGTGATAGCTCCCTTCCTAGAATAGGTCGTCTACCTAAATTCTTTAAGGTAATTAAGAGGAAGGTCAAAGGTTCTTCCTGAGTCTTTGGGGGCTTGTTTTTAGCCTGAAATAATCCACATGTCAAAGAGATGCATTTTGAGGTGCCAAGTTTAGCTCGCTTACAAGAACAAGAAGCCAAGGTCCCTACAATGACCTACAAGGTTCTATGTGATCTGGTCACACATAAGATCTCTGGCCTCAGCTCCCACCACTCTCCCATCCATCACTCTACTGTGGCCAAACTGGTTGCTTTGCTGTACAGACACTCTCTTCCACAGAGCTTTTGTACTTACTGATATCCTTTCCCCAGATCTCCATGTGGTTCACTCTCTCACCCTCTCCAGGTCTTTACTCAAATACCATCTTTGCAGTGGGATATACTCTGACCACCTTCTCTAGAATTTAAACAGTGTCCACTTCCTCAACTTTCCCTAACCCCATCTTTGCTTGACTTTTTCCCCATAGCACTTACATGTTTAACTGATACAGCATGTTAAACATGTTACTTTTCATCACATTGAATTGTCTGGCCACACGCACTAGAACATCAGATCCTAAGGACAGATTTCCTTTGTTTTGTTTACTGCTGTGTCTTTAATGCCTGGAATGATGCCAAGAACATAGGAGGTGCCTAATGAATCTTTGTTGGATAAAGGAGAGGAACAGAAGGAGCTCAGGTCTCTGACCTTGTGGAGCAGACCTATCACCTTAAGCTCAGAGAGAACCACTGTTTTAATAAGTTCATTATTACATTCTCCCTTTGTTACAGCAGCCAAACCAATACTCAGTGAATGTAGAGAGAATGATTCTCCTTCAGCAGAGATGAAACGATGCCCCACTCCAGCATCATTCATAACTTCCACGGGGTGCTCTTCTGATAGGGGATAAATTCATGAACTAAGACAGACATGGCTCTCCCTTCACAAAATCTACATTTGAATAAAGAAGAAGGCATTGATCACATCATCGAACCAACAAATAACAAGTTGCAAGCAAGTGAGACCAAAGAGAGGCAGCCAGGAGAGCCAATAGAGGGAAGATGTGACCTGGTGGGAAAGCCTGAAGGAAAATAAACATGGAGGGTGGACTTCTTTGGTGATCCAGTGGCTAAGACTCCATGCTCCCAATGCAGGGGGCTCAGGTTCAATCCCTGGTCAGGGAACTAGATCCCACATGCCACAACCAAGAGTTTACATGCCACAACTAAGACCCAGTGCAAGAAAATAAATTAAAACATATATACACACACACACACACACATATGCACTCGTGTGTATGTGTGTGGAAAGCTGATTGTGAAGGGTAAGGAAGTCTTTCTTTGGGAAGGAGGAGAGGAAAGAAACTTCCAGGCAGAGGTAACAGTATGTGTCAAGTCCCTGTGTTTGGAGGAAGTAGAGGCAGCCAGGAGAGCCAATAGAGGGAAGATGTGACCTGGTGGGAAAGCCTGAAGGAAAATAAACATGGAGGGTGGACTTCTTTGGTGATCCAGTGGCTAAGACTCCATGCTCCCAATGCAGGGGGCTCAGGTTCAATCCCTGGTCAGGGAACTAGATCCCACATGCCACAACCAAGAGTTTACATGCCACAACTAAGACCCAGTGCAAGAAAATAAATTAAAACATATATACACACACACACACACACATATGCACTCGTGTGTATGTGTGTGGAAAGCTGATATGTGAAGGGTAAGGAAGTCTTTCTTTGGGAAGGAGGAGAGGAAAGAAACTTCCAGGCAGAGGTAACAGTATGTGTCAAGTCCCTGTGTTTGGAGGAAGTGTGGCAAATATAAGAGAATGAGGGAAGCTTACTGGCTGGAGCAGACTGTGGAGGAGAGGCAGGTGCTGTCTGAAGGAGCCCAAAAGATAAGAGCTGAGGACTTTTGACTTTCTGTCACGAACAGTGCAAGCCCACGATGTGCTTTAGGCAGGAGGGCAGGTGACATGACTGATACAGGCCTCCTGGCTTTCAGAAATGTTCTCTGGACCCTCAGAGCCCCCTCTCCAGCAGAGTCACTCCCCAGCTGCCCCTGAGATGAGGATAGACTGAAAACCTTCGGAATGGGAGCCTTGCTTCTGTTACAGCTCTTTCACTTGGTGCCTCACAAATTAGTTGCAAGAACTTGCCCTGGAGACAAGGGGATGTAAATGCAGACGATGTGGAATTGTAATAACATAAACATTATGAAACAATGCAAACCAGTTGGGCCCCCTGTGGAGAAATAATCCCCGTGCTCCTTTCCGAATTGTCTTTATGGAAATTTCATAAAATTTGCCATTATTAAAACTGAGTAGCAATTATTTCTTTCTTTGGTTCATCAGTTGTGGGAGGAAAATTAATTGCGTTCTCCTTCTTTTCTGGAGTTCATCAGCTAGGAATGAGGCAATGAGGATTGACAGGCCCAGGCCCTCTGTTGATGGAGAGAAGGCAGGAGAGCCTGTGGGATGTTATCACAGATGTGACTTTAGAGGTGGGAGCGGTTAAAAGAGTGGTCGTGGCAGATGCGGCCGCGCTAACAAGTGTGCTCAGGAAGCCCAAGTCATTACGGTGTGTTGACATAACATTTGCCAGCTTCACAGGGGCCATCATTGTAAATTAGATTTAATATTGATCAGGCCATTCTCCATCAGGGCCAGGAGAAAATTGGACACAGAGTTCTTAGTCAAAATTGGCTCTTAAGATTCTGCTTTCTAATTACCATAGAAGAACAGAAATCTGGAGCCTGGCGGCTGGCCCAGCGTGGCAATAACTGCTCTCCTATCCCCTAAGGGCTGTGCAGAAGTGACAGCAATTTCCGCTGTCTCTCCATTTTCTATCCCAGCCCGACTCTGCTGTGCAGCAGCAGAGCAGAGAAGGAAGGGTGAGAAGCGGGATGTGGCAAAGGGACCAGGAGGCTTGCAGGGTACAGACGGCTGTACTTCCCTTCTCAGTTGTCACCTCAGAAAGCTGAGAAACTTTTTAAAGAAATCTGGTTTGCCCATAGTCTAAATAAGTTATGTGTTTTTTGTTTTGTTTTGTTTTGGTTTGGTTTTTTAAAGTCCATTCAAAGTTAGGAGTCTGGAGAAATCACCAGTGTATCTCCCACCACCACTGGCCTACCTTGACCCTTTGAGGGAACATGGTGGACAAGCCCGGGTTAAATCCTGACCTTTAAAGAAGCCTGGCTGGTTATAATCCATGGGGTCACAAAGAGTAGGACAGGACTGAGAGACTAAGCATGCACTCAGCTGACCCTCTGCACCATCCGACATTGGGCAGATGATTGACATCTCTGAACTTCGGTTTCTTCTACGAAACAGAAATCATGATACTACCTGTCTCAAAGGGTTGTATTAAGGACTAAAGGGATAATGAATTTAGGCATTCAGCTAATATCAGCTGTGTTTTTCAGTACTGTTATTGTTATAGGCTTAATATTGTCCTTATTATGATATGATTTGTTCTATTAGATAAGAATATTAATGCTGATAATAACAATAGGAGCATGACATCTAATTTTTTACTTTAAAAACAGTCACTGGCCAGGACAACTCCAAGAGAAGTATCAGAAAGCAGTTCCCAGGCCGTTTTAGACACTTATGCTTCTCTCTACCAATTCCAACTCCAATCCAGAGGCTTTCAGAACCCCCGAACTTCAAGTTTCTCTATTTGACATCTTTTCCCTGTGAGCTTCAGGAGGACCTAATACTTCTCAAGACTTATCCTCACCTTTCATGGACTTCCCAGGCGGGGAATGTACTGGAATCAGAAATCACATCCCATTCATCTTTGGATCTCTTGACACTTTACACAGAACTTGGCCCATAAAAACCAGGCCAGAACTAAGGTGAAGCAAGGGAGGCTCCTGGGGCATAAAATCTGAGGCTGTAATCACTCTCAAGCACAGCTCTATAGTTTCACGACCGTATAAATTAGCACTTCCATAAATTTTGTGCCTTAGAAGCCTCCTTGATGTTACCAAGGTCCCGTCTCTGCTTAGAAGAGATGCTTTATCAAGATGACATGAATAGATGAATGATAAGAAAAGGATTTCCCAACTGTTCTATAATCCTAACCCACAGCCCTGGGCACCCAGATGCTACTGCTGGTTTACTGGTCTGGATACACACAGGGAAGAGAAGATTTTGATACAAGAAAGTTTTTAGGAATCTGCTGTACCAATAATAAATGCAAAAGTGCCTGATTTAATACTTATTTATTTGACTGTATCAGGTCTTAGTTGCAGCACAGGGGATCGTCCTTGAACCGCAAAGGCTCTCTAGTTGTGGTCCACAGGCTTAGTTGCCTTGTGACACGTGGGACCCTAGCTCCCTGAAAAAGGAATTAAACTCACATCTCCTGCGGTGGAAGGCAGATTCTTAACCACTGGACCATCAAGGAAGTTCCCAAAGTACCAATTTTTAAAAAGCAGCAGTCCCAGGTTTATCTTACCTAAAAAAAACTCTTCCTCTAAGCTTCATCAAGTTATTGGTCTTCAGAATTAATTACAAAACTCCAGTCCAACCAGAAACATCTGCTGCCCGTTAGTAAAACACTAACCAAGGAACTGAAAGAAAGCAGGTCCCAGGAGCCTTAGGTCCCCGATTTATTAATTTACAAAGCTTGTTTCCTCCTTCTCCCTCAAATGATCTCCAGAAAGAGTCAGGCAGGTCTAAAACCTCTGTGAGATTTTACTCTCTGTCCCCCAGGACTACTTCTTATACAACCAACACCTTTCCATAGGAAAATATATATATATATTTTTCTTTGACTGTATCTTCTCATTCAATTCCAGCTTCTGCCTTCAACTCCAAAAGCTTTCTTCCCTTGAAGTCATAAGTCTCCTAATCTATCCTTCCCAATTCTCATTTTAGTGAGTTCATCTATGCTTGGAGACCAAACTGCAGCTGTGGAATTTCTTTATGGAGTCAAACCATGCACTAAAAATGTCCAGAATTTTATCATAAGCACAAGGGACATGATAAAATATGTATGTGTGAAAAAGCAGCGAGATGATGCTAAACCACTAAGATGTCAACCATTTGTTGTGCATTTAGTTTGTGCCAAACCTTCTTTCACTTTATCCTGCTACTAATTAGTTCAGTTTTCTCTCCTATAAAATATGCCATATGAACTGATTTGTTACCTTATTTCAATTTGAAGGCATCTAGTGTGGGGCTACGAGGGTTACTAAAGCTCTGAGGAGCCCAGGGCCTGACTTAGTTATATACTGAAGTGGACATCTATTATTTGTCTTTACCCAGCATCCATCCCCCTGTTTCTAGAAATGGTGCCCCAATTTTCTTTTGGAAACCGCTTTTCTTCCTCTCTCCAACCATATGTAAGGGGTTGGACTCAGCCTGTTGGTTTCAGAGATGGGTGTGGGTCAGAGTTCTAACTAATCTGAATGGTACACATCCTAGCGCCTGTGGCTGCCCATGTGTGGACATGCTGTGAAAGTCAGAGGGATGGAAGGGAGACCCAGACCATGAGCTGGAGAAGTGATTCCTTCTCTGCACAGGATGGCCATCAGCTGAAAGTTACTGAATGGTCACTTTTCTTTCATGCAGAAAGATCCTGCCAGTAGAAAGTAGACTTAGAGCTGGGGCAGAAAGATTCCAGAACATCTTGTGTGGACTTCTGGAGCCATCTCTGCCAGAAGTTGGAATTTGCAGTTACATAAAAAAATTTGTTTTCACTTAAGCCAATATGATACAGGAGACATTCATAATAGCCTGAAAAGTGAAAGTGTTAGTCACTCAGTCATGTCCAACTCTTCATGACCCCATGGACTATAGCCTTCCAGGCTCCTCTGTCCATGGAATTCTCCAAGCAAGAATACTGGAGTGGGTTGCCATTCCCTTCTACAAGGGATTTTCCCAACCCAGGGATCAAACCCACATCTCCTGCACTGTAGGTAGATTCTTTACCATTTGAGCCACAAAGGAAGTCCATAATAGTCTGAAGCAATGGCTGAAGCATTGATTTAAATCAATTGGAGGGACATCCCTTGTGGTCAAGTGGTTAAGAAACCGCCTGCCAATGAAAGGGACATGGGTTTGTTTCCTGGTCCAGGAGGACCCCACATGCACTAAGCCTGTGCATCACAACTACTGAAGCCTGCACGCCTAAAGCCTGTGCTCTGCAACAACAGAAGCCACCAAAATGAGAAGCCCATGCACTGCAACAAAGAATAGCCCAGCTCGCCACACCTAGAGAAAGCCTGAGCACAGCAACTAAGACCCAGCACTGCCCAAAACAAATAAATAAATATTAAAAAAAGAAAAACATTGGCGAGTAGTGACTGCCACAATAACACAACCACTTGGCTCAGACCAGTACTGCCACTGTTTTCACAATCAGATCTGCCAGACAAGCACCCCAGTGATTAGTCCAAATTGACCCCAAAACAAGCTACTGCAAGTATCTTTATTCATTACACCTAAATATTTAGGGGGTGGATTGAAGCAGATCCCATCCCCTTTCAGAGAGAGAAATGCCTTCCTAATGGAACTGACCTGCAGTTAAGAAAGCAAGGTTTTTGTCCTCCAGTTAAATACTTCAGCGGTAAGAGCGAGGGTGTTTTATTCTGCACCTAAGGGGTGCTGCAGCTTCACACCCAGAAGCTGCAGCGGCTGATGAAAGCTGAAATGAGGCAGGAACTGGCATGCTAGGCAAGGGGAAATGGGTGAACTTGGGAGAGTGGCTGCTGTAGAGAGCCTTTCCCAGGCAGCACCCCTAATTGTATGAGCAATAAGGATGACACCGCAGAGGCTGGAGGCTTGGCAGAAGCCGAATGAGACTGTTGCCTAAATGAGACTGTACCAAGTTTCTAAACTTTGGTCTTGGTCAGTAAGACCTGACTGGTTCAAAGATAGAAGCATTTACCTAAATCTTCAGCCTTTACAGCAGATTCCATGAGAAAGCTCCAGAAGCACCATGATAGGCTAAAGACACGAAAGCGCTGTTAAAGGACCTGCAGGCAGATGTAGCTCAGCCTTTGCTGATGTGTTCACCAGGTTTCTGAGCTCTCTTTAGACTCCTCCAAAAATAAATCTTTTCTTTCTCTTTGCTTCTTCAAACTGAGGCANATAACACAACCACTTGGCTCAGACCAGTACTGCCACTGTTTTCACAATCAGATCTGCCAGACAAGCACCCCAGTGATTAGTCCAAATTGACCCCAAAACAAGCTACTGCAAGTATCTTTATTCATTACACCTAAATATTTAGGGGGTGGATTGAAGCAGATCCCATCCCCTTTCAGAGAGAGAAATGCCTTCCTAATGGAACTGACCTGCAGTTAAGAAAGCAAGGTTTTTGTCCTCCAGTTAAATACTTCAGCGGTAAGAGCGAGGGTGTTTTATTCTGCACCTAAGGGGTGCTGCAGCTTCACACCCAGAAGCTGCAGCGGCTGATGAAAGCTGAAATGAGGCAGGAACTGGCATGCTAGGCAAGGGGAAATGGGTGAACTTGGGAGAGTGGCTGCTGTAGAGAGCCTTTCCCAGGCAGCACCCCTAATTGTATGAGCAATAAGGATGACACCGCAGAGGCTGGAGGCTTGGCAGAAGCCGAATGAGACTGTTGCCTAAATGAGACTGTACCAAGTTTCTAAACTTTGGTCTTGGTCAGTAAGACCTGACTGGTTCAAAGATAGAAGCATTTACCTAAATCTTCAGCCTTTACAGCAGATTCCATGAGAAAGCTCCAGAAGCACCATGATAGGCTAAAGACACGAAAGCGCTGTTAAAGGACCTGCAGGCAGATGTAGCTCAGCCTTTGCTGATGTGTTCACCAGGTTTCTGAGCTCTCTTTAGACTCCTCCAAAAATAAATCTTTTCTTTCTCTTTGCTTCTTCAAACTGAGGCATCTCCTGCTGAACGGTGCTAGGGAGAGGCAATGTTGGACCGAGTAACACATTTTTAATGATATGAAACAAAGCTTTAATCATCATAGTTATTTACAAAATAATGTCTTCCTTGCATTTGGTTTAATAGCACTTTGTCCACAGCTTTCATTAAAACAACTACCCATCTGACTTATTGGAAGATTATATGAAATGTCAGAAGAGCTCCGTGGACTCATAAAGTGCTTCCTCGCCAATCAGGATTTTAATTTTGGATGGGGAAAGAATAAATACAATAATCATTGAACACGTGACATTAACTGATCAAGACACCCACTTCCCTTGAATTATCAATTTCACATTGGCATAAAAAATAGATCAGTGACAATTTAATCCTACATCTGGTGACCTTTAAGTAATGCTGTAACACTTCACAGCTTTGTCATTAGCATGTCATCAGCCTTCTCTCTGAAAGAAATGATACCTAAATGCTTCCTTTTAAAAATGTCTCCAAAGTTTCCTAATGTTTAATATCTGGTAACAGATCTTGAAAAGTATAAAGGACCCATACCAGGCAACTTTGTCAAACGCAATCTTCAAAATAATCCTATTATAATTTACCACGTGAGAGACATTGGGTAGTCAAAAAGTGATAGAACCATGATTACATTGTGTTCCAGGGGAGACCTGCTCACAGCCACATCCTCCTGGTAGGTAAGGATGTTGGTGCCAGCACTGTGGGACTCCATCAAGATTTCAAATATAGACCCCTTTCTACTCAACAATTCCACTTCTAGAGTTCTAGTCTACTGAACTATTTATACATGGGCACAAAAGACTGTTCATTACAGCACTGTCTGTAATATCAACCATATCCAAAACTGTAAACCTAAATCTCTTGTGACTCAGCTGGTAAAGAATCCGCCTGCAATGCAGGAGACCTGGGTTCAATCCCTGGGTTGGGAAGACCCCCTGGAGAAGGGAAAGGCTACCCACTCCAGTATTTGGCCTGGAGAATTCCATGGACTGCATAGCCCATGGGGTCACAAAGAGTCAGACACGACTGAGAGAATTTCACCTTCAAATTTCCTTTAAAAGAGGAATGCTTAAATAAGTTGGCACACCTGCATAACGGTGTATGATGCAGTCACTAGAAAGGAATTAGCTACCATATACACAGGCCTCATGAGTTCTTCGTGTTGTACCATTAACACCACATCTAACCTATCAAGAAAGCGTCTTGAACTCATTTCAGACTATGACCAGAATCCAACCACTTCTCACAACCTCCTGTGCGCCCGTCCTGATTCAAGCCACCACCATTTAATTTAATGACCGCAGTCACCTCCTATCAGGTCTCTCATGTCTATCTTCTCTCCAAAAAGTCTGTTATGAACATGGCAGCCAAAGTCATCTTGCCAAATGTCATTCAGATCAAGTCTCTTCCTAACAGCAAAACCTTACAGTGACTTCTCATTTAACTCCCCATAAAAGCCAAAGTCCTTGTAGCAAAACGAATACAGTATTGTAAAGCAAAACAAACTAAAAAAATAAAAATTAAAAAAAAAAAGCCAAAGTCCTTACAGTGGCAATGAGGCTCTTCCTGATCAACTCATTCCCTCCACCTCAGCAATTACTTCTATGTCTTCCATTCTTCTATCTGCCACCCACTCCCCCCTGCCCCAACCAGCACCAGCCCTGGCCTGTATTCTGCTTTAGCCTCTATTTCTTTCTATTCCTCAATCATGCAGAGTCTTTGGGGCCTTTGCACTGGTTGCTCTCTCTGTCAGAAAAACTCTTCCCCAGATACCCACATGCTCATTCCCTTACCTTCTTCAAATCTTTGTTCAAAAGGCACTTTCTCAAAAGAGCGCACTTTGAAAATGTTAGTTGCTCAGTCGTGTCTGACTCTTTGTGACCCCATGGACTGTAGCATACCAGGCTCCCCAATCCATGGAATTCTCCAGGCAAGAATACTGGAGTTGGTAGCCATTCCCTTCTCCAGGGTATCTTCCCTGACCGAGGGATTGAATCCAGGTCTCCTGCACTACAGGCAGATTCTTTACTGTCTGAGCCACCAGGGATCTTGACCAACACATATAAAATAACAAAGTATCACCCCCTGGCACTACTAATCCCATTTTCCTTTCCTCTATAGCATTTATCTCCTAATTTACCACATAATTTACTTACCTGCTATATCATAGCTTACCGTCTACCTATCCCTCTCTTCACTAGAATATAAACACCAAAAAGCAAGAATCTTTGTCTGTTTTGCCCACCAATATATTGCAAGAGCCCCTGGCACATAGTAGACACTCAATAAATATTTCCTGAACCAATGAATGCGTGGACATAATAAAATTATATTCATAACAAAATGCTTCCCCTGGCACTACTAATCCCATTTTCCTTTCCTCTATAGCATTTATCTCCTAATTTACCACATAATTTACTTACCTGCTATATCATAGCTTACCGTCTACCTATCCCTCTCTTCACTAGAATATAAACACCAAAAAGCAAGAATCTTTGTCTGTTTTGCCCACCAATATATTGCAAGAGCCCCTGGCACATAGTAGACACTCAATAAATATTTCCTGAACCAATGAATGCGTGGACATAATAAAATTATATTCATAACAAAATGCTTTATTGAGCATTGATCCTCTTATAAGCACTAAACTAAGCATTTAGCATATATTATTTCATATAATCCTTACATAAATACCAGGGAAAGCAGAAAGGGCAGAAGAGATGGTAAGGTATTATAATTCCCATTCTGCAGGTGAAGAAAATGGAAAACCAGTAGATGGCATCACTGGCTCAATGGACGTGAGTCTGAGTGAACTCCGGGAGTTGGTGATGGAAAGGGAGGCCTGGCGTACTGCAATTCATGGGGTCACAAAGAGTCGGACATGACTGAGTGACTGAACTGAACTGAATAAACAGCTGGATGATTGAGAGGAGGAGAAGGAGATTCGAATGCAAGTCTGTCCACCTGCTAAATGGGAGATTTTAACCACTCTGCCCGATTGCTGCTCCAAATGGAGCCCAACCAGTTAAAAATCTATATGCACTCATGTTAAGTCACTTCAATAGTGTCCAGCTCTTTGCAACCCAATGGACTGGGGCCTGCCAGGCACCTCTGTCCATGGGATTCTCCAGGCAAGAGTACTGGAGTGGGTTGCCATGCCCTCCAGGCTCTTCCTGACCCAGGGATCAAACCCACATCTCTATGTCTCTTGAACAGGCAAGTGGGTTCCGCACCACTAGCGCCACCTGGGAAGCCCTAAAGAGCTACATACCCACTCAGTCTCTTGTTCCATCCTCTTTGAGAAGGAGATTTGAATGCAAGTCTGTCCACCTGCTAAATGGGAGATTTTAACCACTCTGCCCAATTGCTGCTCCAAATGGAGCCCAACCAGTTAAAAATCTATATGCACTCATGTTAAGTCACTTCAATAGTGTCCAGCTCTTTGCAACCCAATGGACTGGGGCCTGCCAGGCACCTCTGTCCATGGGATTCTCCAGGCAAGAGTACTGGAGTGGGTTGCCATGCCCTCCAGGCTCTTCCTGACCCAGGGATCAAACCCACATCTCTATGTCTCTTGAACAGGCAAGTGGGTTCCGCACCACTAGCGCCACCTGGGAAGCCCTAAAGAGCTACATACCCACTCAGTCTCTTGCTCCATCCTCTTTAGGTTCCATAATACCTATTAGGCTTCCCAGATGGTTCAGTGGTAAAGAATCTGCCTGCCAATGCAGGAGATGTGGGTTTAATCCCCGGGTCAGGAAAATCCCCTAGAGGAGGAAATGGCAACCCACTTCCCTGAAAAAATTCATGGACAGAGGAGCCTGGTGGGCTACAGTCCATGGGGTCACAAAGAGTCAGAAAAACAACTGAAAGACTGAGCATCACTACTACTGCTGCTACTAATACCTATTATTTTAGACAAATGTTACTAAATTAAACATGCTTCAACTTTGTTGATGCTCTTAAAAATCTATATGCACTCATGTTAAGTCACTTCAATAGTGTCCAGCTCTTTGCAACCCAATGGACTGGGGCCTGCCAGGCACCTCTGTCCATGGGATTCTCCAGGCAAGAGTACTGGAGTGGGTTGCCATGCCCTCCAGGCTCTTCCTGACCCAGGGATCAAACCCACATCTCTATGTCTCTTGAACAGGCAAGTGGGTTCCGCACCACTAGCGCCACCTGGGAAGCCCTAAAGAGCTACATACCCACTCAGTCTCTTGTTCCATCCTCTTTACCTATTAGGTATAGGTACCTATTAGGTTCCATCCATAATACCTATTAGGCTTCCCAGATGGTTCAGTGGTAAAGAATCTGCCTGCCAATGCAGGAGATGTGGGTTTAATCCCCGGGTCAGGAAGATCCCCTAGAGGAGGAAATGGCACCCCACTTCCCTGAAAAAATTCATGGACAGAGGAGCCTGGTGGGTTACAGTCCATGGGGTCACAAAGAGTCAGAAAAACAACTGAAAGACTGAGTATTACTACTACTGCTGCTACTAATACCTATTATTTTAGACAAATGTTACTAAATTAAACATGCTTCAACTTTGTTGATGCTCACTCCTTGAAAGAAAGGTTATGACCAACCTAGACAACATATTAAAAAAGCAGAGATATTATTTTGCCAACAAAGGTCCGTCTGGTCAAGGCTATGGTTTTTCCAGTAGTCATGTATGGATGTTAGAGTTGGACTATAAAGAAAGCTGAGCACCAAAGAATTGATGCTTGTGAACTGTGATGTTGGAGAAGACTCTTGAGAGTCCCTTGGACTGCAAGGAGATCCAACCAGTCTATCCTAAAGGAAATCAGTCCTGAATATTTATTGGAAGGACTGATGTTGAAGCTGAAACTCCAATACTTTGGCCACCTGATGAGAAGAACTGACTCATTTGAAAAGACCCTGATGCTGGGAAACATTGAAGTTGGGAGGAGAAAGGGACAACAGAGGGTGAGATAGTTGGATGGCATCACCAACTCAATGGACATGAGTCTGAATAAACTCCGGGAGTTGGTGATGGACAGGGAAGACTAGTGCTACAGTCCATGGGGTCGCAAAGAGTTGGACATGACTGAGCAAATGAACTGAACTGAACAACTTTGTGTACCTAAAAACAAAGTGTGGTCCTGGGTAAGATAATGGATGAAGCCATAAGTCTTTAAATTTCCTTCAAGCTTGTGATTTTATCAATATTAAGTTGCAAATCACACTTTGCTTCTGGGAGTGGTGCTTTGGTTTATTTTCACTCTGAGGAACGGTATCTCTCCCTCTTGCCCAACTATTAGCTGTAGTCATAAACAGCAATCAGTGGAACATGAGGGTTTTTTATGAGATAGTTAATTCCAATGTGGCATTCTTTGGTATTTTGGAAAAATTTTAACGTCAGCAAATTTGCTTTTGGATCTGCAAATATGATTTTGTTCTAGATGCTCCTGTTTTATGAGTGAGATTAATTTTACGTAGAATATTGCTAGAAAGTAGACTCTCTTAAATTTAGTATAACATGTCAATAAATAATTTCTCTCCCATAAACTAAATGAATTCTGAGTTTTAAAAAAATTGGATAAAGTATCTAGAATCTAAGTGGTAAAATTAAATTGGAAAGTTTTAAAGAGGAAACACCCTCATTGATTTTTTTTAGAACTTTTCTAGGATCAGTGATGTTAATGCTAATCCCACAACTCTCAATATTAACTTGGAGAGCTCACTCCATGAGTAACAGAGCAGATTCTGTGGGTGCCCCACCCATACCTTCTGAGCTATGTCACTTCCTCCACACAGTCTGATTTCTGATGGCAGCATTCATATCTTTTGCTTCGGAAGATTCTTTGGCCTCCTATGCCTCTTCTGCCCAAGCACACAGGCCAGAGTATCAAGAAATGTATACCCCTGGGAACAGCTCTCAGTTACTGGGGTTTAGTATACAAAGACCTCACCCTCACAGGATGCCTCTGGGGTGCCTTTCCTGCCCTAGCTCCTAGTGTGTCCCAGTGATGTTCCAGGGGTCACCTGCCTGACAATATGTTCTTTATTGGCACCTTCTTTTTCCTAT
>SJXQ01009592.1:0-19348 GCA_006408695.1 Aepyceros melampus | reverse complement strand
AAGCGGGTGGAGAACAAGCCAGGGAAGAAGAACGCTTGCCTAGGCAGGAGGAAACAGGCACAGCGGGGGCCAGGCCTGGGATGTTGCAGAAATATCAGGGCCACTGGGGCTGGAACAGGGGTAGGAAGGGAGAAAGTGATAGGAGATGAGTCATTTCTGTTATTGTAATTATTTGTTGTTAGTACTACTGCTTAGACTTCCCTGGTGGCTCAGACGGTGAAGCGTCTGTCTACAATGTGGGAGACCCAGGTTCGATCCCTAGGTGGGGAAGATCCCTGGAGAAGGAAATGGCAATCTACTCCAGGACTATTGCCTGGAAAAATCCCATGGACAGAGGAGCCTGGTAGGCTACAGTCCATGGGGTCGCAGAGAGTCGGACACGACAGCGACTTCACTCACTCACTCACTCACTCACTACTGCTTAATAGATATGTGTTGTTGTTTCCACGTTTTAGTATGAAAATTACAGAAAGGTTGAAATGTTTCACAGTGAACACCCATGTACTCTCCACCTGAATTCTACCAGATTTGCTCTACCTGCTTTTCCACACATCTACCCTTTGACTCATCTATCAAGCCATCTTTCTAATTCATCTCAAAGTAAATTATATGTAACAAACATAATCATAATACAGATATTATTTATAAAGCTGACAACAGCCTTGAAAGGTGGGTGCTATATCCCTATTTTACAGATAAGAAACCTGAGACTCAGAGAGGTTGAATATCTTGGCTAAGGCAGCAACACAGGCACTGGCTCAATGCCAGCACTCACATTCTTTCCACTATTGACACACTTGCTGCTCTTGGCCAAGAAATTCATACTGAAGAATGGACAAGGAGTTGGTAAGCAGCCCTTCTCTTCTCTGAAGGGAGCTATTTCCCTTCCCTATTTCCTCTGCATCTGAAAGACAGAGATCCAGTGATGTGCTGGTAAATGTTCACCAATCAGCTGTTTGGATGAGGATGGAGAGAAGGAGGATGCCCCAGTTTGTAAATTTTACCAGTTTCTGAGATATAAGTACTCCTACCCTGGCTGATCTGAAGCCACCTAACTGGGGTCATTTTGTAAGCTCTTGTGAGCTGGTGCAAGCCGGCTCCAGCACAGAATTGCAGTTGCTCAAGCTTACACTGTGGATGACAAGTACCACTGGCCCTTAGGACCAGCATCAAATTCGGGATCAGGGCCCATTGCCTGTACCAGAGCTCAGTAAATACAAGTAGTGGCGGTGAGAACAGAGATCTGCACCTTTCCACCCACATCCACACCCAGCAGCACACATCTGCTCACACATATGCACACACATTTTCTTCCCAGGGTGGATGACAGAACATTTGAATAATGAATACGGGACACTATATATAACACACTTGTGTAAAGCAAACTTCATTACAGAAAGTAACTAAACTCCTTTCTCCGTATAATTTCTAGCCCTTAATCCACTGCTGTTGCTTTCTGTCCCTCTTGTCTTTGTTTGTTTGTTTGTTTTTTCACCACTCCTGCTCCTCCCTGTACTGCTGACCATGATTTTCTTTGGCAAGAGCACTCATGATTTGCTGAAACCAGAGAACACCATATTTCATGTGGGTTGAGGTTACAAATTAAAAGACGCTTGCTCTTTGGGAAAAAAAGCTATGACCAACCTAGACAGGATATTAAAAGCAGAGACATTACTTTACCAACAAAGGTCCATCTAGTCAAAGCTATGGTTTTTCCAGTAGTTATGTATGGATGTGAGAGTTGGACTATAAAGAAAGCTGAGTGCTGAAGAATTGATGCTGTTGAACTGTGGTGTTGGAGAAGACTTTTGAGAGTCCCTTGGACTGCAAGGAGATCCAACAGTCCATCCTAAAGGAAATCAGTCCTGAATATTCATTGGAAAGACTGATGCTGAAGCTGAAACTCCAATATTTTCACCACCTGATGTGAAGAACTGACTTGTTGGAAAAGCCCCTGGTGCTGGGAAAGATTGAAGGCAGGAGGACAAGGGGACAACAGAGGATGAGATGGTTGGATGGATCACCAACTCAATGGACAGGAGTTTGAGCAAACTCCAGGAGTTGGTGACGGACAAGGAAGCCTGGCATGCTGCAGACCATAGAGTCACAAAGATTTGGACATGACTGAGCGACTGAACTGAACTGAACTGAACTGAGGTTATAAACCACTTAAAACACAGACATTCTGCCCTGAGAAGCTTGCTTTTCCTCCTCCTCCTCGAGCTTCCTTTCTTGGCTGAAACATTTGCTCACCTTCGAAGTATTTCCCAGAGTTGCCCTGGACAAGATTCTGCCTGTTTCCTTTCATCACGCCATCATGCCACCTGAAGCCCAATTCTTTTTGTCTCCCTGCTCGGTGCTCCTCCCCCAACTGTCCTCTACCTTCTTCACCCAAATTCCCCTCTGCATCCTCTCCCCAGGAGCCTCACACACTTGAGACAAAGCACCTGATCCCATCACCTAAAGCTCCTGACCCAGACCTGACTGAGGCTATTTCCACCAACTTTGGTAGGTCAGTTCCAGACACTTTATAGACAGGCTTTTCCAAACTGAACCCCTTAGTCATTTCCTCCTTCCCCACCTCACCCCAAATCCCACCCCCTGCCATACTCTTGCCCCATGCAGGCCACATCCCCAATAGTCTGCAGTGCAAATAACAATCATTGCTGGCAGAATCAGCATGGACAAAATCTGATGTTTAATGACTTCAAAGCATTTTTATAGTACGGCAAATCCCATTACCATGCAACAAAGAACAGCTAATTGTTAAGAATTAATAATGAGAAGTAAGTATAGATAATGGTTTAGCTGACACTGTCATATTTTAATACACTATGTCCTGAAATATTTGCGCCTTTGGGTTGTGAATGTGCTATTTTTGTCACTAATAGGCCTATAGAAGCCTTGTGGAAATGAGAAGTTTCCTCAAAGAAAGTTAAGCATTCTGAGATTTCTGTGATAAGGGGAAGGGGTCAATGTGCCTGTAGTTTCTGTGCTTCATTAAAATTCTGCTTCCGTACTGCATAATGTGAGTAATATTATTTTCTAAACATTCGTGTACAGCAGCTGCTAACTAATTTCCATAACACTGTTCCTATTCTACAGGCATTTTAAAGAGGGGGAAGGAGATGACTGCTGATTGTCTGCCAAAAAGAAAGGCTTATCCTAACCTCCTCTGAATCATTCCAGGCCAAGAAAAGGACCACATTAGAAATGCTATCTCTCCACCCATAAAGACATCTAGGATTCGACAGACTACCTAGGTCCCAGGGCTGACACACCTGGAATAAACTGTGGGCTTACTCCAGGGCTGCATCTTTCCCCTAACACTTCTGTGATGGCCCAGTTCATGTAACCTAGACTGGCTACTAATATAGGCATGTCTGAGCCCCAGTCAAACTGAATACCAGCAGCTTCCCCTCCCATCCTGGTCCAGGACACTGAAGTCCCCATGAGACAGGCTGCAGTTACAGCAGTCCAAGCTGGCACTTGTGGACCCCATGCTTTCGGGACTTGCCTCAGGGCATCCTCCATCAAATCTCCTCCAGAAAACACAGGGATACCCAGGCACATAGTCAGAATATAATTTGAAGTTTTCATTATATGTTGATATGTTCTCATATTGGACTTCTGTTTTCTGCCAAGATGAACAACTAGTGTCATGAACGTAAACAATTAAACCTCCCCCACTCTCTCCATCAGTCCTATCCTTTTGGACAGTGATCCCCAACCTTTCTGGCACCAGGGACCAGTTTCATGGAAGACAATCTTTCCTTTCCACAGATCGGGGGCAGGGAGGGAGATGGTTTGGGGATGATTCAAGCATTTTACACTTATTGAACACTTTATTTCTATTATTATTATTATTACATCAGTTACACATCAGATCATCAGGCATCGGATCCTGGAGGTTGGGGACCTCTGCTTTTGGAGATACCATCCAGTGTTGCATCCGTCACCTTTGCAACCCGTCTTTACCTTCACACTCCAGCCCCAACTTGTCTCTCTAATCCCACCTTCCACTTCTCTTTCCCATGTGCTCAGCAATCCCACCACATTGGTCACTTGACCACTCCTCCTACAAAACCATATCCAGTCACTCCTCCCAGTCTTTTCTTAAATTGTCATCTCTGGCTAGATAAGCTACCCTTTTTAATCCCAGTAAAACATTACTTTACTTTTTATCTTTTTCTAATCACGCTTCCCTGGTAGCTTAGAGGTTAAAGCATCTGCCTGGAATGCTGGAGACCCGGGTTCAATCCCTGGGTTGGGAAGATCCCCTGGAGAAGGAAATGGCAACCCACTCCAGTACTCTTGCCTGGAGAATCCCATGGAGGGAGGAGCCTGGTAGGCTACAGTCCATGGGGTCGCAAAGAGTTGGACACGACTGAGCCACTTCACTTCACTTCACTTCAGTCACACAAAGCTGTTCTCCATTTTCAAACTGTCATCAGCTTTTGACTTTACCCACCAATTGAGACTTGTCATGATGTTGGCTAGTTGCTGGACTGGTTGATTGGTCAGTTACATGCAGATCTGTTTCCTTTGCATCTTTGTGATGCTTAGAGTCAGTGAGCCTGGGTTTTTAATCCATCTTTATATACATTGTGCTCATAATACTACAGGCACTAAAGAAATTCTTGCTGAATGGAATTTATCCTCAAAATGAGCCTGCACAGGATATGTAAAAATAAGTGACCATAAATTTTGTCAAGTCATATACAAATATAATTAGAGCCAGATCAGGGAAAACTAAATTTGCTTCTATTTTGTATGTTTACCATCCAAAAACTGGCTACTGTTTATCAGTCACTTATCATCCATATAGATTAGCCAGTGTGGGCGCTCCAGAGAAATAGAACCAAGAGAGTTGTTGTTGTTGTTCTGTCGCTAAGTCGTATCCAGTTCTTTGTGACCACATGGACTGCAGCACATCAGACTCCTCTGTCCTTCATTGTCTCCTGGAATTTGCTCAAATTAAAGAGATTTATTTTAAAGAATTGACTCATGCAGTGATGGAGGCTGAGAAGCCCCACGATCTGCTATCTGTAAGCTGGAGACCCAGAAATGCAAGTGGTGTAGTTCAGTCTGAGTCCAAAGGCATGATAACTGGAGAACTAATGGTATAAATTCCAGTCCAAGCCTGGAGGCCTAAGAACCGGGAGCGTCCATGGTGTAAGTCACAGTCCAAAGGCTGGAGAAGACCAGTGTCCGGCTCAAGCTGTCAGAAAGAGGGAGAGTGAATTCCCCCTTCCTCCACTTTCCTGTTCTATTCAGGCTCTCAACAGATTGCGAGAGAACCACCTGGGGAAGGCATCTCCCTTACTTACTTTCCCAGCGCAAATGCCAGTCTGATCCAGAAACACCCTCACAGGCACACCCAGTAATATTTGTGTCAAATACCTGTGCGTCTATGATTTAGTCAAGTTGTGTGTACGTACTCAGTCACTCAATCATGTCCAACTCTTTGTTGGACAACCCATGGACTGTAGCCTGCAAGGTTCCTCTGTTCATGGGATTTCTCAGGCAAGAACGCTGGAGTGGGTTGCCGTCTCCAGATCCAGAGGGTGTTCCTAACCCAGGGACTGAACCTATATCTGGCATTGGCAGGTGGCTTCTTTATCACTGTGCCACACAGAATTAATCATCAGAGCAAGTGTTTCATGTAAGTCTATGCTAATCCTCACCAACAACCCTACAAGACATGTATTATTGTTACTGTTTCATTTTACAGATTATGAACTGAAGAATAAGAGAGGGGAACTAAGCCACACAGCTAGTTAGTGGCACAGCTAGTGAGGGATTCAAACCTAAGTCTGGGTAGCCCCATAGTCTGTGCCTCTGCCATCCTCTCTACTAATTCTTAGCACAAAAAGGCTACAACTGCTGCCTCACTTCACAAAGCAGTCCAAAGGAAGAATTAGGAAAATAGCTACAGAGAGGTTGCTACTTTCCATGGGATCTACTTCTCAGGGAAATGTGGACAGAACAATTAGAGCCCAACCACCATAGATAAATGTTGAATGAATAGTGTTACTAGAGACAAGCCATCATGGAGGTTCATACATGGCTCCCTGGACCCCAGGAGAAGAGGCCTCTATATTTATCTGGACATTTTCCCTTGTGTTCTCTCTTCTGCCTTCCTGACCCATCCTCCACACCGTCCTGAGCTGGCTCCACTACTCTCATTCTGCTCTCGTTATCATGAAATTGTTCCTTCCCCTTTTTATATTTCAACATTTACACAGTCAGTCTCCAGAGTCTCTGCCTTCTCAAAAACTGTCAAACTCATCTGAGATACAAAATTGAAACAATAAACCAAAATGAGGATGCAACTCAATAGTGAAAACTCCACATGTGACAGCAGTCAGAAATGCAAAATTACTGTTCCCACGTCTGCTATCAGTGAGGATTCTATGACTAAATGTTTTTGCCTTAATTCTAAATTTGGTACTGGCCTCAGCACACACTAAAATAGGCAGGGACTTTCTGAAAACAATCTCTCTTGGAAGCCAAGAAGTAACTGATGTTAATCTCAACATGGGAGCTTCCAAGTCATCAACAGAGTTGGAACAAGACTAAGTTCCAAGTAATAAAAGTGAGAGATGAACGCCAAAGTCTTTTGGTGAAATCTCTGTCAGTCTTGACCACTACTGAGAGGTGAAGGACTATTCTATTTTTTTAATTGACTGCCTTTTTAGAATACACACTTACATACTTCTTTATTTGGCCGCATCAGGTCTTCGTTGCGGCATGCAGGATCTTTGATGCATCACGTGGGGTCTCACAATGCAGCGCACAGGGACTATCTAATTATGGCATTCGGGCTCTCTAAATGTGGCACACACGCTCCTGAGCACTGAGGCTCAGTAGCTGCAGCAAGTAGGTTTAGTTACCCTGCAGCATGTGAGATCTTATTTCCCTGACCAGGGATCAAACCCACATCCCCGGCATTGCAAGGAAAATTTTTAAACACTGGACCATCAGGGAAGTCCTGGGAATACACAGAATTTAAACACTCATTCAAAAAGCACTTAAATATGAGTGAGAAAGAGTCAAAAGCTCAAGAATATGGGCTCACGATTCAAATGATCAGGCATTTGCTTGACCGAAAAGTTGCCTGAAGAAGGATGGGTCATAATCACATAGACTGTAAAGGAGAGTAGCTCGGGGGTTCTTGAAAGAATTTCCTCAACCCAAAAAGGTTCTCTAGTAACATGCCACAGAGTAGACACTCAATGTATGTTTGCTGAATGAACAAATGAACTTATGGGAAAAAATTAAATGTATTTCAATTTTATAAATTAGATTTAAAATTTTTAATGTTTAAATTTTAATATAAACTGTAAATTGTATTGTGTATAAAACAATCAGTTACTGTAGTAACATTTTTCAAAATCTTCCAACAAAGTTTATTAAATATTCATACATACCTAGACAAAAGGAAAATTAAGATGACAACTAAATATGTTCTTTAAATTCTGTTCACCAAAAGGGTTTTGAGAATTTACTGTGTCCTCAGGGGCCATACACAAGACTACAGGGGACACAGAAGCCAAGTGGAGGTGGTCCCCTTTGGCCATTGGGGTAGCCGTCTAGTGGGTGATGGTGCCTCAAGCAGGTGTGGCAGCAATCCACCTCGGGTGGCAAAGGAACAGCCCCCGCCTCATTACCCCTCACAGGGCCTTACAGTTCACCATTGAAGATTAGTTCCCTCAGAGCTTGAAGCTTAACTGAGTTTCTCAATAAAGGTTAAGTGAGTACCTTGGGATGGGAACCTTCTTAAGCCATTGTCACCTGCGACTGGGCCTGAGCACTGGATCACAGCTAGCAGAGAGCACGCTGGGTAGAAGACAGTGGAGCAATGGGGGGAGGGTTTCGGTATAAAGACACAGAGAAAGGAAGCACCTGAGAGCATCATTGATTATTCGCAATGTCCTCATTTTTCCCATTCCTTAACTGCTTGATGCTGGCACAGAAAATTCATACAAGACTGCACCTCTCCACTGAAATGCCTTTTCCCATTCCTTATCACTGGGTTTCTGGGCTCATCACCCTGCATTTTCTATTTTGAGCCAGTTCCAATAATAACAGGCCATGCTCCCTGGAGGCTTAATCTGTGCCAGCTAGTATCCTAAGAGCTTTACAAGATTATCTCATTTAAGCCTCACAACCATGCTACTCCTATTCTACAGGTAAGAAAACGGAGGGTCAGAGAAGTTAAGTAACTTGTTAAAATCACCTAGCTTTATATAGCAAGGCCAGGATTTTAATTTAAGTCCAGCTCCAGACTCCTAGTTCTTAATCTCATTACTACAATGCCTCATAACTTAGGCTGCAATTACTATAACAGCTCTATTAGACAGCCTTACAAAGCAATGGCTACATTCTAATGTAGATTCAAGGTCCAGTTCCTCTGAGGAATCATGAACCTTAGTGTTCTTATCTGTAAAAGAGAGTTAAGAAAATCTCATGATCAAGTAAGGACCCGATGAGTTCACAAAGAAAGCGTTTGGCCAGAATATTTCGTAAATAGCAGCTATAAGGCACAAACTTACTGCCTGTGCTTCTGTGTTCTGGTAATGTTCCTGCTGGCCTCTGGGGGGTTGCTCAAGCCTCCACTCCCTGCCTCTCCTGCCATGGAGTTGTCAGTGTTATCAGCCTGACTGTGCACTCAAATCTCCAGAGTATAAATACACACATGCGTACATATGTGTGTTAATTTAGGTATACATATGTGTGCACAGCTGCACACATACCTATACTTATATATGTGTGTATGTATACACAAGGGCAGGCCTGGACATGTGTTTTAGAGTCATCCAAGTGACTAATATACAGTAGGGTTAAAAGCCACAGCAAAGACTTCCTTGGTTGTCAGCTGGTTAAGAATACACCCACCAATGCAGGGCAGGCAGGTTCAATCCCTGGTCAGGGAACTAAGATCCCACACGTGAGTACCCTGCCAAGTCACTTACTTCAGTTGTGTCTGACTCTGCAACCCTATGGGATGTAGCCCACCGGGCTCCTTAATCCATAGAATTCTCCAGGCAAGAATACTGGAGTTGGTTGCCATTCCCTCCTCTAGGAGATCTTCCCAACCCCACGTCTCTTATGTCTCCTACACTGGCAGGCAGGTTCTTTGCCACTAGCACCACCTGGGAAGACCCACAACCATGGGGCAACTAAGCCCCCACGCCGCAACTACTGAAGCCCATGTGCCTAGAGAAGCTACCGCAATGAGAAAGCCACACTGCAAAAGAGAATAGCCCCTGCTCTCCACAGCTAGAGAGAGCCTGAGTGCAGCAACGAAGACCCGCGCAGCCAAAACTAAATTTAAAAAGCCACTGCAAACAAAAACTGCTAGAAAGGGCTAATGACATTTTGGAGTTGAAGCAACAAGGAAATGGATGTTACTGAGCAAGAAGTTTAAAAGTTAACTAGAAATTGAAAGTTCTAATGTCCAAGTGGCAAGCGTCCCAGTTCAGAATCTGTTCTTCAGCTCCTCCATTGTAGACTCTCCCTCTCTATAGGAGCCGTCTCTTGGCTTATCTGTAAAAATCCTAGCCATACTTGCGCCCTGGACCCTGAGCTTGACTCTGCCCCCAAGGACCACCCTCCTAGACTCCCTGACATGAGGCCCTGATGACTACTGAAATATGACCCTGACCTTGGTGCTATCTTCAGTGAGCCTCGATTAGAGATTGAAACAGTCCTCAGATGCCACGACCTCCCCACCACAGTGACCTTCCAGCATCAGCCCTAGCAGGGAGGACAGCTGTCCCACTTCTGTCGACCCCACAAGCATGACAAAGACCAGATCTATCTTGCTTCAAGTAAAATCCTTTTAAGTCCTAGGCTGAGACAAGACTCCTAGAACCAGGATCTCTTTCCCCAAAAGCAAAAATAAACATATATTAGACTTTGTTGATGACTGTTGCAGGCTGATCACACACAATTCAAAATTCTGCCCTTGTGCACCCTGAGTGCAGCTGATAAGTCCATTCACCTGCCCCAGGTGGGCCTGCAGTCTTTATAATGCAGGATTCAAATATTCCCTCCCCTACTGCCTCTCCAGATTTTCAGTTCCTCATTCATTATTCTCCCAAATTATAAAAAACCAGAGAGAAAAGTATGCTACTACCCACCCTGCTCTGAATTAGGAATCTAAGCAGTTAATAAATTATCTGGTTAAAGCCTCACACTTTTTTTCATAAGAGGAGAAATATTCCCCCTACTCATTACTCACACACTTGTCACTCAAAGGGGACTGAGCACATATTCACCAGATTTGGCAACATTTCACTCTGAGACTGAAAACAAACATGATAAATTTCTCATCCAAAGAAAATTTTGGTGATGTGTATAGGCCACTGAAAATGAGAATGTTATGACTTTAGTGCTGTGATAATATATGGTAGTAATTATATTAACAAGGGAAATTACATCCCTTTTCAGCAATTTCAGCTCATACCACCCACATGAATAGTGGGCAGAAGCAAAAATGCTGAAATAGCACTAGTCATATAGAGGGAGCAATATTTGCTGAATTTAGAACCTACTTTAATCACTTTTTTAATCTATTGAGCTCCTACTATGTGCCAAGCACCATGTGAGCACAGTGGGGAATTAATGCAATATAGCCTCTGATTGTAAGATGCTCACCGAGTAATAAGGGATTTTAGTTATGTACATAAATCATTGTAATGCCAGGTGGGAAGTGAGAGATAACAAAAGAGGAGTACAGATAGAGTTCTACAGGGTTTGAAAAGAGGAAGCTATCACTTCTAGATAAAGCTCTGATGAAGATTTGGCTTGCCCAAAAAGCAATCAGACACCCAGGAGGTGAGAAGGAAGCAGCACCCCACAGTTTTCCAGTATCAAGATAAACTGCAGCCAATTAACACTGGAAATTCTGCCAATGACCTGGCCCCAGAAAACATCCACCAGCAGCCTCCATAATCAGATAACCACGAAAGCAAACCCCATATCCCATGGCTCCAGAAATCCTTCTAAAAACTCTTCTGCCAAGAACTTATAAATGTGTGGATTAATGAAATATAAATAGAGATTAAAAGCATGAGTAAAACTCTATAATTCGTTTGAAATTTTATTGGGATCAAATTTGAGATATTCATTCTGTTTATCTCTACCAATATGATTAGCTTTTGTTTCCTTTCTCCCATGTACAAGAAGGTATAGAGGATTTGAAGAGAATAACACACGACCAGATCCTGAGGTGTCTTGGAATCTTGTATGGGAGAGGAAGACTTACAAAATCATAGTAAAAATGATCTGCTGTTTCATCAACATGATCTGGTGGAAAAAATAGTTTTGAATCAGACAGACTTACGTCGAATTCCTAGTTGGTAGCCTACTAGCTCTGTGACCTAAAACAGAATTATTGACTCTTTCTCTAAGTTAACATTCATTTATCTATAACTGTTCAAATCACAGGGCTGTGGTGAGGATTAAATAATACAATATGTGAAAACATTTTGTCTAATGCCTACAAACATCTAATGAATCTGTAGAATAACATGCATCAGAAAGCTGCTGTGTGTCAGAAGGTTTTTCTTTTTAATGTTTAAAGAAAAGAATCTCGATTACTATGGTGTACACCTGAAACTAACAGAATATTATAAATCTACTTTATGCCAATAAAATTTTTTAATTAAAAATAAATCAATAAGTGAAAAAAACTAAAATAATCCTCAAAGAAAGAGCTCATTTTGAAGTTAGAGGGACCCGGAAGTCTTTGTGAAGAAGGTATCATTTGAACAGGACCCTGGAGGACAAGTAGGGATTTGTCACCATGTCATCCACTTTGGCTGACAGAGATGGGGTGAACAGGGCTGTGCTGAGATATGACACTGGATTTTTAGAGAGCTAAGAATTTTGTATATGAAAACACTTGACTTACAGAGTCACTCTAGACAAATCAGTACTTTAACACACATAACCTCCAAAATACCAACCTATGTAATCAAAACTCCAATGGTGCCCAAGACAAAGGACAAACACATGGCAAAGGAGGACAGTTCTTCCAGATCACATAAAAAGGAGAGCTTTGAAAATCAGCATAATATTTATACCATAATTTTTTAAACACAAATAAAACTTTTCCTATGAATATTAAAGCAAAAAATGCCATCATATATTGGGAAACAATACAGAAGCATAATAAAGGAATAAAATAACACAATTCAGAGAAGTTTACCCTGCAATTGCAAAGAATTTAGGATTAAATACCAGGAAATTTATTTATAAAATTACTTAGAGTAGGGATAAAAAGTAAAATTTAAGTATAAATAGTAAAATTACTTAAAGGACAAAAAGAGAAATACATTGCCATTTCCACAGGTACTAAAGTCATCTAATGAAATTTAATATGTTTCTAAGTTTTAAAGAAAAAATGATAAAGTGTGATTAGATACTTCATTAACATGGTAAATATATAAATATATGCATCAACCTAAAAGTTATCACAATTAATGGGGAAATACTAGAAGATTCCCATTAAAGTCTGGAAAAAATTCACTTGTCTCACTAATACTTCATATTACCCTAGAGCATCCAGGTAGTTAATAAAATTTGGTACCTGAAAAAACAGAGAAAAGTCATATAAGGAGAAAGTAAAAATGTTATGACTCATAATTTTTAAAAGGGATGAGGGCCTAGAAACTCAATAAAATCAACTGAGAAACTAATTTCTTATATTGGTAACAAAAATAATTAAATAATGTATTAGCTCAAAAAAAGTAATATGTGGAATGAAATAATCTTCATGTATACATGTAACAATTAGAAGAAATAAAAGACACTAATTTACATGAGTACCAAAAAATGTAAAATATATATGAATAAATTTAACAAGAAAAGTGCAGAAGCTATACAAAACAACTTTAAAGTGCTTTAATATCAATGCAAAAAAATAGAGGAAAACAATAGAATGGGAAAGGCTAGAGATCTCTTCAAGAAAATTAGAGATATCAAGGGAACATTTCACGCAAAGATAGATTCAATAAAGGACAGAAACGGTATGGACCTAACAAAAGCAGAAGATACTAAAAAGAGGTGGCAAGAATACACAGAAGAACTATTTAAAAAATATCTTCATGACCCAGATAATCATGATGGTGTGATCACTCACCTAGAGCCAGACATCCTGGAATGAGAAGTCAAGTGGGCCTTAGAAAGCATCACTACGAACAAAGTTAGTGGAAGTGATGGAATTCCAGTTGAGCTATTTCAAATCCTGAAAGATGATGCTGTGAAAGTGCTGCACTCAATATATCAGCAAATTTGGAAAACTCAGCAGTGGCCACAGAACTGGAAAAGGTCAGTTTTCATTCCAATCCCAAAGAAAGGCAATGCCAAAGAATGCTCAAACTACTGACAACTGCACTCATCTCACATGCTAGTAAAGTAATGCTCAAAATTCTCCAAGCCAGGCTTTAGCAATACGTGAACAGTGAATTTCCTGATGTTCAAGATGGTTTTAGAAAAAGCAGAGGAACCAGACATCAAATTGCCAACATCCACTGGATCATGGAAAAAGCAAGAGAGTTCCAGAAAAACATCTATTTCTGCTTTATTAACTCTGCCAAAGCCTTTGACTGTGTGGATCACAATAAACTGTGGAAAATTCTGAAAGAGATGAGAATACCAGACCACCTGACCTGCCTCTTCAGAAATCTGTATGCAGGTCAGGAAGCAACACTTAGAACTGGACATGGAACAACAGACTGGTTCCAAATAGGAAAAGGAGTACGTCAAGGCTGTATATTGTCAGCCTGCTTATTTAACTTCTATGCAGAGTACATCATGAGAAATGCTGGGCTGGATGAAGCACAAGCTGGAATCAAGATTGCTGGGAGAAATATCAATCACCTCAGATATGCAGATGACACCACTTTTATGGCAGAAAGTGAAGAAGAACTAAAGAGCCTCTTGATGAAAGTAAAAGAGGAGAGTGAAAAAGTTAGCTTAAAGCTCAACATTCAGAAAATGAAGATCATGGCATCCGGTCCCATCAGTTCATGGCAAATAGATGGAGAAACAATGACAGACTTTATTTTTTTGGCCTCCAAAATCACTGCAGATGGTGACTGCAGCCATGAAATTAAAGACACTTACTCCTTGGAAGAAAAGTTATGACCAACCTTGCTTGACAGCATATTTAAAAAGCAGAGGCATTAATTTCCCAACAAAGGTCCATCTAATCAAGGCTATGATTTTCCAGCAGTCATGCATGGATGTGAGAGTTGGACAGAGTTGGACAGAGAGTTGGACAGAGTTATAAAGAAAGCTGAGTGCCAAAGAATTGATGCTTTTGAACTGTGTTGTTGGAGAAAACTTTTGAGAGTCCCTTGGACTGCAAGGAGATTCAACCAGTCAACCTTAAAGGAAATCAGTCCTGAAAATTCATTGGAAGAACTTATGCTGAAGCTGAAACTCCAATACTTTGGCCACCTAAGGCAAAGAGCTGACTCAAGTGAAAAGACCCTGATGCTGGGAAAGATTGAGGAGCAAGGAGAAGGGGGTGACAGAGGATGAGATGGTTAGAAGGCATCACTGACTCAATGGGTATGAGCTTGATTAAACTCTGGGAGTTGGTGATAGACAGGGAGGCCTGGCATGCTGCAGTCCATGGGGTCGCAAAGAGTTGGACACAACTGAGCAACTGAATAAAGTCCCAACAAAAAAAGTATTTAAGCTAATGGAAAGACATTCCACATTTTTACAGAAAGTTTTATCATCTTAAAGCTGTAAGTTTTCATTAGTTTAGCAATTTGCACAAATCCAAAGTCTACCAAGGGGATTACTTTTGGAATTAAAATAATTTATTCTAGTCCATAAAAGGAAAAAGGAAAAAACAAGAATAGTACAAAAGTTTGGTGGAAAAAATCTGTAATGTGAGATTGTCATTGCTGTTGTTTAGTAACTCAATCGTGCCCAGCTCTTTGCAATCCCATGGACTATAGCTGACCAGGCTCGTCTGTCCATGGAATTTCCCAAGCAAGAATCCAGAGTGGGCTGCCATTTCCTTCTCCAGAGTATCTTCCCAACCAAAGGACTGAACCCACGTCTCCAGCGTTGGCAGGCATATTCTTTACCACTGAGTCACCAGGGAAGCCCAATGTGAGATTAGCCCTACAAAATAATAAAATGTAGAATAGAGTTACAATAATTAAATAATATGATACAAGCCATAATATGAATATGCAAATAGATAAAATAAAACAGTCTAGAAGCCCTTAAAAAGACTCAAATATATATTTAAATTTAATTACACTGAAGATATTTCAAATTGGATAGTTCAAATCTGACTTTAAAGATAAAATATTGTTATATTATTGGAACACCAGACTATCCATCAGAGAAAAATATTGACTTGCCTCACAATATCCACAAAAATAAATCCCAAATAGATCAAAGATTTAAAGGTAAAAATAAAACCTTAAAAAAATTAAAGAAGACATGAAGAGTATTTATTTTTTTATTTTCAAGTGGGAAAGGCTTTTAAAGTATTATTTTTTTAAATCCCAGCAGTCATAAATAAATTATTAGTAAATTTGACTACATAAAAATGTCTTAAATCTCTGTATGTAATAGCAGAAAAACGAAGCAAAAAAAAAAAAAGGAAGAAAGAAAAATCCTGAGGGAAACATTGCAATTCACAACAAAACAAAAGGATAATTTTTCTAATATATGAAAAGCATCTACAAATCAAAAAGCAAAGTCGAATAATCCAGTAGAAATATGGGCAATGGGTATGAAGAGTTTTTACTAAATAGAAAATATGAATAGCAATGCGAAGATATGAAGAACTGTTCACCTGGCCCATAAGAGAAATGCAAATTCAAACTACAACTAGGTATTATTTTTCACCTAATACTGGCAAAGATCACTAAAGTTTGCTAAAATACTCTGATAATGAGGAAGTGGGAAATAGACATTTTTTACATTTCTGATGAGACTGCAAATTGCACAATCACTGAGAAGTGCAATTTGGCAATATCTGTCAACAATTAAAATGTCTACTGTTTGTCAACAATTAAAATGCCTACTATACCCTTTGATAAAATTGATTACCAAGGAATTTGTCCTGCAGACTCTATAAATAAAATATATTCAGAGATAGTCCCTTCAGTATGAAGTATTTGACATGGGCAAAAAAGGCTGCTTTGATGGTTTGAAGGTTCTATTTATCACACCCACACAATGGATTTATTAAAGAGTATGGGAACACGTTTGTCACACAGCATCTGGCACTCAGCCAGGATAATGCAAATTGTCCCTCTAAACATCTGTTCACATCCTTAATGCCATTCAGTTCCCAAGGAAAATCTCTACGTTTTTTGCCCTATGTCTTCAAATGAAAGGTGACTCTACCCAAATATGCTAGAAAACTGTGGGCTGTGCCTTTGCCAGCATCAGAAATGACCACTGCCTTGGGGGATAGGAAAGGTATAGGCTACAGAAGCATTTCCTAAGGGCAAAGACTAATAACTTAAATGTTCCTCTCAGATGGCAAGAATGCAGCTGTTGTTGTGTCCAACTTTTTGAGACTCCATTGACTGCAGTACGCCAGGCTTCCCTGTCCTTCACAATCTCCCAGAGCTTGCTCAAACTCATGTCCATTGAGTCAGTGATGCCATCTAACCATCTCATCCTCTGTCGTCCCTTTCTCCTCCTGCCTTCAGTCTTTCCCAGCATCAGGTTTTTTCCAATACAGCTCTTTGCATCAGGTGACTGAGGTATTGGAGCTTCAGCTTCAGCATCTGTCCTTCCAATGAATATTCAGGGTTGATTTCCTTTAGGATTGATTGGTTTGATCTTCCTGCAGTCCAAGGGACTCTCAAGAGTCTTCTCTAACACCACAGTTCAAAAGCATCACTTGTTCGGCATTCAGCCTTCTTTATGGTCCAACTCTCACATCCATACATGACTACTGCAAAAACCATAGCCTTGACTATATGGACCTTAGTCAGCAAAGTAATGTTTCTGCTTCTTAATTCATTCTCTAGATTTGTCATAACTTTTCTTCCAAGGAGCAAGTATCTTTTAATTCCATGGCTGCAGTCACCATCTGCAGTGATTTTGAGCCCAAAATTGGTCACTGTTTCCATTGTTTTCCCATCTATTTGACATGAACTGATGGGATCAGATGCCATAATCTTCGTTTTTTGAATGGTGAGTTTTCAGTCAGCTTTTTCACTCTCCTCTTTCTCCTTCATCAAGAGGCTCTTTAGTTCCTCTTTCTGCCATAAGGGTGGCGTTGTCTGCATATCTCCACTGTCTACTTTGGCCACCTCATGCAAAGAGGTGATTCATTGGAAAAGATCCTGATGCTGGGAGGGATTGGGGGCAGGAGGAGCAGGGGACGACAGAAGATGAGATGGCTGGATGGCATCACCGACTCAATGGACGTGAGTCTGAGTGAACTCCAGGAGTTGGTGATGGACAGGGAGGCCTGGCGTGCTGCGATTCATGGGGTCGCAAAGAGTCAGACATGACTGAGTGACTGAACTGAACTGAACTGAACTGTCTGCATATCTGAGGTTATCGATATTTCTCCCCACAATCTTGATTCCAGCTTGTACTTCATCTAGTCCAGCATTTCACGTGATGTACTCTGCATAGAAGTTAAATAAGCAGGGTGACAATATACTTCCTTGATGTACTCCTTTCCCAATTTGGAACCAGTCGACTGTTCCATGTCCGGTTCTAACTGTTGCATCTTGACCTGCATACAGGTTTCTCAGGAGGCAGGTCAGGTGATCTAGTATTCTCATCTCTTGAAGAATTTTCCACAGTTTGTTGTGATCCACACAGTCAAAGGCTTTAGGGTAGTCAAGAAGCAGAAGCTTTTCTAGAATACTCTTGCTTTTTCTGTGATCCAACAGTTTGATCTCTGGTTCCTCTGCCTTTTCTAAATCCAGCTTGAACATCAGGAAGTTCTCAGTTCACATACTCTGGAAGCCTAGCTTGGCAGATTTTGAGCAGGACCTTGCTAGCATGTGCAATGAGTGCAATTGTGTGGTAGTTTAAACATTCTCGGTATTGCTCTTCTTTGGAATTGGAATGAATACTGACATTTTCCAGTCCTGTCGCCACTGCCAAGTTTTCCAAATTTGCTGGCATATTGAGTGCAGCACTTTCACAGCATCATCTTTTAGGATTTGAAATCGCTCAGCTGGTATTCCATCACCTCCACCAGCTTTGTTAGTAGTGGCGTTACCTAAGGACCACTTGAATTTGGACTCCAGGATGTCTGGCTCTAGGTGAGTGATCACACCATCGTGGTTATCTGGGTCATTTGATCTTTTTGTATAATTCTTCTGTGTATTCTTGCTACCTCTTCTGAATATCTTCTGTGTCTGTTAGGTCCATACCATTTCTGTCCATTTTTGTGCCCATCTTTGCATGAAATGTTCCCTTGAGATCTCATTTTCTTGAAGAGATTGCTAGTCTTTCTTATCTCTCCTTACTATTCTTTGGTACGCTGCATTCAGATGGATATATCTTTCCTTTCTCCTTTGCCTTTGCTTCTCTTCTCAACTGTTTTGTAAGGCCTCCTCAGACAACCATTTTGCCTTTTTGCATCTTTTTCTTGGGGATGATTTTGATCACTGCCTCCTGTACAATATTACAAATCTCCCTCCATAGTTCTTCAGGCACTCTATCAGATCTAATTCTTTGACTCTATTCGTCGCTTCCACTGTATAATATAAAGGATTTGATTTAGGTAGATTCCTGCATTCTTTTTTACAGTGAAGCTGATCATACATTTTCTTGCTTCCTGTGCTTTGTTTTGTTTATTTTAACGTTTGAATTGTGACGGTATCCACAGAGGTTGCTAACAGTAATTGGTTGAGGAACGTTACCCAGTGTAAACAACTAATAATTCTTCTAATCATGGCATGATACAGATGCCTTACAACGTGAGCACTGGATGGACTTTGAACACCAGAACCAAAAAGCTTTACTTTTATATTAAATTAAATTTAAATTAAAAGATTTTACTAACACAAAATTATCATTTGATTAATTACATTTATAATTAAAATATTAAATAAGATTAATTAATTTTTAAAAATAAATATACAATAAATTTATCTATACTCAAGTTTTTATTTTTGACATTTGGTCATCAAATTTTCCTTTTGCCTTTGCATTCAGTGGTTATTTAGAGTGATGAAAGAAAATAACCTACAGCCCAAATTATTGTACCCAGCAAGGATCTCATTGAAATATGAAGGGGAAATCAAAAGCTTTACAGACAAGTAAAAGTTGAGAGAATTCAGCACCACCAAACCAGCTCTCCAACAAATGCTAAAGG
>SJXQ01009591.1:5285-164811 GCA_006408695.1 Aepyceros melampus | reverse complement strand
TTTCTCATATGTTGTTCCAGTATATTTGTTGAAGATTATCCCTTCCCTGTTAAATGATCTTGCTTTTGTCAAAATGAACACAGCCAGGTCTATTTCCAAGTTCTCTGTTTCTTCCATTGATTATATGCCTACCTTTATGACAATTCCATATTGTCTTGATTACTGTAGCATTTATAAAAGGTCATGAAACCAGATAGTATAAGTCCTTTGATCTTGTTTTCCTTTTTTTTAGAATTGTTTTGACTATTCTAGGTCCTTTGCATTTCTTTATAGATGTTAGAATCAGCTTCTTAATTTCTAAAAAAATGACCTCTGCAATTCTGGTTGTAATTTCATTGACTCTATGTTTCAATTTAGGGAAAATGAACATCTGAACAATATTTAGTCTTCCATCCCATAAATATGATATCTCTTTATTTTAAATTTTAAAAATTTCTCTTGGAAATATTTACTGCTTTCAGTACACAAGTCCGTCCTGTCTTTTGTTACATATGTTTAAAAGTATTTTATGCTTTTTGATACTGTCCTAAATATCTTAATATTTATTTTTATCTATTTGTTACTAACACAGAGCCACACAGTTGATTTTTTAAGTAATATATTGTATATTTATTTGTGATGATTTGATTGTTATGTTATCAGCAAGACTCCTTTTGGATTTTGATCATAATGCTATTCATTTTCTACCACATATTCAGTAAATGTTTGCTGACTATTGTGTGCTGGGTAAGATTCTCTGGAGGTCGTTTATTTTTTCATTTATTTATTTATTTTTTAGTGGAGCATAATTGCTTTACAGTGTTGTGTTAGTTGCTGTACGGCAAAGTGAATCAGCTCTGTGTACACGTACATCTCCTCCGTCTTGGACCTCCCTCCCACCCTGCTCCCACCCCTCCAGGTCATCACAGAGCCACGAGCTGAGCTCCCTGTGTTATGCAGCAGGGTCCCACTCGCTATCTGTGTGTATATGTCAGTGCTAATCTCCCAAGTCGTCTCACCATCACCCTCTGCCTCTGGGCCCACACGTTCTTTCTCTATGTCTGTGTCTCTGTTCCCGTCCTATACTTGGATGCATCCTGAGGACATCCTAACAAATAGGTTCATTGTAAGTTTAGTTAATTCTTTGCTTGTTTCTTTTACAGACTCCTTAGTTTTTCTATCATGTCTTTCGTGAATAGAGATAGTCTTACTCTTCCTTCTCAATCTTTATCCCTTTTATTCCCTTTTCTAGCTTTGTCCTCTAGTTTCTCTGAGAACTCCCAGTGCAATATAGAAGAAAAGTGAAGAGAGCAAACATCTTTGCCACATTCTCAGTCCTAGAGAACAGCATTCTGTGTTTTTATCATTAGCTGTGATATTTTTAGTAGATATATTTTAAATGTTCTTTATCAAATTTGTAAACTTCTCTGCTAGTACTAATTTGCTGAGAGATTTCAGCATATGTGGGTGTTGAATTTTGCCAAATGTTATTTTCTGTATCGATTGAGATTATCATGTGATTTTTCTTCTTTATCTTGTTAGCATGGTGAATTACATATATTAGTTTTTAACTGTTAAACAGCCTTGTTTTCCTTGGGTAAACCCATTGCAGTCAGGATGTATTATCTGTTTTCTAGCTATTACTTGATTTGATTTGCTAACATTTCTATTTTTGCATTTATGCTAATGAGAGGCATTAATAGGGACAAAATGAAGGGACAAAGTAGGTGACTAGTTAATTGCACTAGGGGATTATAAGTAGAAAAATATGAGAGACACCTGTAAGTTAATAATTACTCAAGAAAGCAGGTTTGCTTAACCACAAACCAAACAGGCTTGCTTAGCAGCAAAACCATGAAACAGATGCCCAGGACATGCCCCAGGGCAGTGGAACAACGGTGGCTTGAGACCCACACTCTGCCCAGTGAGGTCAGTAAGTTAGTGATCCCTAGGACATGCTCTCTGCACAGATGCACAACAGCAATTGGTGAACCTCGCTTGACCATGTAGGGACAAGAAAACTCCCCGGCTCCACCTAGAGAAGGAGCTGAGGATGGAAGCATGACATCTGCTCAAGAAAAAGAACTTCTTCCCCTTCTCCTCAGTTCTTGGGCATGGCATTTCTCACCCAGCTGCTTGTAAATCTCTCAAGCATCCTATTCTAATAAATCTCTTCTTATCTACCACTTTGCTCTTGCTGAATTCTCCTCTGCACTGAGACATAAAGGACTCTGGCACCAGAGTTCTTCACTGAAATGACACCAATCGGTTTCAGTATTTAATTTATAGCTTTTTTCTTCTTGCAGTGTCTTTGACAGGCAAATTAATGACTGTTAACAAATTTAAACTTGTTAGTCTGTGTTTTAGGCCATGGAAACCTCTAGTTGTTTCTCATTTCCTATAACTTAGTGAACTCAAATTTCAAACTCTGTCTCACCTGTGGAACTTGTCAAAGCTTGGATTTTTAGGCTTTAGTAAGTTGGATCTGGGCTTCTCTGGTAAAGAATCTGCCTGCAATGTAGGAGATCCCAGTTTGATTCCTGGTTTGGGAAGATCCCTTGGAGAAGGGATAGGCTACCCACTCCAGTATTCTTGGGCTTCCTGGTGGCTCAGATGGTAAATAATCCGCCTGCAAGGTGGGAGACGTGAGTTTGACCCCTGGGTTGGGAAGATCCCCTGGAGAAGGGCATTGCAAAGCACTCCAGTATTCTTGCCTGGAAAATCCCCAGGACAGAGGAGCCTGGCGGGCTACAGTCCATGGGGTTGCATGCAGTCGGACATGACTGAGCAACTAAGCACAGCACAAGTTGGGTCTAGAGTAGCCTTGGGATTCCCAGGTGGCACTGGTGGTAAAAGAACCTGCCTGCCAATGCAGGAGGTGTAAGAGATTCAGGTTTGATCCCTAGGTGGGGAAGATCCCCTGGAAGAAGGTGTGGCAACTCACCCCAGTATTCTTGCCTGGTAAATCCCACGGACAGAGGAGCCTGGCAGGCTACAGTCCATGGGGTTGCAAAGAGTTAGACACAACTGAAGTGGCTTAGCATGCATTCAGGATAGCCCTGACCTCAATGCATGGTCCTGTCTTCTGAGGTATGGCCTTTCTGGTGTCTCCAATGAATGCCTGGGGTGTTAACAAGAACTCTCCTCAGGCTGGATCACATTTGCAGCTTGCATCCACTCAAGTGATCCCAAGCTCTTATCTCTGCCTCTTCAAGTTGACTGGACCACCAGCCTCAGCATGGACCCAACTTACAGGGCTACAACTGGCAACCTGGACAGGGACTCAGAGGTACACGTGGAGAGAACTCTCTTCTCTTGGGGATTTGTTATTCAACACCAGAAAATAGTTGCCTCATATATTTGTTCAGTTTTAGAGTCATTTTTGACAAAAAAATACCCAGCAGTATTCAGGGCTATGTTTTATATTAACTCTTTGTTTTGACTTGCAACCACCAGAGGCAACATATCAGAGACTCTGCTGCTAAGTCACCTCAGTCGTGTCCGACTCTGTGCGACCCCATAGACGGCAGCCCACCAGGCTCCCTCGTCTCTGGGATTCTCCAGGCAAGAACATTGGAGTGGGTTGCCATTTCCTTCTCCAATGCATGAAAGTGAAAAGTGAAAGTGAAGTCGCTCAGTTGTGTCCGACCCTCCGTGACTCCATGGACTGCAGCCTACCAAGCTCCTCCCTCCATGGGATTTTCCAGGCAGGAGAACTGGAGTGGAATGCAATTGCCTTCTCTAATCAGAGATTCTAGGACAATGATAAAATGGGTTTTTTTCTTATTGCCTCAAACTAGGGCTGAAAGCAAGATGGATGCAGGTTTTATATGGACATTTGAAAAACATTATTTTTTTCTCAGTCATTTTATTTTCTTTTTCTCAGGCATTTTAAAATCTTATCCTCTTACCTCTTTCCCAAGAACTCTTCATTCTGGTAATAGTTCATGAAATTTCTTTGCGAGCAGCCACCCACTGAATCGATGAGAAAAGGACAGGTCAAATGATCTTTGTTATATTTCAAAGGGGAAAAATTGTGACGAAGGAAGTATAAGAGGGAAAGTGTGCTTTACTAAGAAGAATTAGGAAACTCTAGCGGTGTTTTCCCGGAAACTGTCTGTTTGACAAGAAAGATGGCCAGAGGAGTTTTCTGGTCCACTCAGGAAGCAAGAATCTGTAAGAACTAGATACAAACCTTTGATTCCAACTTCGAAGAGGAAAATGGTTGAAGACACTTCAAATCTTTCCTTCCACCAGCTCTTGGGAAACTCCCTTCCCTACTCTCAAATTGGAGATCCTTGTGTCAAGCGTCTGCTGCTGTATTTCAGTCCTGTGTGTGTGTCTGTGTGTGTGCGTGTGTGTGCTCCGTCATGTCCAACTCTTTGCCACCCCATGGTCTGTAGCCCCCCAGGCTCCTCCGTCCATGGGATTCTCCAGGCAAGAATACTGGAGTGGGTTGCCAATTCTTTTTCCAGGGGATCTTCCCAACCCAGGGATCAAACTTAGTGTCTTAGATAGCTACCATTTTATTTGCTGTGACTCTGTGGGTCAGCTATTTGGGCTGAGGTCAGCTGGTTGTTTCCTTTTCTGGTCTCATCTGAGGTCACTCATGTTTTTATGGTCATCCATCAGCTCAAATGAAGCTGGTTAGTCTAAGCCTCATTCACATGTCTGGTGAACAGTGCTGGCTGTCAGCTGGGCCATGTGTCACCAGCAGGCCAAGAGACATCTTTTGTAGTGGCTGTATTCAAAAGCAGCAAGAGATGGGGCAAACCCTAATGGAAAAGTATTTGCTTTAGACTATGCTTGAATCATATTTGTTATTGCCAAAGCAACCCGCAGAGACAAGGCGACTGTCAGTGTGGGTAAAGAACTAATAAATGGTGTGGATGTAGGAAGGCATGATTCATCAGTGACGTTGCTATATCAGTCTACTGCATCCACTGAGATACCCCATCATGTCCATAAGCCCTTTTGCATTGGTGTCATCTTTCTGCGACAGTTCTTAAGTATCACAACGTGCTTCTTCTAACAGAGGATGCAATAACCAGTAAAATGAAGAATATGGACCAGTGATTTCTGAAGTTGAGCTTCCCTAGTGGCTCAGACAGTAAAGTGTCTGCCATGCAGACGCTCTGCCATGCAGGAGACCCCGAGTTTGATCCCTGGGTTGGGAAGATCCCCTGGAGAAGGAAATGGCAGCCCACTCCAGTATTCTTGCCTGGAAAATCCCATGGACCGCGGAGCCTGGTAGGTTACTGTCCATGGGGTCGCAAAGAGTCGGACACGACTGAGCGACTTGACTTTCACTTTTCTGCTTTCCCAATTTGACACCAATCGCTGGGGCTCCATTCCCGTAAGTGGAGTTAATAATTATCTGGCACATACTGGTGGAGATGTTTATATCAAGCCTTTGTTTTGTGCTGCTAAATACTCAAAATAGCAACCCTGACCATATATGTTGGTTACTCGCAGCGGGCTATTCCAAGCCTGATTAGTACCCCAGGCGAAATTCACAGACTCACACTCCTTAACGTTGTCCCAAATCTACAGGCTACACTTGAAGAAACTGAGGCCCAGAAAGATCAAGTGACTTGCTTTAATTAAGTCATTTGACAAGTAAATGGAAGAACTAAGCTTGGAACCCAGGCCTTTCAATGGTTACACCAGTGTGCTCTTTGTTAAGCAGTATCCCAACTGATTTTCACAGCATTTGGTCTTGCCTTCTAAACTGCTACCTTAGCTAGTGTATTTAAGATCTGCGTTCCAGCCACAGATTTTTTTAAATGTTTATTTATATTAATTTGGCTGTCTCAGGCCTTAGTTGCAGCACTTGATATCTTTAGTTGTAGCATGTGGGATCTGCCCAGGGATCCCACATGCCCAAGGATCTCTGCCCAGGGGTCCCACATGCCCAAGGATCTCTGCCCAGGGATCAAACCTGGGCCCCCTGCGTCAGGAGCACAGAGTCTAAGACTCTTAGCCACCACTGCTAGGGAAGTCCCCGAGCCACAGATTTTAAATGCAAACTTTCCTAACTGATAACGAGAAGATATCTGGAATTTCCTAGTTTTTACTCTTTATAGAGTTTAATAGGAATACTTCATCAGCACTGCAAGTCCACCTCATGGTTTAGGAGTGGGTGGGGATGAGAACGGAGAAGGCAGTGGGGATGAGAAAGGAATGTTATTGCAAAAACCTGCTTCTGAATTCTCTCCCACCCATTATTCCAGTAAAAGCATCCCTAAGCCCTGACTTCACCCATCAGCCCTGACTCCAAGGAATTTCTGCAACTTTTTCATTGCTTGAATATGACATTCATCCTCAGAAATGTTTTCATTCTGATTTAGTTACCTATTAATGTGTGCCCCAGAACCACTTCAGTCTCAGCACGTTAGGGTCTGGGAGTTTTTCTCCCAAAAGCAATCATTCAGTGTAGGTCTGAACCATCCTCTGAAAGAAGAATCGAATTGCGCTCTATAATAGGCTAAAGGGCAAGACACTGAAAATAGAACTATCTTCTACATCTTACAAAATTCAACTGAGTCTTTCAGAACTAACACAGGAACACAGACTAGGAAAAGGTCAGAAACCAGGGGCTGTTTGGGGCCACTCAGACTTCCAAGACCTTAGGATTTCACATGGTTTGGCCTACTTGCGAATTTTACAGCTACAAAGCCATGAAAACTCCGTGCAACTACAAATCACTAAATAACCCTGTACAAGAAGACATTGAAAATCCAAATTCATCTTTACCAAGTGAAGGGTATGCTAACAGGAGGAAATATAAACAGCGCATGGAAAGAGATACATAAGAAAGGTACTAACACACCAATTTGAACTCCTGTCAAACGTCTCTTTAGAGCTCCTGACAGCAGGAAGCCAATTACTTGGGAAAGGATGAAGTTTGTTTTATGAACACAATATTACAAATGAAGCCCCTTCATTCTGACATCAAGGAAGAATTTTGCATTTCCAATATAAGCCAGCAGTATTTTGCAGTTGACGGGCTGGTAGTTTGCCTTGGAGGTTAAAGCTATGGGAGGAATCAACATCTTCTTAACTCCCTGATTTAGCTCTGGGTGATTAATCTATGACACTTAGTTTGTGGGCACCTGCAACAGAAAACCAGGGCCCTCAGAGCACAGTAACTCAAGCCACAGTGTAACTTTTGGCCTCATGAGCTTCTAAAGGTCTCTAATGTGAAAAGTCTTTAAAGCTTCTGGCATTGAAAGCTGTGATCTTCATCAGAGGGGTATGAAAAGAAGCACAGAGCATCATCTCCCATGTCATAACTTCTGAACATAATTGTATTATTATTTCATCATGTAATATTCCCTTAGAAGAAACAATTTTCTTGAGTTTGCACAAAAGAAAATGCTTTCATTAAAGGGCCATCATTGCCCTTAGTGTGGACACAAAAACATCTAATTTGTCTCCCTTTGTTTATATAGCCCTTTCCTTCATATTTGAGCAAACAGAGAGCAGGATTCTTAATTGCTCGGCACAGGGTGCTTGGTTAAGTAGTGGTGTGAAGTGTTTCACTCTGCTCCTAAATATCTGCCACAGTTTTCCCAGGGAAGAGTAACATTTCACTGGAATGAGAAAAGGAAAGGACTCAGGCTATTCAATGGATCTGTTGAATGATAGCAATATCACTTACCTCCACCCAGGTGGTGCAGTGGTAAAGAGTCCACCTGCCAATGCAGAAGATAGAAAATTCGAGTTCTGTCCCTGGGTTGGAAAGATCCCCTGGAGGAGGAAATGGCAACCCACTCCTATTCTTGCCTGGAAAATCCCATGGACAGCCCTCCAGGGCTACAGTCCATGGGGTTGCAAAGAATCGGACACGACTGAGCAACTGAACATACACAATCCATACAAGAGTGGGTACTAAGCAATTAGTATGCCTGGGGACAGGGTTCAGGGTTCCCCGTCTTATTATCACTATTGTCCCAGAAAACTGCCATATGATGACCATTTGACCTATGAGATTCATACAAACTATAAAACAAACACTTAAAAAGCCCTGCCATGTCATTTCTGTGCTGCAGCTACAAAATTGAAATTTTAACAGGAAGAGAAGCAAAAAGAAAGAATCTATTCCATTTCCTTGGGCTAGCATCTTGACTGAGCTTCCCCGGTGGCTCAGCGGTAAAGAATCTGCCTGCAATGCAGGACATCCAGGTTTGATCCCTGGGTCAGGAAGATCCCCTGGAGAAGGGAATAGCAACCCACTCCAGTGTTCTTGCCTGGAGAATCTCATGAACAAACAGCCTGGCAAGCTACAGTCTATAGAGTTACAAAGAGTCGTTTAGGACTGAAGCAACTTAGCACGCACACATGCCACATCTTGACTGCTTCTGTTTTGAGTTTAGCACAATGATTTTCAGTTCAGTTCAGTTCAGTTGCTCAGTCGTGTCTGACTCTTTGCGACCCAATGAATCCCAGCACGCCAGGCTTCCCTGTCCATCACCAACTCCCGGAGTTCACCCAGACCCACGCCCATGGAGTCACTGATGCCATCCAGCCATCTCATCCTCTGTCGTCCCCTTCTCCTCCTGCCCCCAATCCCTCCCAGCATCAGAGTCTTTTCCAATGGGTCAACTCTTCCCATGAGGTGGCCAAAGTACTGGAGTTTCAGCTTCAGCATCATTCCTTCCAAAGAAATCCCAGGGCCAATCTCCTTCAGAATGGACTGGTTGGATCTCCTTGCAGTCCAAGGGACTCTCAAGAGTCTTCTCCAACACCACAGTCCAAAGCATCAATTCTTTGGCGCTCAGTGTTCTTCACAGTCCAACTCTCACATCCATACATGACTACTGGAAAAACCATGGCCTTGACTAGACGGACCTTAGTCGGCAAAGTAGTGTCTCTGCTTTTGAATATGCTATCTAGGTTGGTCATAACTTTTCTTCCAAGGAGTAAGTGTCTTTTAATTTCATGGCTGCAGTCACCATCTGCAGTGATTTTGGAGCCCCAAAAAATAAAGNAAGAGTCTTCTCCAACACCACAGTTCAAAAGCATCAATTCTTCGGCACTCAGCTTTCTTCACAGTCAAACTCTCACATCCATACATAACCACAGGAAAAACCATAGCCTTGACTAAACAGACCTTAGTCGGCAAAGTAATGTCTCTGCTTTTGAATATGCTGTCTAGGTTGGTCATAACTTTTCTTCCAAGGAGTAAGCGTCTTTTAATTTCATGGCTGCAGTCACCATCTGCAGTGATTTTGGAGCCCAAAAAAATAAAGTCTGACACTGTTTCCACTGTTTCCCCGTCTATTTCCCGTGAAGTGATGGGACCAGATGCCATGATCCTCGTTTTCTGAATGTTGAGCTTTAAGCCAATTTTTTCAGTCTCCTCTTTCACTTTCATTAAGAGGCTTTTTAGTTCCTCTTCACTTTCTGCCATAATGGTGGTGTCATCTGCATATCTGAGGTTATTCATATTTCTCCCGGCAATCTTGATTCCAGTTTGTGCTTCTTCCAGCCCAGAATTTCTCATGATGTACTCTGCATAGAAGTTAAATAAGCAGGATGACAATATACAGCCTTAATGTACTCCTTTTCCTATTTGGACCCAGTCTGTTGTTCCATGTCCAGTTCTAACTGTTGCTTCCTGACCTGCATACAGATTTCTCAAGAGGCAGGTCAGGTGGTCTGGTATTCCCATCTCTCTCAGAATTTTCCACAGTTTATTGTGATCCACACAGTCAAAGGCTTTGGCATAGTCAATAAAGCAGAAATAGATGTTTTTCTGGAACTCTCTTGCTTTTTCCATGATCCAGCGGATGTTGGCAATTTGATCTCTGGTTCCTCTGCCTTTTCTAAAACAATGATATTAGTTCTTCTAAAACCCAATCAAGTTCTAATTTCCTTTGTGATTTTGTCTTTGATCCATAGTTTATCTAGAAGTGTACAACTGACCCACCATATCCACAGGTTCCATATCCAAAATATTCAATAGCAGGGACTTCCCTGGCAGTCCAGTGGTTCAGACTTCACCTGCCAGTGCAGGGGGTGTGGGTTCAGCTTCTGATTGTGGAGCTAGGATCCCACATGCCTCGTGACTGACAACTCAAAACACAAAACAGAAGTAACATTGTAACAAATTCAGTAAAGCCAAACAAATATTCAGCAATAAGAAAAATTCCGGAAAAGTTCCAAAAAACACACGTTGAATTTGCTGTACGTTATTTACTTGGCATTGACACTGGTGGCTCCGATGGTAAAGAGTCTGCCTGCAATGCGGGAGACCCGTGTTCCATCTCTGGGTCGGGAAGATCTGCTGAAGAAGGGAATGGCAACCCACTCCAGGATTCTTGCCTGGAAAATTCCCTGGACAGAGGAGCCTGGTGGGCTACAGTCCGTGGGGTCGCAAAGAGTCGGAAACGACTGAGCGACTAACACTTTCACTTTCACGTTATATTGTATGTTCAACTATTTACCTAGAATTTACACTGCATTAGGGATTATAAGGAATCTAAAGATGATGTAGGTGTGCAGGACCTTGTGCATAGGTTATGTGTGAATATGCCATTGTATATAAAGGACTTGACGTCTCGGGATTTTGGTATCTTCAGGAGTCCTGGAACCAGTCACTCCCAAATACTGATTATATCACTTAGTTTCCAAAACATTTGAGGACTTTTCTAGGTATCGTTTCGTGACTGATTTCTAGCCTAATTTCACTGTGTTTGGAGGAATACTCTGTATGAATTTAATATTTGGAAAGCGGTGGAGGCTTGTTTTAGGTTTCCCTGCAGTTGTTGAATGCAGGTTCAACGTATGTCAATTGAGTCAAGTATGGCTCAACAGGTGAAGAATCAGCCTGCAGTATAGGAGCTACAGGAGACGCAGGTTTGATCCCCAAGTCAGGAAGATTCCCTGGAGGAGGAAAATGGCAACTCACTCCAGTATTCTTGCCTGAAAAATCCCATGGACAGAGAAGCCTGGTGGGCAATAGTCCAAAGGGTCACAAAGAGTCAGACACGACTGAGTTGATTAAGGACATACACACACACCCTTACTAATTATTTTCCTCTGCTTCTGCTCTCAGTCACTGAAAGAGATCCATTAGAATTACCTAAAACTAGTGTGAATTTGCCTTTTCTTGTTTTGGTTCTGAATTTTTACTTTATAAATTTGGGGGCTTTATTACTATATCCAAGCAGATTTGTCAACGATGCTTTCTGGTTTCTTTACCATCTGAGCCACCAGGGAAGCCCAAAGAATACTGGAGTGCATGGCCTATCCCTTCTCCAAAGGATCTTCCCGACCCTCCTGCATTGCAGGCGGATTCTTTACTAGCTGAGCTACCAGGGAAGCCCCACTTCCTGAAAGATGAATCATTTAATCATTGTGAGCTATCCTTCTAGTAATTCTTCCTGCCTTAATGTCTACTTCGGGCTTCTCTGATAGCTCAGCTGGTAAAGAATCTGCTTGCAATGTGGGAGACCTGGGTTAGATCCCTGGGTTGGGAATATCCCCTGGAGAAGGGAAAGGCTACCCACTTCAGTATTCTGGTGTGGAAAATTCCATGGACTGTATAGTTCATGGGGTCACAAAGAGTTGGACACGACTGAACGACTTACACCCTAATGTCTACTTGACCTGTTTAGCAAAAAAAAAAAAACAAAAACCAAAACAGCTGTCTTTGGTTAATGTGAATAAGGAATATCTATCATCCTTTAACTGCCAAACTTTATTTTAGGTTGTTTACTATAAGCAGCATGAAGGTTTGTAAAAACCTAGTTGGACCATACTAATCTTTTCATTGCAGTATTTGGACTTTCATTTACGGTTTAAATCTACCATATTACTATATTTTTCTCTTTTCACATGTGCCATGTTCCTTTTGTTCTCATTTCTTGCCTTATTTTGTTTTAATTAAATACTTTTATTATTCAATTTCCACTTTTATTATCTTGTTTATTATACTTTTATTATTCTCTTAAAGGTCATCCTAGAATAAAATATCCATTCTTGACTTTTGCTGCAGCATAATACAAAGAGTTCAGTTCAGTCGCTCAGTCGTGTCCGACTCTCTGCGACCCCATGAATCGCAGCACGCCAGGCCTCCCTGTCCATCACCAGCTTCCGGAGTTCACCCAAACCCACGTCCATCGAGTTGGTAATGCCATCCAGCCATCTCATCCTCTGTCGTCCCCTTTTCCTCCTGCCCCCAATCCCTCCCAGCATCAGAGTCTTTTCCAATGAGTCAACTCTTCGCATGAGGTGGCCAAAGTACTGGAGTTTCAGCTTTAGCATCATTCCTTCCAAAGAACACCCAGGACTGATCTCCTTTAGAATAGACTGGTTGGATCTCCTTGCACTCCATGGGACTCTCAAGAACTTCAGAACAGTATAATTCCATTTATCTATTTTCCAACCTTTTGTTTTATTTTTTGTCCTGTGTCTATCCTGTAGATATTTAAACCCCACAAAACAATATTATTATTATTCAATATTTTAAGTATTCATCTAGATCCACCCAGTTATTAGGCTTTACATTGCTTTTCACTTTTTTCTTCTATCTCAATGCCTCTGAAATACAGTAAATACCAGAGCAGAATTCACTCTAGTATTTACTAAAATGCAGGTCAGCTAATGATAAAATTATCTCAATTCTTTTTTGGTCTAGAATTATTTCATGTATTTTTAAAGAAGATTTCTATGGAGATGGAATTCTAAGATAGTTTTGAGTAAATTATTTAAAGCAATTTTTTCAAAGTGTTGAATAAATAATTTCATTGCCAACTGGCTTCCATTGTTGCTTGGGGTAAGTGATATGACAGTTTTATTTGGGCTTTTGTTGGCTTTTAGACTCTTTGGTTTATAGCAGCTTTACTATGATATGCCTAAGTGTGATAGTTTTAATTTTTATCCTGCTAGGATTTTTACTGCTTCTTGACTCTTTATTTTTGGAGAACTCTTGGCCATCATTCCTTTAAATATGGCTTGTTCCAATCTCTTCTTTCATTGAGAGATTCTAAATGCATCCCTCAATAAAAACTGTGTTCAGAAATGTGTTTGATCTATTTACTAAGTCCCATATTTCTCCAGTATTGAGATTTTCTTATGGCTTATCTCCCAGTTCACTAATTCTCTTTTAAGCAGTCTTTTTAATCTGCTGTTAAACATATCTATTGAGTTAATAATTTCAGGTGTTATTCTTTTACTCTCCACATTTTGCCTTTGATTATTTATTACTTGCTTCAGCTAACTTCCTAATTTAATCACATTCATTAAATCTGTCAGGTGACTTCATTGTTTGGATCCCCTCCAGATTTGTTTCTATTCTGCTTTTTTTTCTGCTTTCAAGAACGTGTTTACCTTCAAGCGTTGCCTGATGATTTTGTATTGAATTCTAGATAACATATATAAAATAGTTTGAGATTCTGGAGAACGTCAACTCTTTTAAGACAGCTTTTAGCTTTCCTTCTGACAGAATAGAGAAAGATCACCTTAATCTCATCAGGGAATAAGCTGACTCAAATCTGGGCTCTGCTTTGTGGGGCTAATCTATTTCTGGCCCACTCTCACTCCTGCAGTATAAACCACCCAGGGTCCTATTAAAATCCTGGAATATTTGTCGGTGTTTTCTTCTTTGAACTAGCTCTGAATTCCGCTTTTTGTCCCCTAGCCAATGATACCACCAGAAACTCCGTTTGACCTCTCGACTTTCAGCTGTCAATTTCTGTTCAGTTTCTCAGCTCCTCTGCTGCTTCTTTGGAATTGGCAAATACCTTGACGGGAAAAGCATCCCTAAAAGTCCAGTTCCTCTCTTGGCACTTTTCTTTCCAAGATCTTGGCTCCTCAAACCGTAGTTGCGTTAGGAGCTCTCGATGCTTCAAACGGACTTTTTGTAAAATACATTTTGTTTAGATTTTTTATTTCACTATTACCAGAAACAGACCTTCCTCCGAAACACTTATAATATGTTTAACATGCCATCCCAGCAGCACAAAATTGATCATTTCTATAAAATACTAGATGTATTGAGTTTAGCTAACGGGAGATTCACAACTTTCAGGGCAAGGTAGTTCTTGTTTGACCAAGGGCAAGTCTCAACAGCACAGAGCAGCTGTGAGCTATTAGCAGCCACCTTTCACGGCAGCTGGCAGATTGATACATTAGGTGAAAAGGATATGCAGGAAAGCATCCATAGCACTGAGTACAACAGATGTCTGATCATTTCGGTAGAGTAGATTTTTTTTTTCACTTTTTCGGTTTTAATCTAGATCTTCCTTATTTCTTTGCCTTCTCCATGACAAACATTTTTCTCAATGTGGCTCCTCAACCACTGGGGTGGGTACAGGAACTTAGAATGGAATTAATATGTTTAACATGCCATCCCAGCAGCACAAAATTGATCATTTCTATAAAATACTAGATGTATTGAGTTTAGCTAACGGGAGATTCACAACTTTCAGGGCAAGGTAGTTCTTGTTTGACCAAGGGCAAGTCTCAACAGCACAGAGCAGCTGTGAGCTATTAGCAGCCGCCTTTCACGGCAGCTGGCAGATTGATACATTAGGTGAAAAGGATATGCAGGAAAGCATCCATAGCACTGAGTACAACAGATGTCTGATCATTTCGGTAGAGTAGATTTTTCTTTTTCACTTCTTCAGTTTTAATCTAGATCTTCCTTATTTCTTTGCCTTCTCCATGACAAACATTTTTCTCAATGTGGCTCCTCAACCACTGGGGTGGGTATAGGAACTTAGAATGGAATTAAAGGGAAAATACCCACCCCAAAACACACAATCTCCAACACCATTCCTAGACCACCACTCACCTCTCAATGCTGCCCCTTTCAGCCTTTTTGTTGGAGACACCCTGCCCTGACAAGCAGATGTTTTAGAGTTTTCTCAACATGCTTCTGAACTTGCTACTTGGCTCAGAGTGTCTATTAGCCCATGAGAAAGCTCACCCCTGTCTTTCCAAAATCTAGATGTATAGGACACTCCTCCGGTAGCCTCCCCCATTGGTCTAATCTCCAGAAGCATCTCCACATAACCTCTTACCTTTAGGATTTTCTCTGCTAGAGTCAGGGTTTCCCTGGTGGCTCAGATGGTAAAGAATCCAATCCACCTGCCGTGCGTGAGACCCAGGTTCGATCCCTGGATTAGGAAGATACCTTGGAGAAGGAAGCGGCTACCCACTCCAGTATTCCTGCCTGGAGAATCCCATGAATGGAGGAGCCTGGCAGGTAGGTGAAGGACTAAGGGACATTTTTAAACTCCTTTTCCATTAGCCCTTATTTTTTTTTATGGATTAATTTTTTTTCTTTAATTAATTTTTATTTTTTAGTTTGTTTTTCCATTAGCCCTTATTTTAAGAGTGTTTCTGTCTTAAACACAATGGCCAAATTACTGGTGTACTTGTCCTTTTTGCTTCCGCCAGAACTCATGAAGCCTCAGGAATTTTGCACTTGTGTCTAACACAAGATATCATGAATTATTAATTACTTGATTCTAAAACATTACTTTTAAAACCTAAATGTTTAACTTAATAGAATTTTCCCCCTCTGGGTAAGATGTCCAAGTTTAGAAAAAAACGCACAGAGTATAGGTTATTACTACACAGTTGCCATCTTCCTACTGAGGGACAGAGAATCAGCATTAAGGTCTGACTTCAAAAATAGCTTCATGTTAGCAGACCACACTGGACAGAAATCAGATTACTTCAAGCCATTATCATTGTATCTGAATCTTGGGAAGCCAAATATATATAAGTTCTTTGAAGACCCCTAATTTCTCCTCTTAATTGATTTCTAGGCATTAACTGAGTGTATGATTCTGGGCTCAGTGCTGAATTACAAAGCCAAGTAAGAAATAGCCCGTTCTCTTAAAGAACTTACCAACTAATAAGGGAACCACAAAGATAAGCGGATCATTAGTACACGGCTGAGTGCTGATGGTGGCAAGGAAGCCTGGCGTGCTGCAGTGCATGGACTCGCAGAGCTGGACATGACTCAGTGCCTGAGCAACCCCGCTGATGGTGAGAGGCACAGGGTTCTGCGAGAGCCCAGAAGACAGCGAGCAGCAGCAGCGGGAGCTTCTGGAATCACGAGCTGCCTGAACTGGCTTAAAGGACAATTACGAGTCTCAGTTTTCTATCCTTGGTGACCAACTGAATGTTCCCATCAAAGAAGATGGAACATATGTAAGCATGACTTAGGATGAATGATCGTGAATTTAATCTTGGAATTGGTGGGTTTGGGCTATTGACCCAAAGAAGCAAAGATAGGTGGTAAATATAAGGATTTATGGGCTTCCCGGGTGGTGCTAGTGGTAAAGAACCCACGCAGGAGACATAAGAGATCTGGGTTTGATCCCTGGGTTGGGAAGATCCCCTGGAGGAAGGCATGTCAACCCACTCCAGTGTTCTTGCCTGGAGAATCCCATGGACAGAGGAGCCTGGCAGGCTACAGTCCATAGGCTTGCAGAGAATCAGACACAATGGAAGCAACTCAGCATGCATGCATGCATTAGGATGTATAAGAATAAAACTCAGGGGAGATTTAGGCTATAGATACAGCTTTGAGCGTCATCAGTATTTAACTGGTATTTCAATTGAGGCTGGATACAATCACTGTAGTTTTACGTTGTCTGGTTCACAGATCTTTTTGAGAATATGATGAAAATTATGGACTCTCTTCTAAGAAAAATGTATCGAGAGAAAATTTCTGCATATGCTTACAGTGACTGCAGAGATTCCCTGAAGCTATTCTTGAGTAGGAAAACACAGGTGTAATAATAACAAGGGAAGCGAATCGATGATTGGAACTTCCTGAACCACAGTCAAAAGCACTGATGTTCAAGAACCGCATGCAAGATAAAGCTATCTAGACAAAGGAGATTTGAAAAGGTTGAGTTTTTAAATCTAAGTACTTCCATTTTTATAACTATTTAACTATGAACTACCTGCTTTTGGAACCAGTTCAGTCTATAAAATACATCACCACAAAAATCCAAAACTAGAGGCAATTTTGAAATATACATGTGAAATGGAGTTGGGTACATTCATATCACAGCTCCAGAGAATCTATCAAGCTAGAAGTAATGAGTTCTAGTTTGTAAGGATTTTTACAGCTCAAGAAAAATTGGCTTTTCTAAAGCTTTCCCGTCTCTCTGTTGCCAGAGCACTGCGCTTATGCTTCTACCATAAAACTCATTTCATTCCTTCCTGTTCACAGGTCACCCTCCTGCCTTCAAACTTTTAGAGTCTTTGTAGAAAAAGACTCATTCTTGTTTATCTCTGCCCATAATGCCATTCCCTCAATCCCTCCAACTGCCCCCTGATACACACCCCTAATAACAAAGCCTAGTAGATGCATATGATGAAAGTTTGTGGCACCAACCAAAACTGTCAACCCAATCACAGACTCTTCTAACATTAGCAAAGCAGAAATTGAAAGTATGGAAGATCATGGAAACCAGAGGCTCCAACTGCCTCCCTCCAACTCAGGTCTGATGGCTCCCATTCCTGCAGAAACATCATAGTAAATAGCATTTATCTGCCCTGGGTCTCCACATCACACTTGTCACGCCTGTGTGGCACTGCATGGTGTGGAATTAAGAGAAAACAGAAGGGGGGAATGATGTAAGGTCTCACAGGTAAGATTTCTTCTCACACCATGTAAAAGTCACCTCTTAGGTGGAAGGAGACTATCATTTGTGCAGAGGACCAAACAGGTGTTAGTACAAAAAACAGATCACCTCAGGAGTCATAAAGCGAAGACTTTGCTCTACAAAGATCAAGACAGAAATAAGAACACACGTGCAGGAATTAAACCACAATTTAGCCTTGTTTGCTGCAAAACATTGTAACTAAGATTAGTGCAACTGACATCTTCAAATATTTCAGGGAGCCCAAAGGGAAGGCGTTTTTTGACCTTGGTAGATTTGCAGTCCCATCTAGTATGGAACAGAGCAGAATGTCTGCTGTTTTCAGAAGAATATTTGCCCTAGCCTCTAGCTGATGCCTTCATTATCCTACTTCGATAAATCTTCACTTCCTGCTTACAAATTGGGGCCCTTCTGGCTTCCATTTCTATACACAAAAGGTCTGAGTTTGTTGCAATATCTGACAAGGTGCTTTTTTCTTGCTTTTCGGTTTGTTTGTGTGGTTTTTGTTTGCTTGGTTGGTTTGGTTTTATCAGTCTGTCCATCTTCAGCTATCTAAAGGACACTTAAGCCTCCGTGTCTCACAATTCAAAAGCAGTAAATAAAATAGTAAAGCAGATGGAGAACCATTTCAAACTAGCCTTGACTTCATGTGAGTCTCTTGAGGTGATACACAGCCTCAAATAAGCTCTGGCCAGAACTATGTTTTGCCCGAACTATTCATCTCTTCCATGGGAAGGCACAGTTTGTTCCTTTTCCAGGGGTGACTGCGTAGAGACTGTAGTTTCTCGGGAGAATACAAAGTATTATTTTGGTCTCTAACAACAACAATTCTAAGCCAAGAAATCAGTTTGTTTTAGACAAGGAAGGCATGGTAATAAACATAGCACAGAATAGAGTTCTTCTTTGTTGGACTGGATGTCTTCTATTTTTTATACTGAGCAAAGTGCTTGATTCAGAAGATTCTGAAAGGAAATCAGGTATAGGACAAGAAGGAAAATGGCGAGACTGGAATACTAAGTGAGGAAGGAGAAAAATGATAAATAGGTCCTGAGTTGTGGCTGCTTATTCTGAGGATGGGAATTCAGCAATTGAGTTTATTTTTATAAAATCAGACTTTTGCCTGGCATGGTTCCCCCCTCCCCCCAACTCCCCCAACTATATTCGTCACATAGCAAATCCATACCCATTACTCAAGCCTTATCTCATACATCATCTCTTCTGCAAAGCTTCCCAACACTGAGAAAAGAACTCCTTTCTCTCTCCTTTGTCCTCCCATCTCACTTAATTAGTCCCCTTTTTTTAGAGGAATTGTCCCCCTCCACTCTGGAAGCACCTTAAAGGCCCTGGGTTATTATTCATCATTTTCTCCCCATGGCCTATGATTACAGATGATGCCAAAAAAATATGCTTAATAAGTGTATGCTGAAGAAATCTAAGTGATTACCATTAAAAAAAAAAGGATCAAACTCCCAGATAATTAAATTAGATAGACCACTAACAAAGCGCCACTCACTCTATGTCATGAAGAGCCGGTATGAAGTGAGGGAGACCCGCTAGCACACAGTGGGTGTGAAGTCAGCCTTGAGTGTGACAACCCCTAAGAGAAATTAGCATAGAAGGCCCAGAAGAATTGTTACAGGAGGAAGAAATGAAAAATAGTCATCTTTTACTTGGGGTTCATTTCCCAAAGGAATTTTAGCAAGAGGCACATTTTTTTTTTTAATCAGGAAAAAAAAAATGAAAATATTTACCCTGAAACATCCCTGTGTGATGTATAATTATACCCTGGGCAGAGAGGTTATACACTCACATCAGATGTACAGAGCACATGGGCGAAGAGCCTAAGACTCTCCTCTCACTTAGACATTGCTCAGCCCATTTATGAGCAGACACTGAAACCACACTTAAAAGTACCCTTACATTTCAAGTGAACACTTCATGGACCAGTGCACAGATTACTATGGGCACTGCCCAAATGTGGCCTCATAGCATGATGAGAACCTAAAGCTTATTGAAAAGGGCAGTTTCTTTTCCATAGCCCCTTTGCAAAAATGTATTTAAGGATGCTGTGACTTGCCAGAAATTCCTCAACTGCTGTATGATTTGAATACCTTTCCCAGGAGAGTCTCTTAGTTCTCTGCAGGGCATGAAGAGACATACGTAATGAATACACACATTGACACATCAGACATACATGTTCACAGGCACTCACACATATGTGCATTCACACCCAAGTGTGCAAACACTTCCACTGACATGTTCACTCCTGCACCCACACGCATATTCTTTCTCTCTCTGTCTCTCTCCCACACGCACACATCCAATTATCTAGTGAAAGCTGCTCGGTGAACAGATCATTTCTAGGCCAGCTATTACCTGACTCATGTACTGAAAAGGGGCTACCTAGTAGGTTTCAGCCCAGTCACCATTTGTACTTTGGTCATCAGCAGCAACGAAGTCCCCAAAACTGAAGTCTTGTTTATTATTGAGCATATTCCTACACCCATCCACATTTCTGCTGAATATTAAAGATAGCTGTCAGGTCTTGACACTATTGGAAATAAACTTGACATTTTTAAATCTCAAGAAAGTGATCTGTAGTCACAAAATTAGGACTAAGAAAAACAGCATTCTTAGGCCTTGAAGTATCTTGGTGTTGCTTCTCAAACTTCAGTTAGGGAGCAAACCCCTCTGTTCTTCCTGCAGGTTTCCCCTCAGCTAGACTAGAAACCCCCCAGGAAACAGGTCCCTGTGTTCCCTGCTCGCCACTGGGGCTCACAGTCATCACTATAGTAAAGGAATGAGTGACGGAAAGATGCTGCAGAACTCTCAAGTTAACACAATGTGTCTAGTCGCTCAGTCATATCCGAGTCTCTGCGACCCCCATGGACTGTAGCTGGCCAGGCTCCTCCATCCATGGGATTCTCCAGGCGAGAATCCTGGAGTGGGTTGCTGTGCCCTCCTCCAGACTAGCTAACACAGATGTTGGCTAATTTGTGGACGTTCATCATGACATATGAGTCCTCTCATCTAGAGAAAGAAAGCAGAAAAATAGAAGCATTTTCCAGGAAAACCCAGCGTTTTCCAGGTGTTTCCACAGCTCAGAAATGCATTTGTCAGCATCCTTTCTCTCCAGGTGTTTGGCTTCATTGTGGCAACTTCCTCCGTTTAGAGAAGAGACTGAAACCGTGCATACACTTGTCACATAATTACCTTCCTTGCTTTCCACACTGACACTGGTGAGCAGTGACTCAGCCTGTACCTACCACCGACGGGGTAAGAGTGAGTAACTGTCCAAAGACAATACTCAGAGCAGCAGTGAGTATGTATTATTCATAGCACATCTTTCCCTTAGGTGAAATGTTTTGACCAGAAAATCAGATCATTATTACAGATTTACACCTCATTTGTCCTATGTAAGCATCATTTCATGATACTAAAGAGAAGAGAGTTTGCCTAACAGTTTTTGTCCAACCAGTTGTACCAAATAAATGAATTCCTAGAGCAGATTCCCAGCAAAAGTTTGAATAAATAAACCTCCATGTGTTACATGGAGGTCCCACATACTACGTTTGTATTATACCTTTTTGCCATACTGTGTTTGAGAGAGAGTGGAGAAATAGAGTTCCAACTAGGAAGAAGATCTGATTGGTTTGTGAAACTGATTATACACATTCTGCATCTATTGTGTAACAGTTGTATATTTTTTTACACAGATGAAAAGATAAAGCTCTCTCTACACAGTGATCCCACCCCAGTCGAACTTCCTGTGTTTTCAGGAATTGCAGCATCTGTGAAGCTACAATAAAGATTAAAAAAAAAAAAAAGACAACAAATGTGTCTTTGAAAACCATGCCAAGGAAGGGACGCTTTAGCTAGAGCTAAGCTCCAGTGTTCAATCTGTCTCTGCCCCAGAGGAAACAGTACCCGTTTGGAATGTGAGGTGAAGATGCTCGCTTTTGTGGAGATAATCGGCTCTAAGCAGGCATAGTAATTAACAGCATCAGGTAGCTCAGGCAGCATTCGGCTGCCCATTGCCTATTTACTTGTGAGCAAACGGGAGGGTGTGGGGGTGAAGGAGCAGATGGGGAAGAGACGCAGGCACTCCCCGGCGCTTTGCACGCATGCCTCGCATGCTGTCTTCCTCCCTCCGGCGCCAGCCTTGGTGCCTCTGGCTGCTGAGCCAGGTCTGAAGGGCCCCTAGGCAAGTGCAGATGCCGCCAGCTGTTCTTCCCAGTCACCTGGCACCAACAGGGAGTTTCTGTGCTCATAGCTTCAATCTGCACACTTCAGTCTCATAGCTGAAGACTTTTTTTTTAAACAATAACAAGCCAAAAGGGCTGTAGTTAGGGGTTAATTGGGCATAAAGGCAAAATGTGGAAAGACCCAGCTGTTCCTCTCAGGGAGAATTCCAGAGAGTTGTTATAACTGATTGCTACCTTTCAACAACGATTCTCTAATCCTGGTGGCAGCACCGGAAACTAAGATGTGGCCAAAGTCAGGGGGGAAGGAATGCCACAGAGAAATGCCTGTAAAAGGGCAGAGGGAGGGCAGTGGGGTTTGGAGTCGTGAAAATGGACTAGGACAGGAAAGGAAATAAAGGAACCATTGCGGAAATCTTTGGATAAAAATGACTAGTGTTAAATGAGCAGTTACTATATGCCAGGCACCATAATAAGGGCTTCCCAGGTGGTGCTAGTGGTAAAGAACCCGCCTGGCAGTGCAGGAGACGTAAGAAACGCAGATTCTTACATCGGGAAGATCCCCTGGAGGAGGGCGTGGCAACTCACTCCAGTGTTCTTGCCTGGAGAATCCCATGGGCAGAGGAGCCAGGCGGGCTACAGTCCATGGAGTCACAAAGAGTCAGACATGACTGAAGTGACTTACCTCGTATGCACATGCAGGCACCGTATTAAGCAATTTACATAGACAACATTATGAGTTTGGTATTACCCGCATTTTACAAAAGAGAAGACATGGGCCACTCAGCCTATTAAGCACTAGACTGCAATTCAGACCAAAAAGTTCCTTTCTAAGGCTTTCCTGGGAGTCCAGCAGACTGGAGTTCTACTTCTGGGCCAGCTTCTAAGCAGTAGGGTAACAGTCAGCAAGTCACTGAACTTTGGTATCTAGCCCTACAGACAAAAGTGGCAGTTCCAAGTATGAGGGCCTCCTGCCTCAGAATCATCTGACAAGCATACTTAATACGCAGATTTCAAAGTCACTCCTTAAATCTAATAAATCAGACTCCTCTAGCAAAGTGCACCAAATTGCATTATTAATAATCCCTGAGGATTTTTAGGTTCAATAAAATTAAAGACGGCTGGACCAGTTGATCTCTAAATCAAAAAGGCTATGGCTCTGGCAGTCGAGTTGACACCTCAGAAAGCTGCATTATTTATACTTCAGTTTTGCTTATTTAAAAAAAAAAAAAACTCAAACTAGTTTTATTCTGTGTAAATTGTTTTACTCAAAGAGAGATTTTGAATGACTTCTTTTTTAAATCCCAAAATTCAAGCCAATCTTCAAAGGATAAAGAAATGGAAACCCTGAAGTTTAGGATTTGTGCTTCCCAGGTGGTGCTAGCCATAAAGAACCCACCTGCCAATGCAGGAGACATCAGAGACACTGGTTCTACCCCTGGATGGGGGAGATCTCCTGGAGGAGGAAATGGCAACCCACTCCAGTATTCTTGCCTGGAGAATCCCACGGACAGGGCAGCCTGGTGGGCTACAGTCCATGGATGGGGTCATGAAGAGTCAGATACGACTAAGTGACTAGCACACACATAAACAATTGCCCTAAGATTCACAGTATTTTTGAAAACCGACCTCTATGGGGATGATTTTTAAAGGAGTCAATCGTCTTTTAAATGTATGAGCTCTATTGTTTTTTTTCAATAAAGCATGATTATCTTATAGCTTCCAAACAGAAAACTCTGTTAGGTTCTGTATGAAATTGCGTTTTTACTTGCAAAAACAGTGATTTCATACAGTTCAACCTAGTGTGTGTGGATGTGTTTGGGCAGGCTTGTGTGTGTGTCTGTGTGTACGTGCATAATGTGTGTGTGTGGGAGGGCAGGCTTGCACGCAGGCCCACATGGGCTGAGTATAATTCCTGAGACTAGAATATTCACATGTCACCTTGCTGGGTGCTCATAATGTAGTGCTGTTAGGGGAGGCACACTGATTGAAACCGCCCACCCTGGCCAGGCACCATAGTAACCATTTGCGTGAGTTGTTTTATGACAGGAGATCCTGATAAGGAATACGGACTAATAAGCCACCACCAACCGGAAGAGTTCAGGCAAGGTCGAAAGGAGACACCGCGTGTCCGTCCACTTCCAGAATCCCTCCCACTAGCATCCATCTTGGCTGAGTGATGCGTGCGCCACCAGGAAAGACTGAATTAGAGAGACTGGCCAAAGACCACCCGGAAACTAACCCCATCACCATAAAACCCGAGACTGCGAGCCACAGGGCAGAGCAGTTCTCCTGGGTTCCCTTACCCTACTGCTCTCCACCCAGGTGCCCTTTCCCAATAAAATCTCTTGCTTTGTCAGCACGTGTGTCTCCTCGGACAATTCTTTTCCAAAGGTTAGACAAGAGCCCAGTTTCAGGCCCTGGAAGGGGTCCGCTTTTCTGCAACAGTGCTGCCGTCTCAGTGCATTCTCAAGAGATGTTAGTTATTAATGGTGAAGTTTCCCATTTGACTTCCCAGTCTTTGTCCTACATTCCTTAAATCCTAATAAAAAGGTGAATATTCACAACTGTAGTAGATCAAACAGTAATCAAACTAAAAATCTGCTAAGTTCTTCTTTTGTTCCATTCCCAAGCATAATTCACATAAATGGTCACCCAGCTCCTAAGAGCCATGGCGTTTCTCCCCGTCGCTCTTGCAAACGTGAATTCATACTGTATCTTTTGAAAGAGGGAGAAGGCAATGACACCCTACTCCAGTACTCTTGCCTGGAAAATCCCATGGACGGAGGAGCTTGGTAGGCTGCAGTCCATGGGGTCGCTAAGAGTCAGACACGACTGAGCGACTTCACTTTTCACTTTCACTTCTGAAAGATGACTTTGGAGTCCAACAGATTTTGTCAGCTGCTTCTTTTCCCACTATTCAGGCCATCTTCCTCAAACTACATATTCAGCTGTTGTCACTAAAAACATATCAATAGGAGAAAAATATCTAAAAGTTAAAAATCAGGTGCAATGACATCGATTGAATGCTTGGGGAAGAAATAAAAGTGACGGAGCTCACTGGGCCCCAAGAACTATCTGTGCCTCTCTCTCTCGGCGTCTCCCTCCTCTGTGCCCACCTCTGAGTGCCAGGGGGATTATTTGGCAGCAGTGAGCTCTGACTAAAGCTTCTAGAAGTTCTCATTCAGCAGAGAAATTGTTGTCTTCCTCTGATCCTCAGATTATGGAGATGAGGGGATGAATGTAGGCACTAAGATTCCCTACCGAGATAGCTTTTCACTCTTTTCAGTAGGAAAAAGATCAAAAGGAAACTGGCTAATTAGCATACCAAAGGAGACAAAACCCCCAGAGCTTTATCGTTGTTGCAATCCAATAATAAACACCCGGGTACAAAAAAGATTATTTGATAATGACATACAGAATTGAAAGCTTTTGAAACAGCAGCTTCTAGAAAAAAAATATTTTTGGAAGGGAAAATATCCATAATTATACAGAATAATGCTTATCCATTGGGGAATGGCTCTTGGTTCTTGGGAAAGCTACTTGCAGAACGACTTTGCCTAAGAAGGGTGGTGTGGCTTCCTTTATCTGAAAAACTCAAAAAGCCTACAAAAGGTTTCAAATCCCTTCCCGAGTAAACATTCAGTGCTTTCATATTCCCCAAAATTAAACACAGAATTCTTGTCTTGAAAAATAAGTGTCCCCTTTTCCCAGACCAGCGCCCAATCAAAGGCTTGAGCTCAAAGTAAAAGGAATTTGCAACTCTTTGGGACTCATTGTTCTTCTTGACATCCTTTTCTGGTTTTGGAAAGTCCGGAAGTCTCTGCAAATAAGAACTTTAAAAAAAAGTGAGAGAGACAGAGAATAAAGCAATTGTTTAATTATAAACGACTCTATGAGGTATAAGAATCCACCAGGACCATGGAGAGAGACGGCCTTGAAAGAAAACCAGACCCTTACTCCTTGGTTTAATATTAATATGGTGGGTGCTTTTCTTCAGACACTGAAGGGACAATAACCAGCAGAACGGATTCTTCAGAAGTCACAGTGAGTTTGAGTGAGTTGCGAGTGTGTCTGCCTCTTCCTTTAAGGCGCACGTAGAACATGTTGATCAAATTGGGTGCGTGGTCAGGCTTGGCTTCCCCATGAAAAGCCGACCCACTTCCAAGTCAACTCCAGGACCTTTCTGGGACAGGAGACAGTGGAACTCTGAATTGGGGCGGGGGTGGCACAGAGGGCAGGTACTAACAGAGAATTTCTTCATGAAAGGACAGGGGTTGCCAAGCTCTAGTTCCCATCTAAACTGCCTGCTGATCAGAGAGAAGGTATTATTTCACTTGGAGATCACCCAGGTGATTATAATGGACTTGCCTGCGACTCTGGCTCTAAGCCATTTGAATTAAATAGCACAGAGTCCTGGGTTATTAATACTTTATCCTGTTTCTAAGCAGAGAATCATTGTTAATGAGTCAAGGGGTAATGACTCTTTATACAAGTCTGAGTTTAAATGAATAATGTCTCTCTTGTTTTATACATTTAAAAAAAATAATAAATAGATGAGAAACATACCTTTGACTGGCCATGAAGTATGCTACCTTTCTTTATCTCTGGGAACTTTAGTTCTCCCCAGATTTGCCAAGATCACTTAAGGACCTTATATTGATAGTTTCATGCAAAATTATTTCTTCGTTCCCTTTTATAAATTGTCCGTTGACAATGAGACAGCCCCAACTCAGAATTTTACTCAGAAAATGTGTCTAGAGGATGCCATTTACCCACCACTCCAAAGTATTAATTAAACTTAGCTGTTTGCCAGCTAAGTGCCAGAGGAGACCATGGTGATTAGCTGCACTAATTGGAATTTCAAGTGGCACTGATAGCCACACAAAGATAATAGGATTATACCTTCCCTCCCTGAAAAAAGAAGCAGTCATAACTGGTTAGATGATGGTTTTAAGCTGTTTCACACCTAACTACCCTCAGAGAAAGGGAACATTTTTAGATACTATTTTTATTCATACCTCCCCACTCCCCAAAAAAGAGAGAGAAATAAAACTCTTCCAGATAGTAACAAAAGTACAAAGCAAAGTCCCTCTCTGTCTCTGGATCTCAGCTTGCTCTTCAAAAAGCCAAGAAGACAGAAAAGCAACTTTATGTGACCACCAACAGCAATTCAAGCTGATTCAGAAAATCAGCTAGACCCATCCCTCTCAGCAAGAACATATTTCTGTTTTGGTTTGCAGGAACTCTCTCAGAAATGGATGGACACCTCAATTCCCAGGATGGCCAGAGCTATAGATACAATTCATGTTTGGGAAGGTTGGGCAGATGTTCTTATCCACGTTTTAAACATGAAGAAACTATCATTTGAAAAGGTTGAATCTTTCCTAGTATTCTCTTCCCTTGAGCACAGCCCATGTTTACAGAAATGGAGCAGTTTCCAAATCTGACAGGTCCCACTGGTGTCAAGGGCAGAGAAAGACTCCACAGCATCTGTCCTCCAACTGCTCATGGGGAGCCGGGCACTGGACTGTCCCCCCTGACTGAACTTCCTCTGTGGAGTTCAGATGCCTCGGTTTAATTTCCGTAGATAAAACCCCAATATGGTGAGGAGCCACAGACACTGAGCCGTTCACTGTCTTACATTTCTGCCCAGGCCAGCTGTTGCAGATGATGGCATAAACTATCATAAAAGAAAGCCTCATAAGGGAAAAGAGAGGCGAGGGTGGGAAATCTTTCTCAGATGTTAACTATTCAAAAGAGATAAATTAACATAAATTTTTACTTCAAGTAAACATGACGAGCAAATGCTGGTCAAGACTTTCTTGCGCTTGCTGTCAGAGTTCTGGTGGCCGGGAGATGGAGATTTGATGCTGAAAACTCAGCTTCTCTATACACCAATGCCAAATCAAATCTCAGAGACAGAGTTTTGGGTGAAGTAGAAAAGAATAGCTTTATTGCTTTGCCAGGCAGAGGAGGACGCAGTGGGCTCCTGTCCTCAAAACCTGGGTTCCAACCCGGGAGGGTTTAGTGAGGAGCTTCTTGGCAATGGTTCAAGGGTGGAGACACAGGACCTTTAATTTCATCTCAGGTAATCTTGAGGAGTTTCTCTAGTTTCTTTAGTTTCTCTAGTTTCAGGTGGTCTTCTCTGGTATGAAGATATCCCATTTGCTAGTTTTAATTCTATCAAGGGCTTAAAGACTATTACCTGTATCCCTCTAGGTGGAACCAGGACCCTGCCCCAAGGCAACACTGTGTTTTCTTGACTGTTCCTCATTGACTCTGCATCCGGTCCCTTCCTGGAGCACCAACTCCTCAAACGTGCCCTTTGGAACTTAGGGGAGGTCATGGAGGTTGGAGTCTGCTCCCTACAAGAAACGGGGGACAGGGAAAGACTTCTGTGCCCAGAAACCCCATAGTGTCCTCTTAGTTTCAGTGCTACTGCTAAGTTAATCAGGTCTCATCAGCAACTTGAGGGACCATAAGATGTTTTCTAAGTCAATTTAGTGACTGAACTACCAAGATGTTTTCCAATGTGGGCCAACTTACCCCTACATATCTCCATCATAGGCACAGGGATAATTTTAGACACTCTTTAGGTTGAGGCATTACATTTTTAGAATATTCTTTTCTGTTACCATTTTATCCATGAAAGCAATGATTGCTCAGTATCATATTACTGAAAATGAGTTTGGGGAAACTGAATCAAAAGTGAGGCCATGGGGAAATCAGAGAAGGTAGAGATAGATGTGTTAACAAAAAGAAAGGCAGAAAATCTATGGGTAGATTCTGAAGCCTTTTCTGGTGGAAACAAGCAGTGGACAAAGCTTTCCTAGGAAAAATTTGAGAATGGTGGACTCCAGGGAGAGAATTTCCAAACGTGGAGAAGAGTTCAACCAGTGAAGAGAAGTGAATCAAACATGAACTTTTCTCACTTTGAAATTTTCACTCAGGCTAGCAAATAATCAAAATGGGTTTTCTGCTTGACTTGATTTTTTAGATGACTGAAGAATTAGGTCCTCCCAAGAATAAAAGCTTCACATAAGCAAATTATTTTACTTATTTCGATACTTAATGACAAATACTATGTGCCTGCCTCATGGGAAGTATTCAGCAAATGTTTTATGAATGAATGAGTGAATGAGGAAAGAAAAAAGGAAAGAAAGGAAAGAGAGAAAAGGAGAAAGAAAAGAAATGGATGATGCAAAGTTTTCTAAGTCTAAGAAAACTGAATATTTTGTAGTTGAGAAATTTTAATAACTGCAATTATGGCTATTCAGTGCTGTAACTATTGATTCAGAAGCTATATGGGATCAAATTAAATGTGTACTTGTTGGCCTGAGGAAGTAACTTGGAAGAGATTTTTGTTTGTATTTCTGTGTTAGTAGAGAATGGAGGGACAGTGAAGCAATAGCTAATGGAAGCTAGAGGAAAAGGGTCCTGAGTTATGTACTATTGAAACAATTAGTAAAACAACCCCTTAAGGTAACTTGAAAATTGTATATAGGAACCCAGGAGTGAAGTGATACTACAACAAATACCTAAAGTACATGAACTGCAGCGGATAGAAGCCTGACAAACCTCAAAAAGACTCAGTGATAGTTAGAAAGACAGTGAGGAAGTGCCTTTGGGAACCAGAGAAAAGAAAACCCAAGTTATATATGCAGAGATTAATTAGCAAAACTGTCATCTACAATAATATGGAAAATAAAAAGGATACCTAATTAACTCAGAGATCCAGCTAAGGATCCATTCAGACTGTTGAAAATAGCACCTGACATCTTTAAGTGGCTGAAGATTAGTTATGAAATGAGTAACATGAGGTAAAGCAGTAACTGTTTGGTTTTCAAGCAGAATTTAGAGAAAATGTAAAGGGTTTGGGGTTTGAAAATAAAACTGATTTTCATCACCAGTGCGTGTTAGGGAAATATTTTCAAAGTAAGAAATTGTTTGGGGGAAAATATCAAACCCAGGGCACTATCAGCAAAATGGGGCCTCAAGGGTAAGACTGAATCAAAGTGTTGTTTATGAGAACTCTGAATGATTTAGGATACAACCTCATAAACTCTTGGCTAGACAAAAGGGCTTCTAATAATCTCTAGGACTTGTAGAATCTCTCAGCTAGTGAGAAGAAAAAACAAGCCTTCTAAGTATATTAAGGGTACAATCCTACAGCACCCTGATTTGCAGGCAAAAATTAGAGGGGGTCATTCCTGAATTCCTTTATGATAAGGCTACTGTCTAATGAAGTGAACCCATAAGTTTTGTAAGAAATCCACAAAGTTTTTAAGAAAATGATACAATATCAACATTGCCAGATTAGACTAAAAGAGACAGAAATAATTCAAAATAAAATTTGAGTTTCAAAATTAAAAGAAGACTCTATCCTTTCAACCTTCTACAAGCAGGAAGAAGACTGAAAAAGTGACTCAATTGTGATGCCAAAATTCATTCTCTGTGCACCAATAAAAATCAAATCTCAGAGACAAAGTTTTAGGTGAAGTCAAAAAGAATATCTCCATTGCTTTGTCAGGCAAAGAGGAACACAGCAGGCTAATGCCCTCAAAACTGTGTCCCAGCATGGGGGAATTTGGAGTTTATAGCAGTTGTTCAAAGGTGCAGTTGCTAAGAAGGATCAGAGTGCAGGCAGGGCCTGTATTCCTCTAATCTGGACTCAGGTGGCCTCTTGGATGAGCATCTGTGGTTCTTGAGGTCATCAAGCAGTGACTTTCTAGAATGAAGAATGCTCATCAGGTACTTAACATCTGCAGAAGATCTCAAAGATATTGTTATATGTATCCCTTGAGGCCAAACCAGGACCTTGCCTCAAGGCTGCAGTGTTTTTCCTTGACTGCTCCTCCCTTGTCTCTGTATCCTCTACCTTCCCTGATCAGCAACTATTTGAACCTTTCTTGGGCTTCCCTGGTGGCTCAGATGGTAAAGTGTCTGCCTGCAATGTGGGAGACCAGGATTCGATTCCTGGGTCGGGAAGATCCCCTGGAGAAGAAAATGGCAATCCACTCCAGCACTCTTGCCTGGGAAATCCCATGGACGGAGATGCCTGATAGGCTACAGTCCATGGGGTTACAAAGAGTCAGACACGACTGAGCGACTTCACTTGGAATTCAGAAGGGCTTCCCTGATAGCTCAATTGGTAAAGAATCTGCCTGCAATGCAGGAGTAAGTGAAGTCACTCATCGGTGTCTGATTCTTTGCCACCCCACGACTGTAGCCTATCAGGCTCCTCCATCCATGGGATTGTCCAGGCAAGAATACTGGAGTGGGTTGCCATTTCCTTCTCCAGGAGATCTTCCCCACCCAGGAATCCAACCTGGGCCCCCTTCATTGTAGACAGGTGCTTCACCATCTGAGCCACCAGGAAGTCTTCTGCAATGCGGGAGACCCCGGTTCAACTCCTGGGTCGGGAAGCTCCGCTGGAGAAGGGATAGGCTACCCACTCCAGTATTCTTGGGCTTCCTTTGTGGCTCAGCTGGTAAAGAATCCGCCTGCAAGGCAGGAGACCTGGATTCAATCCCTGGGTTGGGAGGATCCCCTGAAGAAGGGAAAGGCTACCCACTCTAGCATTCTGGCCTGGAGGATTCCATGAACCCCATGGATTCATAGTCCATGGGGTAGGCAAAGAGTTGGACACGACTGAGCAACTTTCACTTGGAATTCAGAGAAGGTCATGGAGGCTGAACCCTCTTTCCTCCCAACAAGAAACGGAGGACACAGAAAGGTTTTCCTGCCCAGGAGCCCTGTAGAGTCCTGCTCTGTTTCACTTATAGCCATGGAGAACCACCAACAGATACCAGAACTAGGTCCCAACCACGAAGCTGGCATTATATATACCCAACTAGATTCCAGGTTTGCTATGGGCCTGGGACTAGGGCCAAGCAGGAGATGCAGGTTTGGTCCCTGAGTTGGGAAGATCCTCTGAGAAGGAAATGGGAACCCACTCCAGTATTCTTGCCTGGGAAGTGCCATGGACAGAGGAGCCTGATGGGCTACAGCCCATGGGGTTGCCAAGAGTCAGGCATAACTTAGCAACTAAGCTGCTGCTGCTACTGCTAAGTTGCTTCACTCGTGTCCGACTCTGTATGACCCTATTGACGGCAGCCCACTAGGCTCCTCTGTCCCTGGGATTCTCCAGGCAAGAACCCTGGAGTGGGTTGCCATTTCCTTCTCCAATGCATGAAAGTGAAAAGTGAAAGGGAAGTCGCTCAGTCGTGTCCGACTCTTAGCGAACCATGGACTGCAGCCCACCAGACTCCTCCGCCCATGGGATTTTCCAAGCAGCAGCAGGAATAGTGACTTTTATGTATTTCCCGTTTCCCTTTTTTGAATATGTGTTTTTGTTTCCTGTTCTTACCCCACCATTATAGGTTGGTAGTGGTGGCCAGAAGGGAGAAAGATAACTTACCTATTTACCTTAGAGGTGTTCGGTTTGAAAACAACCACACCTAAGTAGCCTTATCCTACCTGGACCTGACTTAGATAATGAGAATCTAGACTCCAAGCCTGAGTCTGATGCTCTAATTAGACCAGGGTGATCTCTAGGGGAATTAGACTTTAGGAGACTCAGAAATGGTAGAATGTATTGTTTGTATAGGAGGATCAAGAATTGTTAGAGTCCAGAGTGTTGACAGTGATAGACAAATAATTTGTCTGTCCCAGTGGACCATGTAAAGATGCCTCCCTAATTAACTCTGCACTTGACCATAGGATAACTTTGGGTTTTTATTTTGTTTTTTAATTGGAGGAAAATTACTCTACAATGTTGTGTTGGTTTCTGCGGCACAACAATCAAATCAGTCATAATTTTATATATGTGTATATATATATATATATCCCTTTCCTCTTGAGCCTCCCTGTCCTTGAAAATCAGCAAGTGCAATGCAAGAAAAGGCTTAATAAGCAACTATGCATTCCTTTTGGAATGCTCCATCTCGAGACCCAGCTGCCATACTATGAGGAAGCCCAAACTAAAGAGACAGAGGGGAGAAGCCAGAGATAAAGACACCTGGATAGCCTCTGCAATTGAAGCCATCCTACTAAGTCATGAATGGAGAAGGCATCTTGGACATTCCAGCCCAACAGACATGGAGCACAGGTGAGCTTTCCCTACCAGGTCTGGGCCAAATTGTAGAATCATGTGTGAATATATTATTGGTGGTGTTTTAAAGCACTAAGGTTTGAAGTGGTTTATTATATAGCAATAAATAACTAAAATAGCATGTGTTTCTATTTTTAAATTATTTTTTCTTTGATAAATATTCTATGTGACTTAATTTTCTCATTCCTTGACTTTAATACCTAAACATGAATTGCCGCTGCTGCTGATGCTAAGTCACTTCAGTCGTGTCCAACCCTGTGCATCCCCATAGACGGCAGCCCACCAGGCTCCCCCGTCTCTGGGATTCTCCAGGCAAGAACACTGGAGTGGGTTGCCATTTCCTTCTCCAGTGCATGAAAGTGAAACATGGGGGTTTCAAACATTGAAAGGGTTTCAAATTCTAGCAATTTAAAGGTTCTGTTCAATTAGGTTTCAGTCAGTATAATATAGTATAAGAATGATTATATTATATTTTAAATATATGAGAAAGCAAAATTAAGCATTAACCTTTCAATAGAAGACTACGCCTTACACATACTGGTGTTGAGATCACATGAAAGTTATTCCTCACCATATTATCCTGTTCTAGTTTCTTTATAGCATTGATTACATTATGCAGATGTCTCATTTATTTATATGGTCACCCCTTTGTCATCCTTGACCCATATTGGAATGTAGCCTCTAGTCCGTCTCTTATATGTCAGACCACCAGCCTTTAGAACATTGCCTGCCCATAGTAAGGGCTCTAAAAATGTTGTATGAAACAGAGTGCTAATATAAAATATACCTTTTAGGGGAAATAAAAAGTACCAAAGTTAGAAATTAGTAGTGTTCAGCCGCATTTCTAGTCCTCCTCCTGTCCCTAACATGTACAGGATAACATTTCTTAGCCCCCTTGAAGTTGTGTCATGACGTCAGTCCTGGCCAACAGCCTGGAAGCAGGGTAACGTGCCATTTTTCAGCTGAAGCATTTAAGATCCAGCACTGATTCCTCCGTGAGCCCTTCACCTGTCGCAGGAAACCGTGAAGCTTCGTGCTGAGCTCCCTGGGAAGCTTTGCTCCCGCAGCTGAACATGACCACCTTGGATAACTGTCTGGGCCTGCAGAAGATTTTGCCTGAGAAAGAGATAAACTTTGTTGAGTTGAGTCACTGAGAATTAGGAGTTGTTTCATACGCAGCACGACCTAACTTATCCTGACTGATACAGTGCTTGACAATGAATGTGTATACTCTTTGAACTCTGTAACTGTAAAGCTAGCATGGATTTATAGATTCAGTGACAATTTTTGAGTATCTGTGGTGGACAAGGCACTCTGCTGGTTCAAGGAATAGAAATAAATATGAATTAGATATTGCTTCCAAGGAGTTTATAGTTTCATAGGTGAGATAAATTGGGTGCGTAAGAAACCATAGTACAAAGCAGAAAATTGTGAGGGGCATAAGATAGTTAACTGTAAAGTGCTATGGAAATCTACCTGAAATGGACATGATAAAGATTTCTTAGCCCAGGTCCTTATAAGCATGGCAATTTGTATAAGTGGGAGGAATAACTTCCTGTTTATATGTGCCAAAGTACAAAAGATCAAGCTGTGAAACTTGCAATTTCCCTGTATTCTCATTTCTCTGTACACCTCTATTCTAGCTTTGTTATGGGTTGAATTATGTCCCCCCCACCTCAAATCTATATGAAGTCCTAGCCCTCCAGTACTTCAGTACCTATTTAGAGATAGATTCTTCACAGAGGTAATCAAGCTAAAATGAGGTCATTAGAGTTTACCCCAATCTGACTCGACTGGTATACTTATGCAAGGGGAAATGTGAAGACAGGCACGCACACAGCAAGAATGGCAGGTGAACATCATGGGAGAGGTCAGGGTGATGTGCTGACAAGCCTAGGAATGCCGAAGATTGCCAGCAAAGCCCCAGAAGCTAGGAGAAAGGCATGGGGTGGGTCCTCCTACACAGCCCTCCGCAGGAATCAACCCTGCTGACACTTTGATCTTGGACTTCTAGCCTCCAGAACTGTGAGACGATACAGTTCTGTTATTTAAGCCACCACGTTGGTGGTAGTTTATTACAGAAGCCTTAGCAAACCAACGTAAGCCTTGAGCAGATGCAGCAGATAAGGGAAAGAATGAAAGCCTGCGATGATTCAGCCAACTCCATGTCTCAGCTGCCCTTTATCTATTTCTCTTTCTGGCAACAAATCAAGTGGATGAGAGGGAAAAAATGGAAAGAAACCAAAAATTTCTGGCTACCATTGCCAGAGGCAGAATAAAGAAAGAAGCCTGGGAGGACCTGAGTCGGCAATCAAGTTACTAGAAAAAGAATGGGTTGAGGGAGGGTGTGTGTGTGTGGGGGGGTGTGTGTGTGGGTGTGTGTGGGGGTGGGGGTGTGTGTGTGGTGTTACTAGTCTGTTTACCTTTCTTCCTTCTCCAGTGAGTGCCTTTTATACACAGTTTTTATTTTTATCCCAAGCAACCAAGTTTAGCATAATATCTAAATTTTAAAATGCTCTAAAGCCTTTCGATGTTTGTGTTTGAAATTTTCTCAAGCTTATATGGTGGGTAAAGCATTAAGATGGTTTCCTTCATATAATTACAATGGATTTCTAACTCGTTAACTCTCGGAGCCTTACACACACCAATACAGAGAGGTCCCTTTGGGTACATTTTCCACTTTGATCTCTCATGATCTTTTCATACATGAGATGTGACCTGAAGTAATGATGCTAGCTCTTAATATGGTTTGTAAAAGTGCTTCTGAAAGCAATTTCAAATGAGGAGAACCAAAATATTTGGAATAATGTCAGCATCTCTGGTAAGAGTAGACTCTGTAGTCTCCCCTGGTGTCCACTCTAAAATGCAAATCTCTTCAGTTACTTAAGTTCTGATTCTTTTTAAAAATCTCATTAGTTTGTAGTCTCAGCTAGGATTCTAAACACACATTTTGCCTCTTTAGAGGTAAGCCAGCCATGGCCAGTACACTTACTGAGTGACAAAATGAGTGTTACATTGCCAGGCACCTTACAAAGTAGATAAATGGCACAATCTCCACCCTCTAGGGTGGATAAAAAGAATAATGGAAGAAATGGTATTTCCATAAATGCATATATTAACATTTGACTTCATTTAAAAAATGCTCATCTGAGGAAAAATAATTTCCCTTGAAGTTAAGAAATTCTATGATAGATCCAAGAGTAAAGGGAAAAGGAAAAAGTCAGGGGCGAATAAGAATAATTAGCACTTATGTTGGCACTTTCTATCTTCAAAGCATTTTTGTGAAATATTAACTTGTTAATCTTCCCAATGTTCTTGTCAAATTTGGAAAGCTTTAGACTGTTCTGATGTTCCCTCCAGTACAATTCCATATAATAAGTGCACATTCATTTGATTTTTGCATACAAACACTACTGGGGGTCTGAGCAACCCACACACTGTCTGATACCCAGTCAGCTCACAAACTTCAGTGTGAAGAATAGATGGTAACTCTTGCCTCATTACCCAAGACTCACTCAAAACTGAAGAGTCTGAACTTATTTACAAAACCCACAGACTTCAAAACAGACTCACAGACTTTGAAAACAAATTTATGGTTACCACAGGGGAAAAGGTAGGAAGGGATAAATTAGGAGATTGGGATTAACATAAACAGACTACTATATACAAATGAGATAATTAACAAGGACCTAGTGTATAGCACAGGGAACTCTATCAGTACTCTGTAATAGACTATATAGAAAAAGAATCTCAAAAAGAATGGGTATATGTATACGTATAACTAAACCACTTTACTGTACACTTGAAACTAACACAATATTATAAATGAACTATATCTCAATATAAAATAAAAATCAACTGTGAAAAGTCAAAGAGTCTGCATAGAAAAAGGATTATCACTTTAACTGCCTAGAAAAAGGCACTTAAAATACCTAATCATATTTTATCAAAATGGACTTTTCCTGTGTTTGACTCTCTTTAGATTATGAGTTCTTCAAATGAAAAACTGTGTGCTTTTCATATCATTTCCGAGGATTATTTGACCTGTGTAGGGTCAAAGTGATGCCTAATAAGCAACAGTACAAATGAAGTCTTTCTTAAGAACCTGTTATTAAACTGTGAAGAATAAATAACCTGTGGAATATTTTCTGCCCTCTCAGAACATAGCATACAAGAGGAAGCAAGAATTATGTACAGAAAATAGACACAAAATACAAATATGACTAAGTGCCATAGTGTTTGCACAAGAAATAAATGCTAGGGAAGGACTATAATTTTTTTTCTTTTCACCCCATTAATCCCACCTCCTTTCTTTGAGTTTATATAGGTTTTTTAACCAGCTTTTGACCTGCAATAACTGGTTACCATAGTAAAATAGTGTAGTTCTTAGAATGCTTAATGCAGAAATCTCACTCATTTGGGAATTGCTCACTGTTGTGTGTGCACGCTTAGTCACTCAGTTGTGTCTAACTCTTTATGACCCTTTCTGCTGCCCGTGGGATTTTCCAGGCAAGAATCCTGGAATGGGTTGTCATCTCCTCCAGGGCATCTTCCTGACCCAGGGATCGAGTCTGTGTCTCCTGCAGAATCTTTACCTGCTGAGCCATCAAGGAATCCCATTTGGGAATTTCACACATATAAAAAAAGTTTCTTCCTGTTCAAAACAATAAAAAACACAGAAATAAACACACACAAACACACATACACACACTGGACTGTCATGCTGATCTATAGTCTAAATTAAAGCTTTAATAATATAGCTCCAAGTTTTAATTGAAATTTGTATGATTTTTATGAATTTGAAGGAAGTTTTTGTTTTTTTTCCCCCTGAAAGCTTTTTACTTAAATTCTTCCTAAGGTGGAAATCTATTTATCATTCCTTTTTCCCCCTTAAGTGAATTTTGTAGCACTTGTGGAAATCACAGTCGTGTCCAACTCTTTGCAACTCCATGGACTATATAGTCCATGGAATTCTCCAGGTCAGAATACTGGAGTGGGTAGTCTTTCCCTTCTCCAGGGGATCTTCCCGGCTCAGGGATGAAACCCAGGTCTCCCGCATTGCAGGTGGATTCCTTACCAGTTGAACCACAGGGAAGCCCCAATAAATAATTAGAACCCAACTACACATGAGAATGTTTCAAATCCTGAAAGATGATGCTGTGAAAGTGCTGCACTCAATATGCCAGCAAATCTGGAAAACTCAGCAGTGGCCACAGGACTGGAAAGGGTCAGTTTTAATTCTGATCCCAAAGAAAGGCAATGCAAAGAATGCTCCAACTACCGCACAATTGCACTCATCTCACATGCTAGTAAAGTAATGCTCAAAATTCTCCAAGCCAGGCTTCAGCAATACGTGAACTGNGGTGGAATTTTGTCAAGCATGTAAGGATAGAGATGCTGGTTAGAGGAAAACATGTGCCAAAGGCTGAAATGTGATGAAGGCTCCTTGGAGCTCTGTGCAGAGTGGAGTGGGGCTGGGGTATGCGGACATGGGAAGCAATGATGGCAGGAAAGCAATGTAGGAAGTGGGCTGGAGCCAGACTGTGGAGGTTTCACAGGTGTGGTGGAAAGATGCTTGCATCTCACCCTAGAGAAAGAAGGGAGTTTTGAGGGAGTGTTTACTTTGTCAAGCTACAATTCTGGTAGCAGGCTATGGTTTATCTCTTTAAAAAGCATGGAGTGGTGAGGAGGGACACATACTTTTCCTTCTAAGGATTCATTTCCCTTGAGATGTGTCCATTTTCTGTTTGAGGATTGGCTCGTGAAAACCAGAATATTCTTGCCAATCACCAGAGGTTACATAAATGAACTAATTTTCTGGATCTACTCAAGTTTCAGATTGTTTTTCCTCTCCTCCCTCCAAAAATTCTGAAGGTTTCTCATCGAACTCTTTGCCTTGGTCATGTTATTTCTTGAACTTCCTTTCTGGCAGGCATCCAAACCTCATGGTAACCAATGTTTAGAAGTTATCCCTTCTGCAAAGTGACTCACAGATGAAAGTGCCTTTTCTCCAGTGGAAGTATTATTAGACTAACATTTGATCCAGGACTTGAACTATTGAAGATTACTGGAAATCTGTGGAAAACTTAGTGTACTTAAGCCTTCTCCATCTTACACAAAACGGAGGTGCCCTAGTGCCTGTGATGAGAACTTTCTCGCTTTCTAGGTCTCTGTTATTGGATCTTGTTCTTGTTTTTCCTCACTGTGTGGAGACTGACCACAAATTTGTTGAGCATGACTCATCACACACAATGCTTCTCTCTGCTGTAATGCCCCAGTGCTTCTAGAACAGCCATGTCTCAGCAATATCAAACGCCATTACACAGTCAATAAAGAGCCGGAAAAACACAGCCAGATGACCTCATTGTTCACAAGCAGATGGGCCCTGTATTAGATTGCTGTGTAAATCCTACACATGGCCCAGGTTAGAGTGCTTTTGTGCCCTCCTGCACATATACACATGTGTTTGGCAGCGGAATGTGGATATGGATGTTGTATTCTTAATAAGGGCACTTTCTTTTTTTCATTTCTTTAAGGATTGTGGAGTCCATTTCTTAAAGGATTTGTAGTTCTCTTCCTATTTTGAACTAGTCACACTTATTTTCTTGGAAAAATTTCCCCTCTCATTCAATTCTACTAAAAAGTAACAATATGCAATAATTTTTTTAAATTAATTTTTATTTTTTAGTTTGTTTTGCTTTACAACACTGTATTTGTTTTGCTATACCTTGACATGAATCAGCCACGAGTGTACATGAACTCCCAATCCCGACCCCCGCCTCCCCGCTCCCGCCCCACACCATCTCTCTGGATTATCCCTGTGCCTCAGTCCCAAGCATCCTGCATCCGGCATCCTTCATCGAACCTAGACTGGCGATTCATTTCACTTATGATATCATACATGTTGCACTGCCACTCTCCCAAATCATCCCTCCCTCTCCCTCTCCCACAGAGTCCAAAAGGCTGTTCTATACATCTGTGTCTCTTTTGCTGTCTCGCGTACAGGTTTATCATTAGCATCTTTCTAAATTCCATATATGTGACTTATACTGTATGCACAAAAGAGGGAGAAAAATCTTAAATGTCACCAGTTACTATATTTACAGATATGATACTGTGATTGTCTAAAAACAGCCACAAAAAAATAGTACTTATCACATGAATGAATATACAGATTCTCAAGAAAGATTGGATGAGCAAAGGAATTAATGATTTCCTAGACTCTTTGCTTTAAAGGCTGGGAGGGATTGGGGGCAGAAGGAGAAGAGGACGATGGAGGATGAGATGGCTGGATGGCATCACCAACTCGATGGACGTGGGTTTGAGTAAACTCTGGGAGATGGTGATGGACAGGGAGGCCTGACGTGCTGCGATTCATGGGGTCGCAAAGAGTCGGACACGACTGAGTGACTGAACTGAACTGAAGTGAGACACTCTGCTTTAAAGGCTATTTACATATGAGACAGCTAAATAGCCTGCCCAATTATGGATCTGTAATGTTCTTATCAAAAGGTCATCTACTCTGTCTTGCATACCTGTAAGAGCTTTGGTTCATTAACTCCCCAGATCCAACCAGGATTTGGATATGTCTATTTGTTGTAAAGTTCTTGCTTATATTACAGTTCAAACCCCTGCTGTTTATAACTATTGATCTGTATTTTATGCCTGTACTTTTGATAAATGCTTAGCTTAACAATTCAAGTCAGTTACAAAAATCACTTCCTTGTCAGTGAAACAACCAAAATGATCTGTGATGTATAGACCCAGTATTAGTATATCCTCTGGTGTGCACCTAGTCTCATTTTTAAAAATTAGTGATTAGTTATTTTCTATTAACTATTCAGCACTTACTTAGAGTATGAAATGTCTTTTTCTTGTTCTCAAGTTTTTTTCTGGCTATTACATATCCAATTCTCCTTTGATATATTCATTAGATTGATACCAAGACACCCCACAGATATCAAATCCACAGATGAACAAGTCCTTTATGTTAAATGACATAGTATTTGTATACTTTGACTATGTTAAAGCCTTTTATCACAACAAATCTTGGAAGATTCTTATAGTGATGGTAGTATCAGACCACCTTACCTGTATCCTGAGAAACATGTAAGCAGGTCAAGAAGTAACAGTTAGAATCAGACATAGAACAACTGATTAGTTCAAAATTGAGAAAAGAGTATGACAAGGCTCTACATTGTCATCCTGCTTATTTAACTTACATGCAGAGTGCATTATGTAACATGCTAGGTTGGATGAATCACAAGCTGGAATCAAGACTGCCAGGAGAAATATCAACAACCTTAGATATGTAGATGATACCACTCTAATGGCAGAAATCAAAGAAAGACTAAAGAGCTTCTTGATGAGGATGAAATAGCAGAGTGGAAAAGCTGTCTTGAAACTCAACATTAAAAAAACTAAGATCACGGCATCCAGTCATGTCACTTTATGGCAAATAGGGGAAAATGAAAACAGTGACAGATTTTATTGGGCTTCAAAATCACTGCAGATGGTGACTGCAGCCACGAAATTAAGACACTTGCTCTTTGGAAAGAAAGCTATGACAAACCTAGGCAGCATATTAAAAAGCAGAGACATCATTTTGCAAACAAAGGTCTGTATAGCAAAAGCTATGGTTTTTCCAATAGTCATGTACTGATGTGAGAGTTCCATAAAGAAGGCTGTGTGCTGAAGTGTTGATACTTTCAAATTGTGGTGCTGGAGATGACTCTTGAGAGTCCTTGGACAGCAAAGAGATCAAACCATTCAATCCAACAGAAAATCAACCTTGAATACCCATTGGAAGGACTGATGTTGAAGCTGAAGCTCCAATAGTTTGGCCACCTGATAACACAAAGAGCTGACTCATTGGAAAAGACCCTGATACTAGGAAAGATTGAAGGCAAAAGGAGAAAAGGGTTCTAAAGGATGACATGGTCAGATAGCATGACCAACTCAATGGACATAAGTTTGAGCAAGCTCTGGGAAATAGTGAAGGACAGGGAAGCCTGGAGTGCTGCAGTCCATAAGGTTGCAAAGAGTCAGACATGACTTAGCAACTGAACAATAAAATTTGCATATAATCTATGCACATCAATTATCTCTAGACTAGTTATAATACCTAATACAAAGTAAATGCTATAAATAGTTGCCAGCTCACTGTAAATTCAAATTTTGCTTTTTGGAACTTTCTGGAAATTGTTTGGAATATTTTTGATCTGAAGTTGTTATGGCATTTGCTTTAAAAATAGGGTCTTTTTTTTTTGAAAAGTGATAGTAGGTTAAAAAAATTAAAATTAAAAGAGTAATAGAGGACTTGAATATTTAAAAACAAGGAGAAGAAAAAAATAGGAAGAAAAAACAATCAAACAAAAACATCTACCAAAAATAATAATAATAATAAAAAAAGAGAACGGTTGAAAAAATAGTAACGATATTTCTGGGACTTTTTCTGGTGTTGTAGGCAGTGTGGGGTCACTTCCAAGGCAGTTCCCGCTGTTCAGCTTCCTCTGTTTGCTGGTCTCTTCAGTGTCCTATTTCCACCCTAACACAGAAGGGTGGTGGCAGTCACTCTTTTTTTTTTTTTTCTTTTTCTTTTTTAGGCTCACTTGGTCAGTCGCGCTGTGGGGAGGAAGGGATGCTGCTACCAAATAGCTCTGGCATATATTCGCAGTGTCTCAGCCCTGCTGGGCCTGCCCCTACACCCGGCGCACAACGCTCAGGCTCTACGTTTCTCCGCCGGGGACCGTCTGAGGCCGGCCCTAGGCTGCGTGCACCTCCCTGGTCTAAGCCTCTCAGGCTCGGCACCCAGGAATTCGCAGACTCGATTGGGCCCGCGCTTTGTGCCCTTCCCTGGACCGAGCAGCTCAGGTGTTCGGCGAGTGCAGTCGCGCGGCTTATCGCCCTCTTCTGCTGCTCAGTTTTCCGGGTGTAACCCGGGACTCCTTGTCAGGGAAATTGTAACCGTCCAGCACCCCAGGAAGTCTCAGTTAGCAAAGAAGCCTGCTTGCAGTTTGATCAGCAAAGTCCCTCCGGGGCTGCGATTGCCACGTTCCAGCCCTTACGACTCTGGCTGCCTGTCGCCGGCCGGGGCTGGCGGGCAGCCTGCTATTTCTGTTCCGTCCTTTGTTCTGTGCGTGGTCCTGGCAGTGTCCTATGTTCGAGCTTTTCGCATGGTAACTGTCCCACAGTCTGGTAGCCTGAGTTAGTTCGCTCTGGTTACACGCGGGCGTTCCAGCCGGATTCTTAAGAAGTGCCGCCGCCCGCGTCTCCTGCGCCTCCTTGCCCAGCCCCCACTTGCTAGTGGCGGATGCAGGCGTCTGCTCTGCCTCTCCGCTGGGGGAATTACCATTGGGCTCGTAACCTGTTGGTCTTAATCACCATTTATTTTTCTTTCCCTGTTATGTGCTTCCAAGACTCGGCACAGATTCGGCAGTGAGAGTGTTTCTGGGCGTTTGGAAACTTCTCTCTTTTTAAAACTCTTTTCCCAGGACAGGACTCCCTTCCCGTACGGAGCTCCCTCCCTGCCTCCTTTGTTTCTTTTTTCATCTTTTGTGTTTTTCCTATCTGTTTTTGAAGACAATGTTCTACTTTTCTGGATGCCTGGTGTCCTCTGCTCGCATTCAGAAGTTGCCCTGTAGAATTTACCCAGCGTTGAGATGTTCTTTTGATGAATTTGTGCAGGAGAAAGTGGTCTCTCCATCCTATTCCTCCGCCATCTTAGGCGCCGCCTCAGTATATCATTTAAAATGACACCATCAGTGCTCAGAATTGGTGAATTCTAAATGGCATACAGATTAGAATTACTGTTCATATGAGGCCTGTGAAAATCCACTCCTCACTCTCCCACTAAGTGACTTTGTGAACTTCTCTGGTGTTAAGCCACCCTTTGAGAGTTGAATTTTTTCCTCATTTCTATGATCTACTGGTTTTTCTAGAATATATTCTCAAGTGAGTTACAGAGAGATAGGTTATGTGGGAGATCTTGATCTCTGTGATCAAGTGTTGCCTGCAGCAGCGTGACCTCCTTGCCAAACACTGAGTTCCTAGTAGATGGTCTCTTCTTTTTATCTCAGTGTGCCAGACAATCATAATTTTCCATGTGCAGTGTGTTGTAAAAAAGGTTAAGAATTGTGATCTAGATCATCTAACAGCCCTTCTATCTTTAAAGCTACTTTTCCTCTCTGGGTACTTGCTTAGTGAGTAAGTATATTGTATCCAAGACAAAAGGCAGGCAGGTTTTACGTAGAGTTGTTTTGAACTGAAATCTTCAAAAGGAGCTGCGTGTCTTTGTGAATGAGGAAAATCTCAAGAATTTTGTGCTAAGTGACCTGTTAGAGCCAGTAATGCCATTCTAAGATTTGAATGAGTCAAGGCCTTTGATGGCTCCTTGGACCGTATTTTCCTATGACTAGTTTCATTGTGCTCTTCATCTCCTCACTTTTGTGTGGCTTCATGTCCTTTCCTTTCTCTCTCTCTCTCTCTCTCTTTTTTTTTTAAATATTTAATAGTTGTATGCCTTTGCTTCACTTGTTTTCAATCCCTCTTTTCTCTGGTATTTTGAACAGTCTGAAATAAGAGTCTGGATTTCATTTACCAAGGACTTACACCCCACTAAAACCTATTAAAATCAATGATTGATTTTGCTTATACATGAAAGCATGGATCCCAACATGCTCTGCTTCTGTTTCTAGCATGATTCTGAGTCATGCTTTAAGAATAATATTTAGCACTTAGCAACCCAGAGTTTAGTTTGTCCCTGAAATCACATTGTTTGGTTTGGGATGTAGTGTGTTTTTGAAACAATGGATTCCTGTCTCCACTCCAGAGTTAGCAAATCTGAACCTCCATGAGTGCATGAGTGGAGGTCAGAGAATGCGGTTTTGTATTTTTAGTTCTGGGAACTACTTCTCTGGAAACAGCTGAAAGAGCACATTATTTGGCTATAAAAATGGAGGTAGCGTTGAAGAAGACTTCACAGAAGAGCTTTAAAAAAGAAAATGATTGTCTTTGAAGGATGAATCAAATATTTGCCTGATGAGGAAGACTAGGGAAGGGTATTTTAGACAGAAGTGCCTGGGTTGAGGCACAAGAGTGAGATTCCATGTCCTGTCTTTGAGAGCTGTGAATGGTCTGCTGCTGCTGCTAAGTCACTTCAGTCGTGTCCGACTCTGTGCAACCCCACAGACGGTAGCCCACCAGGCTACCCTGTCCCTGGAATTCTCCAGGCAAGAACACTAGAGTGGGTTTCCATTTCCTTCTCCAATACATGAAAGTGAAAAGTGAAAAAAAAAAGATTGTCTTTGAAGGATGAATCAAATATTTGCCTGATGAGGAAGCCTAGGGAAGGATATTTTAGACAAAAGTGCCTGGGTTGAGGCACAAGAGTGAGATTCCATGTCCTTTCTTTGAGAGCTGTGAATGGTCTAGTGTGACTTAGATTGATGCCAATATAGGAAGTAGAAATAACAGAAGAAGTGTCAGGAAAGTAGATTAGAACTAAGTTGTAGACAGCCTTGATTGATAAAGAATTACTTTTTATTTCATGGAAAATAAAGCCATCAAAGGATTCATAAATATGGCAGTAATGGGGCAAGATTTTTATTTTACATTATAACCATAGCAGCAATGTGGAGGATGAATTCAAGGGAAAAGAAACTGGAGACAATGAATCCAGTTGAAGATTTAGTTAGAGTATCTCAGAATGATTATAAGACAGTAGTTGGGGAAATGAAGGAAAAGGGCATAGATTTAGAATCATTCATTTACTCAATAAATATCTGCTGACTATTTTGTGAGCCCTCTGCTAGGCTGGTAGGGAAAAAACAAACCAAACCATGAATATTCTAAGACAAATAAAAAATATGTCATGTGTGTTTGTGTGTGTATGCATGTATATGTAGATAAAAAAAAATTTAAATAATGGTATCCTCTTTGTGGAAAAAATAAAAACAATTTTACTTTCTTAGACATTCTTGAATTTTCTGAAGTGTCTGCAGTGTCAGTGTATCACATTTAAAAACTTCTAATTTTAAAAATTAAAAACTTTTCTAATTTTATATTAAAACTCTAGTGGAGAAGATAGTCATATGAACAGCCAAAGTAGCAATACAGTAGTTATAATAAGAGATATGTTAAAAAAAGCAAAAAGGCGAGCAGTAGTATCTAAACATGCCTTCAAGAGACAAGGCATCTTCATGAAGGAAGCAGCATTTCAAGTGAAGCTTGTAGGGCTTGTGGGAGTCCCAGAGAAGTGATACTCCAAACAAAGGGAACTCAAATTAATTGGAAAATTAATCTGAGTGGGTAGGCAGATTCTGAAGTCTTACATTGTTTGTGAAAGTGTTTAGAATTTATCTTATAATCTGTTATGAAAATGCAAGCAGAAGGAAGACAGCAAATATTCACACTATGACGGCCATTCTGCAGCAGTACAGAAGTTAGATTGAGGCGATGTGGAGTGAAATTAGAAGCAGGTAGGAAAATCAATAAAAAGGAACTTGTGATAGTTTAGGTGAGAATTATCAGGCATTAGTGATTTGGTCAGATGAGTGGAGTGGTATTTGTATGTGTTTGATGCATGTGTATGTGTGTGTATCTGTGTGTATGAAGCACAAATGTGCTTGGCAGATAGTCAAAAGAGCGGAAATTATCTAACTTCTGATGTCTATTAAGTTACTCTTTTTTCTCTCAAATGAGAGAATAATGGTGTTATTCACTGTAAAAGGAAATACATGACTAAGAGACTGGTAAGTTATGAATTGAAGGTACATGTGGGATATTTAAGTGGAAAATTTTCTTGGGCAGATGTGTCTGTGTGCACATGCTAAGTCACCTTAGTTGTGTCTGACTCGCTGACACTATGAACTGTAACCTGCCAGGCTCCTCTGTCCATGAGATTCTTTAGGCAAGAATAATGGAGTGGGTTGCCATATCGTTCTCCAGAGGATCTTCCCGACCTGGGGACTGAACCCACATCTCTTATGTCTCCTGCATTGGCAAGTGGATTATTTACCACTGGTGCCACCTAGGAAGCCCATATATGAGTACAGACCTCCTGAAAAAGATAAAGATTAAAAAGTTAATAAGATTTGGTGACTGATTAGATATAGTTGGAGGGGATGGTGGTAAGGTATTCAACTATAGGAAAAAGAGGGAAATGTTGAAGAGGAATGAAATACTGTTTGACCTTGAGCATTATAATTATTTAATGACTATGTAGCAAAGTGATTTAAAATGTGACCTTTGATGAAGCTCTAGACTACTTGATTTAAAATCCTAGCTTTAACACTGGCTGAGTATATCCCCATAAGCAAATTACTTAACCTCTGTGAGGCTCAGGTTCCTCATCTGTAAAATAGAATTATCAGCCTTATTAACCCACAGAGTTGCTGTGAGAATGAAATAGTTTATGAAGGGCACTAGAAGTAATACCTGAAGCATAATTAGCATGTTAGTATTCAGGTTATTTAGGAAAATGAAGCAATTTTGGCGCCTCAAATGATAAAGCGTCTGCCTACAATGCGGGAGACCCGGGTTCAATCCCTGGGTCGGGAAGGTCACCTGGAGAAGGAAATGGCAACCCACTCCAGTATTCTGCCTGGAAAATCCCATGGAGAGAGGAGCCTGGTAGGATACAGTCCATGGGGTCACAAAGAGTCAGACACGACTGAGCGACTTCACTTCTGTGAAGAAGAAAAAGTCTTTGTTCCTTTACTACCATTGAGAAGGTAGCCGCTCTGTGTTTTGGTCCATGGGTCAAAATGATGCAAAAGGACTAGAGTTTTCACCAGAAAAAATAGCTGATGTTTTGAAATCTAGTTCACAGTTGTTCAGAAGGTAAGAAAGTAAGACAAAGAGCAGACCTGTGACTGTTTCTCAAGACGGCTCTGTTGTGTTCATCACAACCACGAGGCACTCTTGCTTTTTCCGGGCAGAGCAGATTATTTCAAATCTCTCAGCTAGGTAGTTTGAAGACACATTTCTCACTTAATGTCCTAACCATTGCTTCCTTGTTCTTATAGTAAAGCATTATAGACCCAGATGTTAGCCACCAAAGGGAAATGGAAGCCTGGAATATGACGTTTGGCTATGTTCTCTCATGGCTGAGTCATATTGATTATATTTTTTTGTATCTTAAGAAAACTACAGAAAAATAGACAAGCTTTCAAGGTTTTAGTGATTTTTTTTCTTCTTAGATGTAATAGGTGAATGGATTTTAAGACATTTCCAAGGTTTTATTTTATTTTTCTGAAATGGTAAATAAATCATGTGGTCTGATTATGAAAAGACCCACTTCTAATGACAAAGGTGCCAGCTGATTCACGTATCTTTTCAGATTCTTATTTTTCTTAGAAGAATACTTTTGAGTATCTGTTGTGTGACAGTAATTGTTCTAGGTAATATTTGCATATTTTAATGAATTTAATATGATAAACAGCCTCATGAAGTAGGTACTATTATTATATAGCATTTTATAGGTTAGCAAATTGAGAAACAGATTAAGTAGTTTGCCTTAGTAAGCACCAGTTTGACTCAGAATCATTACCATCTTTCTAAATTCCATATATATATGTGTAAGTATACTGTATTGTGTGTTCTTGCATGGAGAATCCCAGGGACGGGGGAGCCTGGTGGGCTGCCGTCTTATGGGGTCGCACAGAGTCGGACACGACTGAAGTGACTTCGCAGCAGCAGCAGCAGCAGCAGCAACATAGTACTTGATGGTGGAAAGCTGAAAGCATTTTCACTAAATGCAGGAACAAGACAAGGACGCTCACTCTCACAGGCCTAGATAACACACTCATGGTTACCAAAGGGGAGAGGGAAGCAGAGGAGGGACAAATTAGGGGTATGGGATTAATAGATACAAACAACTATTACATATAAAATAGATAAGCAAGAAAGATATACTGTATAGCACAGGAAATTATACTCATTATCTTATAATAACCTGGAATGAAGTTTAATCTTCAAAAATACTGAATCACTATGCTGTACACATGAAACTAACACAATATTGTAAATCAATACACTTCAATTTTTTCTAAAGTACTTTACATAGGTTATCTCATATGATAGTCACAACAACCTTACAAGTAATTTTTGTCTCCATTTTCAAGTGAGAAAATGAGGTTCAACAAGTCTACTTACTCAAAGTTGCATGAAATAATGAAGTTGGGCAAGAATTTAAGCCTGTCCAATGTTTTTTCCACCAGTCCATGTTCTTAATTTCATAAACAGTAATTCCATAGTGCCTGTGCAAGGTAGAAGAGGCATGGGCCAAAATGGGACATTTTTTTGAAATAGATTTTTTTTAACTGAATCATATAAAAGTATAAACTAAGGTAAACATTTACAATTTGTACTGTATTTAATACCCAAACTGAATTTCAAGTGAAGAGTTATTAGATTATTTCCTTCTCTCTTCTTCTTTCCTTTCTTTCTTATTATAAGATCAAATCTTACCAATATCTTTTAGAAACTGCATTTCTTCACAATGAATATATTAGAAATTAGGCCATTCTCTTTACCTGCCTGTTGATCTTTAAAATTTTTTTCTTAAATGAATTTAAAGGGTTTCTGAAAAGAATTTAAAAATATTGTTTGATTCTATTTAAAGCCTTTAAAAAAACTTATCTCCCACTGTTATTATTCACTGAGATCAGTCTTGAGATAATTGTGACAATATCATAGCTTAGTACAGTTTATCCTTTCTGTTTTTTGTTTGTTTGTTTTAATTCACAAAACACTTTGGAGGTTAATAAATTTGCTCTGTTACACACAATTCATTAATAAAACAAGTGTTTTGGAACATTCTAGAGCCATCTTCTCAAAGTTTCTGCTTAGAGGATGATTCTATGCAGATATAGTACTCTTCTGGAGCTTACTCCAAATGTAAGAATTATGGATATGTTCTGAGTTTGTTATAAATATGAGAAATAACTGCAGGAGAAGATTTATAAATAAAATATATAGAAAAGCAAATAAGGGAATGGAAAGAGAGGTGGTAGCTAAAAGCTCAGGACAGCTTCTTTCTTGCTGATTTACTCTTTCTTAAAAAAAAGAGTCTAATCACTGCGCTCTCAAAAGCCTTAAAAATATACCTCTGGTTAGTGGTCATGCTATGGGAACATTTGCTGGTCTTCATCCTTGAGCTGAATTCTGTCAATGGAGAAGCAGACCAAAAATGAAGGAAAGGCTGTTTAATGAAGTCATATAAAGTCAGCTATATAGTTTTTGCTCCAGTTACAACAAGGTTATTTCTAGTCATATGACAATCCAGTCATAATCAGAATGGTCTTAAAAGATATAAAACTCTGGGCCCTGAGTTTGGGGCCACATTCATTCATACAGACAAGTGGTGGGCATTTGCAGCACATGAAAACGTGAGTCGACAGTGGCTTTTTGATTTGGTGCTGTGGTTTCCATATCTACAATCACTCCACACATTCCTTTACTTTGTACCATGAATTGGGTGATTCTCTTTTTCATGTAGCTTTCCAGCATGCTCTCTTTTGTGATTTCTTATTCCTATGGGCTACTAATTATTTATTATTTATTATTTTTTTTAATACCAAAAACATTTTGTATTGGGGTATAGCTGATTATCAATGTTGTGATTGTTTCAGATGAACAATGAAAGGACTCAGCCATACATTTATATATAACCATTATCCCCCAAATCCCTCACATCCAAGCAGGCACATAACATTGAGCAGAGTTACATGTACTTTAAATGAGGTTTTTGTTAGTTATCCATTTTAAATATAGCCCTGTATACACATGACCTTCCCAAAGTCCTTAACTATCCCTTCCTCCCCTGCAACTATGAGTTTGTTTTCTGAGACTCTTTATGTTTTGTAAGTAAGTTCATTAACATCATTTCTTTTTTAGACTCCACATATAAGAGATGTCATATGATATTTCTCCTTCTCTGTCTACTTACTTCACTCAGTATGAACTCTCTAGGTCCATCCATGTTGCTGCAAATAGCCTTATTTCATTCTTTTTAATAGCTGAGTAATTTTGTTGTTGTTCAGTCGATCAGTCGTATCCAACTGTTTGCAACCCCATGGACTGAAGCAAGCCAGGCTTCCTTGTCCTTTTCCGTCTCCTGGAGCTTGCTCAAACTCATGTCCATTGAGTTGTGATGCCATCCAACCATCTCATCCTCTGCCATCCCCTTGACCTCTTGCCTTCAATCTTTCCCAGCATCAGGGTCTTTTCTAATGAATTGGCTCTCCCCATCAGGTGGCCAAACCAGTGGAGCTTCAGCTTCAGCATCAGTTCTTCTAATGAATATTCAGGATTGATTTCCTTTAGGATTGACTGATTCCATCTCCTTGCAGTCCAAGGGACTCTCAAGAGTCTTCTCTAATACCACAGTTCAAAAGCATCAATTCTTCAGCACTCACCCTTCTTTAAAGGTAATCAGTCCTGAATATTCATTGGAAGGATTGATGGCTGAAGCTGAAGCTCCATTATTTTGGCCACCTGATGTGAAGAACTGACTCATTGAAGAGACCCTGGTGCTGGGAAAGATTGAAGAGAAGTGGAGAAGGGGACAACAGAGGATGAGATAGTTGGATGGCATCACTGACTCAATGGACATGAGTTTGAGCAAGCTCCAGGAGTTAGTGATGGACAGAGAAGCCTGGTGTGCTGCAGCCCACGGGGGCACAAAGAGTCAGACATGACTGAGAGACTGAATTGAACCGAACAGCCCTCTTTATGGTCCAATATTCACATCCATACACGACTAATGGAAAACCCACAGCTTTGACTATTTGGACCTTTGTAAGGAAAGTAATATCTCTGCTTTTTAATACGCCGTCTAGGTTCGTCACAGCTTTTCTTAAAGGAGCAAGTGTCTTTAAATTTCATGGCTGTAGTCACTGTCCACAGTGATTTTGGAGCCCCAGAAAATAAAATCTGTCATTTCCATTGTTTCCCCATCTATTTGCCATGAAGTGATGGGAACAGATGCCATGATCTTAGCTTTTTGAATGTCGAGTTTTAAGCCAGCTTGTTCACTCTCTCTTTCACCTTCACCAGGAGGCTCATTAGTCCCTCTTCACTTTCTTCCATAAAGTGGTATCATCTGTGTATCTGAGGTTGTTGGTATTTTTCCTGGCAATCTTGATTCCAGCTTGTGCTTTATCCAGTCTGGCATTGCACATGATGTACTCTGCATATAAGTTAAATAAGCAGAGTGACAATATACAGTTTTGTCATACTCCTCGCCCAGTTTTGAACCAGTGCTTGTTCCACATCTGGTTCAAATTGTTTCTTCTTGACCTGCATACAGGTTTCTCAGGAGACAGATAAGGTGGTCTGGTATTCCCATCTCTTAAGAATTTTCCGCAGTTTGTTGTGATCCACATAGTCAAAAATGTTAGCACAATGAAGCAGAAGTAGATGTTTTTCTGGAATTCTCTTGCTTTTTCTATGATCCACCAGATGTTAGCAATTTGATTTCTGGTTCCTCAGCCTTTTCTAAATCCATTTTGTACATCTGAAATTGGTGGTTCACATACTGTGAAGCCTAGCTTGAAGGCTAGGATTGTGAGCATGACCTTGCTATCTTGGGAAATGTGTACAATTGTGCAGTAGTTTGAAAATTGAATATTCCATTGTGTATGTATGTCTGTATATATGTACCACATCATCTTTATCCAGTCCTCTGTTGATGGACATTTAGGTTGTTTCCATGTCTTGGCTATTGTAAACACTGCTGCAATGAACATTGGGGTTCATGTATCTTTTGGGGCCATGTTTTTCTTTGGGTATATAACCAGGAGTGGTATTACAGAGTCCTATGGTAGCTATTTTTAGTTTTTCAGGGAACCTCCATGCTACTCTCCATAGTGGCTATACCAATTTACATTCCCACAGACAGTGCAGGAAGGTTCCTTTCTCTCCACACCCTACCCAGCATTTGTTGTTTGTGGAATTTTTGATGAAAGGATGGGCTATTTTTTGTACTTACCGTATCTCCTGTACCAAAACTGTGGTTGTTACAGCTCAGGAGAGTGAGGGAGCATAGCCAAGGATAGGGGGAAGTCCACTCCTCCTTGCCCCGCCTATAGATAGTGTGATTTCCCTCAAGCCAAGAAAATCCTTCATTTTCCTATATTTTGTTTAATTTTCTCTTTCTCCTCTGTGTGGTCAGAGCACTTAGTTCATACTTCTGATATGGAATTTGCAGTCTAATATATGTGGAGTTATTATTATTACTGTCATTAATTTTGGCTGTGTTGGGTCTTAGTTGTGGCACGTGAGATCTTCCTTGTGTCGTGCGGGATCTTTCCTTGTGCACAGACTCCTGAGTTGTGGCACTCAGGCTCTCGAGTGAGCATGCTTCAGTATTTGTAGCATGTGGGCCTCATTGCCCCGTGGCATGTTGTATCTTAGTTCCCCTACCAGGGCTCGGGCCCATGTCCCCTGCATTGCAAGGCAGACTCTTAACCACTGGACTAGCAAGGAAGTCCCATGTGTGGGATTTTTTAACGTGTTTTTTCTTTGTCTCTACTGCTTGAAGATAGATATTCTATTAGATTCTCTTTGTATTGTTCTCTAACACCCATCTAAATCACTCATTATGCATAGTAGATACTAAATAATATGAAATGAACCAGTGAGACCAACATTTGTATTTGTTTTTTCTACCTATATATATTTTTTTACAATGCACATTTTCCTTTTTTTTTTTTTTTAACTTTCTTTCTTTATTGATTGGCTGTGCTGGGTCTTTGTTACTACATAGACTTTTCTCCAGTTGCAGCAAGCAGGGGCTAGTCTCTAGCAGTGGTTTGCAGGCTTCTCGTTGCGGTACATTCTCTTGTTGCAGAGCACAGGCTCTGGGCTCCTGGGCTCAGTAGTTGTAGTTCCTAGGCTGTAGAGCATAGGCTCAATTGTGGCACACCTCAGCATGTGGGATCCTCCTGGACCAGGGGTTGAGCCTGTCTCCTGCATTGGTAGGATTCTTTACCACTGAGCCACCAGGGAATCCCTGCACATTTTCTTATGTTACTTTCTTAAGGAAAAACAAATTAGATTGTGTTATCTGAAGAATGTGCTAATTCCTAGGTAATTCCTTTCTTGTTGACGATCTGTGTAGCTGGTACCTATCAGCCCGGGCCTCTCAGAGTTTTAGAGTCACACAGGAAGTAGATGCCAGCGAGCCCTGGATGCACACTGAAAAGAAAAGACACGCTCGGCTGATTGTCACTCTTGGTGCCAGGCCTGCCAGGGTCAGAAGCCTTGTTCTTGACTGACACCTGTTAGTTAGCCTCTGTGAATAGCTAGGGAGCAGGGTTGCCTGTTGACAATGGTTCTGATAACTACAGATGCACTAAGTAGTTTTATTTATCCACATGTTTTATTTCATCTAATCCTGTGGCGTAGGCACAGAGAAGGTGGCTGACTTTGCCAGGGTCACACAGTGGCATGTAAGGGGGCCTGACATTCAAACTCCCACAGTTTACCTCTAATCATTTTTTTTTTCTTAAACTAAATATATACATTTTTAACACTTTTTATTTACGTTTTATTTTTGGCTATGCTGGGTCTTTATTGCTTTGGTGGGCTTTCTCTAGTTGTGGAAATTGCGGGCTACTCTTCCTTGCCGTGTGCCAGCTTTCTCATTGCAGTGGTTTCTCTTGTGGGGCATAGGCTGTCAGATGTGCAGGCTTCGGTACTTGTGGCTTGTGGACTCAGTAGTTGTGGCTTGTGGACTCAGTAGTTGTGGCTTGTGGACTCAGTGGTTGTGGTGCACAGGCTTAATTGCTCCATGGCATATGGAATTCTCCTGGACCAGGGATCGAACCCATATCCCCAGCCTTGGCAGGTGGATTCTTATCCACTGTGTCACCAGGGAAGCCTTGCCTATAGTTTTTATTCTTAACCACAACATGTTTCTGTCGAAAAGAGATTGAGTTAAAAGAACAGTAAATTGAATTTTCTCATAAAATAGATGATTTATATGTATGTTTAATGATCTTTTGCCTAACTTTTAATACAAGCGACAACTAAGGTATTTAATGTATTGATTATCATGCACAGCAAGTACTAAGTACTAGAATGTTTAAATTAAACAAGGCAACTCAGTAATGAAACATTTAAAATTAAAAGTTTTATCATTAATGGTGTTCACACTCTAAAATACAACTCAGATTGATTCTGAATCCAGAAACATAAAGCTCCTGATCTTGCTCTTAAGTCCTGCATTTTCTTTTCTGATTATTTGTAATAATAGTTCTCAAACACGGGTAATTTAGCCCCCGAGGGGGCTTTTGGCAATGTCTGGAGAAATGTTTGATTATCATGACTAGGGATGCTACTGGCATCTGATGAGTAGAGACCAAAGATGCTGATAACCACCCTCTAATCCACAGGAGCCTCCCACCTCCCACTATTATCCCACTCTGAATGTGAACAGTGCTGAGCTAAGAAACACTGCTTTATAAGAAACATTTTTGGGGACATTGCTTTGTCATCTTTTCAGCTACTGTAGAGGATTTTTTATACAGAAATGAAAAGAATGTCAGATTTATAAGAATTTATACATTCAGATGAAAATTGTGCTTCAGAGGATTCTAAGAGAAGTGGATAAGAATGGAATCCAGAACCTAGGTTGAAGGGACTTTTCTTTTTTTCCCAGAAAATGGAGGCTTTTCCATAACAGAAGGAGGAAGGAAGCAAACAATGGATGTAGCTGCAAATAATTTTGAGGACATACAGATATAAAATGGAGGTCACCTATTGAGAGGGAGGTGGCAGTGGTGTCCTAGGAGGTTTAAAAATAAAAGAAATTGATCACTGGTACCTTAAAACATAAGACAAAGCCCAATCTTGGTGATAGAAAAAGAAATTCTTTCCCTTATCTAAAACCAGTGAATAAGCTCTACTGATTTATGGATTTAGGTAAAGCCCATAAAAAATAATAATTGAAGTTGAAATAGCCACTGTAGAGAATGGACAGTGGCTGTGCTTGAAGTTAAACGGGTAAAGGCATCACGATTCAGGTAATCATCAAGTTAGTGCTAAATATAGCCTCCAGGAGATGGAGATTATGGAGGGATAAGACTCATATGTATGAGTCTTGTTTTTATATCCATTCAGCCACTGTCTTTTTTTTTTCCACTCTGCCTTTTGATTGGCACTTTCATTCATTTGCATTTAAATTAATTCTTGCTACTTATGTACTTACTGACATTTTGTTAATAGCTTTGCCTTTTTTTTCTCTTCCCTTGTGATTTAATTATTATCTTTTCTTTTAATTTTATTTTTACTTTATTTTACTTTACAATACTGTATTGGTTAGAGTTGCGTTTGGATTCCATGCTTTTTTCTGTGTATCTGTTTTAGATTTTTGGTTTGCGATTACTGTGAGGTTTATATCTAGCTATATATATATATATCCAGTTCCAGTTCAGTCACTCAGTCGTGTCCGACTCTTTGCAACCCCATGAACTGCAGCACGCCAGGCTTCCCTGTCCATCACCAATGCCAGAGTCTACCTAAACCCATGTCCATTGAGTCGGTGATGCCATCTATCCTCTGTCATCCCCTTCTCCTCCTGCCCTCAATCTTTCCCAGCCTCAGAGTCTTTTCAAATAAGTCAGCCTTCACATCAAGTGGCCAAAATATTGGAGTTTCAGCTTCAATATCAGTCCTTCCAATGAACACACAGGACTGATCTCCTTTAGGCTGGACTGGTTGGATCTCCTTGCAGTCCAAGGGACTCTCAAGAGTCTTCTCTAACACCACAGTTCAAAAAGCATCAATTCTTCAGTGTTCAGCTTTCTTTATAGTGCAACTCTCACATCCATACATGACTACTGGAAAAACAATAGCTTTGATTAGTTGGACCTTTGTTGGCAAGGTAATGTCTCTGCTTTTTAACATGCTGTCTAGGTTGGTCATAACTTTCCTTCCAAGGAGTAAGCATCTTTTAATTTCATGGCTGCAGTCACCGTCTGCAGTGATTTTGGAGCCCCCCAAAATAAAGTCTGACACTGTTTCCACTGTTTCCCCATCTATTTGCCATGAAGTGATGGGACCAGATGCCATGATCTTAATTTTCTGAATATTGAGCTTTAAGCCAACTTTTTCTCTCTCTTCTTTCACTTTCATCAAGAGGCTCTTTATTTCTTCTTCACTTTCTGCCATAAGGGTGGTGTCATCTGCATATCTGAGGTTATTGATATTTCTCCCTGCAATCTTGATTCCAGCTTGTGCTTCCTCCAGCTCAGCGTTTCTCATGATGTACTCTGCATATAAGTTAAATAAGCAGGGTGACAATATACAGCCTTGACTTACTCCTTTTCCTATTTGGAACCAGTCTGTTGTTCCATGTCCAGTTCTAACTGTTGCTTCCTGACCTGCATACACATTTCTCAAGAGGCAGGTTAGGTGGTCTGGTATTGTTGTGTCAGTCTTTTCTGGTCTGCATGATTTCTGCTGAAGTTAGCTGATAGCTTTATGGGAGTCACCTTGTATGTAACTTGTTGCTTTTAGTTTTCTCTCTTTATTTTTAATTGTTACCATTCTAATTACAGTATGTACTCGGATAGTCCTCTTTGAGTTTGGACTCTGTGCTTCCTGGACCTGAATATCTGTTTCCTCTCCTGGGTTAGGGAAATTTTAGCTATTGTATTTTCGAATTTGTTGTCTGTCCCTTTCTTTCTCTCTTCTTCTCTGGGACCCCAGTAAAGCAAATGTTAGTATGTTTAATGTTGTCACAGAGGCCTCTTAAATTGTCCTCATTTCTCTTTATTGATTCAGTGGTTTCTACTACTTTGTCTTTCAGCTTGCTGATCCGTTCCTCTGTATTATCTAATCTACTATTGATTCCTTCCAGTGTATTTTTCATTTCAATTGTTGTATTCTTAAGCTCTGTTTACTTCTTCATTAAGAGGGAACAACCAAACATGTTTCAAACAAAGGAACATATTTTTCTAATTTTACATTTTTAAATTTCTATGTATTTGGTAGATTGGTTACATTTTCCAACCTTAGGTGAGTGGTCTTTCAGACCTTCTGTTGCACTTCTATGCATCCCAGCAGCCCACTCCCTTCTGTTCACCAGAGCTGTATATTCAAAGGGTGCCTCCTATTAGAACTACATGAGTCCTTCTGTTGTGATGACCTGGCTACCATGGGTAATCTAGTAGGTGTGGCTGGTCCCTGGTCCAGTTGGTTACAAAATCCTGCCTCACGTAGAGGTTGCTGTCCACTGGTGGGCAGGGCATGGTCACACAGCTGCTGGTGGTGGGGCCCTGGAGGATTGCAGGGCTGGTGCCAGGCCAGGGTGAGCAGAGCTTGGTTCTGGAGTGACTCACTGTGAGGCCAGTGGTCCCGGGTCTAGTGTCAACCTGCTGGTGTGTTGGGCTATTTCCTGATACGCCGGCTGCAGTATCCAGCGTGTCCCAAAGCCTATCTTAGCCTGCTGATACACGGGACTAGATTCCAGAAGATCCTGGGGCTAGTGCTGATCCACTGGTGGGTGGAACAGGTCCCTGGGTCTCAAGAGCCCTGGGGATAACAGACCTTTTGCTGGCCCACTGGTGGGTGGGGCCAGATCCTAGAGCAGCTGGATGAGGGGACTGAGTCATCTCAGAGCTGGTATTGGCGTGCTGGTGGTCAGTGCTGGAGTGCAGCATGTCCCAGGACTGGGGCCTGCCCTCAGGCAGGTGGCCTGAGTCCTTGGACTAGCACCAGCCCACTGTTGGGCAGACTCGGGTCCTAAGCTGTCTGGCTGTGTGGCTTAGGGATCCTGGATCTGGTGGGCAGTGGAGGCCCTGGGAGACACAAGGCTAGTGCCAGCTCACTCATGCATGAAGCCAGGTATTGGGGTCTCTGGCTGCAGGACCTTGGGGTATCCCTTAGTTTGACTCACTGGTGGGAGAGCCTGGAATCCCCGGAATCCTGGGGCTGGTGCTAACCCACTAGTGGGTGGGCTCGCTGGTAGACAAGGCTTGGCTCCGGGGTGCTGCTGGCTCAGGGGATCATGAGGGTGCAGGCCTGCTGGTGGGTGGGGCTGTGGCTCTGCCTGGCTGGTTGCTTGGCCTTAGGTGTCCTAGTAACTGGTATGGATGGGCTTGTGGGCACACTGAATCCTGGTGCTTAAGCTAGAGGGAGAATTTCAAAATGGAGCCCACCAGCACCAGTGTCCACATGGTAGAACAGGCCTCCAAAAATGACCCAAGCTGTGCTCCCATCACCTCTTGCCTCTCTGAGAGGCTCTGCAATATCAGCAAGTGGGTCTTACCTAGTAGCCTTTCAAATTAGTGCTTATGTCTGGTGGGATCCTGATGTGAAGCGACCCCTCACTTCTTGGGGAGAATCTCAGCAGCATTATTTATCCTCCTACTTGTGGGTCACCCACCTATGGGTATTGGTTTTAACTGTACCACATCCTTTAAAAAAATAAAAAAATTACTGTCTTGGGTCTTAGTTGCAGCATGCAGGATCTTCTCGTTGCAGTGCTTGGATTCTCCACTTGTGGTACCTGGGCTTAGTTGCTCCATGCTGTTCCACATCTTGACCCCTCCTACCCATCTTGTTGGTGTTCCTTGTTTGTACTTTTAGTTGTAGAAAATCTTTTCTCCTAGTATTCTGAAACTTCTCATTGAGTTCTATAAATATTTGTGATTTTGGTGTCCCCGTGTGAAGAGGTAAACTCAGGGTTTCTGTTCTCCACCCCCAGTGCTCTGTCCTTCACCATTTGGATGTGGCCATTTTTATTGAACTAATTAGCAAAGTAACAATAACAGCACAACAACAATGAATACTTGTTTAATAAAAATATTCATGAAGAATATTATAAAGATAAAACTGAACTTAAAGCCATAATTCAATTAAGAGAGAGACCAAAGTTAAGTAACAGTGAAGGTTTTTAAAAGGTCAAGTCAACTTCTGCTTGTTTCTTCACTGACCTGCAATGCTGTGTGACAGGACTCCATACCCAGTCAGCTTTAGCTATCTCTCTCTTACCTTACCATGCTCACAGTTTCTATTGCCATCAATAAAGGCAATAAAAGGAAGTAGAAGCAAGCGCAGACACAATAAAAGGACAGCAGACTCTTGCTTGAGTTTTCAGTTACTCATCAGTACTGGTTTATGGGCTTTCCATCAATATACATGTTATTTGTTTTTCTTTGCCAAGTCACCTGAGTTCTCAGGTCCTGGCTTGGGAAATGAGACAGGCATAGAGGCATGCCATTGGCTCTCAGAGAACTGTGTTTGTTACAAATGCCTTTTGTTTTATTTTTTACAATACAAAGCATAAAGTGCCATGTAATTATATGACATGACTATTTATACTCTGAGGCTAAAGAAGGTAAGGATTAGTTGCTCTACTTTTCTTATTCCTATTTTTCCTAGACATTTCTGCTTTGCTAAACTTTTAGATTATAAGATATTATTTGCCAAAACAGTGATCTCCATTATGCTGTCTGCTTTACAAATATTAATCGCTTCAGAATAACTGAACTTTTTAATATTTTGAGGATATGAAATAATACATTGAGGTAAGCTATAGGATTTGATATAATATTAATATGTTCCAAAGGAAAAGCAAAACACTGATGTGATACGTACTCTAAACTTGATGGCTAATTGTGAAGAATTTGAGAAACCACTTCTTTCTAAAGAGTTTGTTAAAAGCATTGAGTAGCTGAAAAGAAGGTAAAAAAAATTACTCTAAACTCTGCTATATGTATATCCATTTTATGTGTAATTTTTTGTACAGGTATTTTTCTTCTTTAACTATCACAGCAGTATGCATGGATGAGGCTTCACTGCTCCCATTTTGCAAATGAGAAGTCTGAGGGAGAGTGATTAAATAGCTCTCCCTCCACCTACAGCTAGTAAACAAAACCAGGATTTAAGCCAGGTTATAGGTTCAAAAATATACATATTTAACCCCTATGTTATACTTTCCTTTTCTATTTGTTTATTAAAAAAAATAATAAAAATTTAAATGTACTTTTTTAATATGGAAGAGACGTGCCAGAAGCCCTCATTCTTTCTAGTCACTAATCTGAATCCTAATAAATGAGGTAATTCTTCTTGAACTAAAGCTGAAACTTTTCTTAAATTTGGTGAGAGTTCTTTAATTATACTAGCAGATTAGAAAACAAATTCATGAATATACATACAGGAATTCAAAAAAGACACTGGCACACTTACTCTCAACTAGACAAAGAGCCATAGTCTGAAAACCTGTTTGTGTAGAAAAAATTGAATCCTAACTCTTGAATGAACTGTTCCAGCACTCATGCTGAAATACCTCAAAAATATCATTTCTAGAGATAATGTTAGTAGCTTAGTGGTCAGTTCAGTCAGTCAGTTCGGTCGCTCAGTCGTGTCTGACTCTTTGCAGCCCCATGAATCGCAGCATGCCAGGCCTCCCTGTCCATCACCAGCTCCCGGAGTTCACTCAGACTCACGTCCATCGAGTCCATGATGACATCTAGCCATCTGATCCTGTGTCTTCCCCTTCTCCTCCTGCCCCCAATCCCTCCCAGCATCAGGGTCTTTTCCAATGAGTCAACTCTTCCCATGAGGTGGCCAAAGTACTAGAGTTTCAGCTTTAGCGTCATTCCTTCCAAAGAAATCCTAGGGTTGATCTCCTTCAGAATGGACTGGTTGGAGCTCCTTGCACTCCAAGGGACTCTCAAGAGTCTTAGAGGTACTATAATAAAGAATGAATTACTTTTGTAGATCTTTTTCCTTCTTTATTTTCCCTTAGTCATCTGTTATTGTTAGCTGCTAGTAATCATGAAAAAGACATTGTCTTTTTTCATGTTTTCAGGTTTTCTTAGTATTAAGTCATTAAAGCTCAACATTCAGAAAAAAAAGATCATGGGATCCGGTCCCATCACTTCATGGCAAATAGATGGGGAAACAGTGGAAACAGTGTCAGACTTTATTTTTGGGGGCTCCAAAATCACTGCAGATGGTGACTGCAGCCATGAAATTAAAAGATGCTTACTCCTTGGAAGAAAAGTTACGACCAACCCAGATAGTATATTCAAAAGCAGAGACATTACTTTGCCGACTAAGGTCCATCTAGTCAAGGCTATGGTTTTTCCTGTGGTCACATATGGATGTGAGAGTTGGACTGTGAAGGCTAAGCGCCGAAGAATTGATGGTTTTGAACTGTGGTGTTGGAGAAGACTCTTGAGAGTCCCTTGGACTGCAAGGAGATCCAACCAGTCCATTCTGAAGGAGATCAGTCCTGGGATTTCTTTGGAGGGAATGATGCTAAAGCTGAAACTCCAGTACTTTGGCCACCTCATGCTAAGAGTTGACTCATTGGAAAAGACTTTGATGCTGGGAAGGATTGGGGGCAGGAGGAAAAGGGGACGACCGAGGATGAGATGGCTGGATGGCATCACTGACTCGATGGACGTGAGTCTGAGTGAACTGTGGGAGTTGGTGATGGACAGGGAGGCCTGGCATGCTGCGATTCATGGGGTTGCAAAGAGTCGGACACGATTGAGTGACTGAACTGAACTGATTAGACAGAAGGAAGTTGAGTACTTGGAACTTAAGTGGCTTAGTCAAGATTACAACAGTGACTCATTTACTTGGCTGAAAAGGGAGCAAGGAACTTCCTGGTTATCAGTGTTACACGCTGTTGACTCAATCTGCCTTTCTCTTCCCCTTCAAATCCATGAGCTTTTAGTGCAAAAGAGGAGGGCTTATTCTTAAATGTGACCATCACTGCTGCTCTCTGAGGAGACATAATTGAATTAGGATTTGTTTTGATGGTCAGTGTATAAGCCTCATGGTTTTATTTTGAGAAGTTAAATCTTTTTTTAATTTATTTTTTAATTGGAGGAAAATTGCTTTTACAGTGTTACGTTGGTTTCTGCCATACAACAATGCAAATCTGCCATCAGTTCAGTTCAGTTCAGTTGCTCAGTCATGTCCGACTCTTTGCAACCCCATGAATCCAGCACGCCAGGCCTCCCTGTCCATCACCAACTCCCGGAGTTCACTCAGACTCACGTCCATCGAGTCAGTGATGCCATCCAGCCATCTCATCCTCGGTCATCCCCTTCTCCTCCTGCCCCCAATCCCTCCCAGCATCACAGTCTTTTCCAATGAGTCAACTCTTCACATGAGGTGGCCAAAGTACTGGAGTTTCAGCTTTAGCATCATTCCTTCCAAAGAAATCCCAGGGCTGATTTCCTTCAGAATGGACTGGTTGGATCTCCTTGCAGTCCAAGGAACTCTCAAGAGTCTTCTCCAACACCACAGTTCAAAACCATCAATTCTTGGGCGCTCAGCCTTCTTCACAGTCCAACTCTCACATCTATATATGACCACAGGAAAAACCATAGCCTTGACTAGACGGACCTTAGTCGGCAAAGTAATGTCTCTGCTTTTCAATATGCTGTCTAGGTTGGTCATAACTTTTCTGCCAAAGAGTAAGCGTCTTTTAATTTCATGGCTGCAGTCTCCATCTGCAGTGATTTTGGAGCCCCCAAAAATAAAGTCTGACACTGTTTCCACTGTTTCCCCATCTATTTGCCATGAAGTGATGGGACCAGAGGCCATGATGTTCATTTTCTGAATGTTGAGCTTTAAGCCAACTTTTTGACTCTCTTCTTTCACTTTCATCAAAAGGCTTTTTAGTTCCTCCTCACTTTCTGCCATAAGGGTGGTGTCATCTGCATATCTGAGGTTATGGATATTTCTCTCGGCAATCTTGATTGCAGCTTGTGTTTCTTCCAGTCCAGCATTTCTCATGATGTACTCTGCATATAAGTTAAATAAGCAGGGTGATAATATACAGCCTTGACATACTCCTTTTCCTATTTGGAACCAGTCTGTTGTTCCATGTCCAGTTCTAACTGTTGCTTCCTGACCTGCATACAGATTTCTCAAGAGGCAGGTCAGGTGGTCTGGTATTCCCATCTCTTTCAGAATTTTCCACAGTTTATTGTGATCCACACAGTCAAAGGCTTTGGCATAGTCAATAAAGAAGAAATAGATGTTTTCCTGGAACTCTCTTTCTTTTTCCATGATCCAGTGGATGTTGGCCATTTGATCTCTGGTTCCTCTGCCTTTTCTAAATCCAGCTTAAACATCAGGACGTTCACAGTTCACGTATTGCTGAAGCCTGGCTTGGAGAATTTTGAGCATTACTTTACTAGCATGTGAGATGAGTGCAATTGTGCAGTAGTTTGAGCATTCTTTGGCATTGCCTTTCTTTGGGATTGGAACAAAAACTGGCCTTTTCCAGTCCTGTGTCCACTGCTGAATTTTCCAAGTTTTCTGGCATATTGAGTGCAGCACTTTCACAGCATCACCTTTCAGCATTTGAAACTGTACATTTATCATCTCCCTCTTGAATCTCCTTCCCTCCCCTATCCTGCTCTTCTAGGTCATCACAGAGTGCCAGGCTGGGCTCCCTGTGTTATACAGCAACTTCTTACCAGCTATCTGTTTTACACATACTACCACAACTAAGCCGCTTCAGTCGTGTCCGACTCTGTGCGAACCCATAGACCCCAGCCCACCAGGCTCCCCCGTCCCTGGGATTCTTCAGGCAAGAACACTGGAGTGGTTTGCCATTTCCTTCTCCAATGCATGAAAGTGAAAAGTGAAATCGCTCAGTCATATCCGCTCTTAGCAACCCCCTGGACGACAGCCTACCAAACTCCTCCGTCCATGGAATTTACCAGGCAAGAGTACTGGAATGGGGTGCCATTGCCTTCAGTGTACATATGTTGATGCTACTTCGAGAAGTTAAATCTTAAAGTGAAGATTCCTTGTTAGTTGGTAATTTCTTTGCAGACATCGCCTTAAGAGTTCATTGTTCCTGCAGAGTAAAGATTTTGAAGTTCAGGCAGTCTCAAGTCAAGCTGTAAGCAGAAATAAGAAATGAGACAGTGTGATCATTTGCGCTCTTATTTTGCAATATAATTTACATCCACTAGGTATCCACTTGGTGTGATGTAATATTTCAGAGGAGGTACTGTTAACTCTGACTCACAGGTATCACTGTTGTCTGGACATGAGTGATCTCTAGAATTTATTTCTCATGAAATAAGATTTTACATGTAGTACTGTAGCAGTTAGAAATTAATTTTACATGTGTATTGATAATTCTTAATTATCAAGTTAAATTTTCTTTATGTCTGTTCCCAATGCTAAGCTATATACCATATACTTTCCTATATTGCAGTTGTCGCTATCAATTTTTCTCATGAGCCTTGATTATATAAAATTTGCCTTTTGGCCCATAATTTATTTCATAAGGCAAGTCAGGAATGACCTCAGCTGGACTGAAACAACAGGCCTCCTTGCTGGCGTCTTGCACAGAGTTGAACACGACTGAAGTGACTTAGCAGCAGCAGCATAGTACAGCAGATATTAATAGAAGATTTCACTTTTCTTTAATTATTATCTCTTACTTCTCCCTGCAAAGGCCCCAGGGATGTGATATAATAGTATTGCTGATTAAATATTTAAACTTTTTAAAATTTGTTTTTTATTGAAGGATAATTCCTTTACAGAATTTTGTTGTTTTTGGTCAAACCTCAACATGAATCAGCCATAGGTATCTATCCAAAAGTCTACAAGCAGTAAATGCTGGAGAGGGTGTGGAGAAAAGGGAACCCTCTTCCACTGTTGGTGGGAATGCAAACTAGTACAGCTGCTATGGAGAACAGTGTGGAGATTCCTTAAAAAACTGGAAATAGAACTGCCTTATGACCCAGCAATCCCCCTGCTGGGCATACACACTGAGGAAACCAGAATGGAAAGAGACACACGTACCCCCAATGTTCACTGCAGCACTGTTTATAATAGCCAGGATATGGAAGCAACCTAGATGTCCATCAGCAGATGAATGGATAAGAAAGCAGTTGCCGGGGTCCAGCCCGGGTGGATCCAGGGTGATTCGAAGAGGGGACGGCGTCGGCGAGGAAAAACTTATTTATTTAGAAATATAAGAATAGATTAGGAAGAAATAGTATAGTAGGAAAATTAAGATGGAGAAAAGAAGGCTGAATAACTTGGTTTACGTGGAAAGCCAATAAAACCTCGAGACAAGAGGTTTGCACCATCTATGTTAGGCCACTGGCTTCCGTTTGAATATCGGAGAGTGCCCCGCCCTGGGTTCTCTCTCTTACGGATCTTAGCAGCCGGGACAGGTAAGTAGACATGGCGAGCCTCCGCGCCCCAGATGGGAATTCAGCCAGAAATTAGAGAAAATAGGAGACACGGGGGAAGCCCAGCATCAGTGCAAGACTCTCCAAGAGGGAAGGGAAGGGGAAAAGGGGAAAGAACGACATGGGGAAACCCAGCATCGGTGTAAGGCTCCAAGAGGGAAAGGGGGAAAGGGGAAAAAAGGGGGAAAAAAGGAAAAGGGAAAAAGGAAGGGGGAAAAAAGAGGGAAATTTATTTTTCAAAATCAGCTTATATACCCCAAGTTGTACATAATAGAATATGCAGAGTTATGCAGAGGTAGCAGTCCTGACCCTCATTGAGACAAGGCTTTCTTTTTTGCATACTCTCCTGTTACAAAAGTCCCAGGTGGTTTACATTATCTTCTGGCCAAGAGGCCTATTAACATTTCTATGGCTCTCTTCTGATGAAGTTTTGTTAACCAGAAGACTCATTTGTGTTAATCTTTCCAAAGTCTGAATGCCACTCTCAGAAAACACTAAATAAAAATACAGCAGTTTGTAATAAAAGGAAGTACAGTGATTTATAGCAAAAGTCTAGTATTGCTAACATCAAAACTACTAGATATCCTTTTCCATATCCCATATGTATTGATTACATCTTCCTGGGTGCCTGATAGATAAAAAAAATAAGGAAGTCTGGCAGCAATCATTGAGTCAACCGTGAAATCCTGTCACCAATATGAATTTGAAAAGGCTCTGAAACTTTATGATACTTTAAGGCTTTTGTGCTTCTCACAGTTGGGAGGTTGTGAGCAATTCACAAGCTTGCAAAAAGTCAGGGGACCCTGTTTAGGCAGGCTAGAGTGTTATCAAAGGGGGGTTGGGCTGAAACACTTTCAAATGCAGGAAACCAAAGCTCAGAATTAACTTTTTCCAGAGAAAATTAGAAAATAATGGGAAAACAGACAAATTCTTATTTTGGGGGGCACATGTTCAGGAAAAACCAGGGAGAAATCCGATGACTCAAATTGCCCTGCCATCTGAGTTTGCCATGTGACCCTGTCACAGGTGGGATTCCTCACGCTGGCCCCCGACAAATACTGGAGTGGGTTGCCATTTCCTCCTCCAGGGGATCGTCCCAACCCAGGGGTTGATCCTAGGTCTCCCACATTGTGGGTGGATTCTTTACTGTCTGAGCCACTAGGGAAGCTGGGTGATACAAGCAGACAAATAGATGGAGAACTAACAGGAAGGAATAGTCCCTTCTTCCTCCTCCAGCCTTGCAGTCTCCCTCTAGCCCCACTTTTGGCAGAATCTAGTGGGAAGCCTCTGGCAAAGCAGAAATGTGGTTTGCAGAGTCCCATCCCCAGCATCTCATAGCAGGTTTGGAGCTGTGAGACAGTGGTTTAACAACTGGCTCATATACTTTATGTTTCTTAAAGCTGAAGTCCAAAGTTTTTAGCCTCCCCACATGACTAGGAAGTGCGGAACCTAGGCTTGAATGAGAATTCTGACACCATGTCTGTAATCTTTCCCCCAAGCCATATGAACGTTCCAAACTGCAAAGTGTCTGACCCTTTCTTTCAGCTTTGAAGGGTTGTAAGGGGGCTGAAACCAGATGACCAGGGCAGAAACAGAAACTGCATCTTGATTGCCCTAACCTCCCTTTCCAGGCTTTCTGCCCCAAATTGCTGTGTGCATTTTTACTTTCCTTATAGCCTGCAGCTGTGTGCTTTCCACCATGTCCACTCACCCACCCACAACCCCATCCCCACTGCTTTTACTGTCATTTCCTCTTTCTAGAGTACCTGTTCCCTCTTTCCCCATATACTTTCTCTGATCCTCCAGTTTTTTCATTCTTTGGCTCAGCTCAAATATCACCTCCTCCAGGAAGTCTTTTAGTATCTTGCAAACTCAAACAAAACCAAAGCTCCCTTCCTTTAAATATGGTATCACTTTGTTGCTGAATCCAAGTTTGTTTGCCCAATGCACAGTGAAGCCAAACAAACTGACACATTAGAGCTTGGAGCAGAGAAAGGTTTATTGCAGAGCCAAACAAGGACAGTGGGCAGCTTGTACTCAAAAAGCCCAACTACTCTGTTGGGGAAGAGGTTTTATAAGCAAAATTTAGGGGGTGGGCTTCGAGGGTGTGTGACCTTTTCTTTGATTGGTTGATGGGAGGTAGCAGGGTGGTAGTCAAAGAAGCTCAATCATCAGTTTTCCAGTTCCAACCATTCTGGGATCCATGTGCTTCTGCTCAGCTTGAAGTTACCATCCTCCACCTGGGTCGGTACCTTAGTTTCTGTATCAGATTGTTTTGTGTTTCCCTTAAGGAGGAACCAGGACCCTGCTCCTTCCAAACACTTATTTCTTGACTGCCTTTCTTTTTTTTTTTTCCTACAGTCCCTCACTCCTCTAATTAATAACTGTTTGCATCTGCTCTTTGAAACAAGGACATGGAAAGACTGTTTGTCCTGGAGGGCCTCACAGGATTCTGCTCAGTTTCAGCCTGATCTTTGTGATCTTATGTGACCGTGGTCCATTTCATACTTTTTTGTACATATTTTTTAAAATTGGTCATTTATTGTATTTTTGGTTGCACTGGGTCTTTGTTGCTGCTTGCAGGCTTTCTCTAGTTGTGGCGAGTGGGAGCTACTCTTTATTGCAGTGTGTGGGCTTCTCATTGTGGTGGCTTCTCTTGTTGTGGAGAACAGGTTCTAGGTTCCTGGATCTCAGTAGTTGGAGCTCGTGAGTTAGTACTTGTGATGCATGGACTTAGTTACTCCATGCCACGTGGAATCATTCCACAGGAGGGATTGAACCCGTGTCCCCTGCATTGACAGCTGGATTCTCAACCAGGGGACCACCAGGAAAGTCCTGTCACTGCTTATTTGGATGCTAGTGTTTGCCAATATTTCCATCCTCAAGTTCTTGCCTCTCACTGCCCACAGGAAGCCTGTCTACACCCAGGGCTGCACCTGCATTTCTGTGTGCATTGCTGGCTCCTGTATTTCCATCTCCAGCCCAGCCTTCTTACCAGGTCTCCAGATATACTTACCCCTCTGTTTCCTGGGCATTGGGCTGCCCTACTGTCCCCTCACACTTAGTGTGTCTTAAACAGAGGTTGATTTCCTTTCCCTAAAAATACTCCTCTTCCCTGTAGCCCCTCTACTGGTAAGTGGCAGATCGTCATTTACCTAGACATGCAGTACTCCAAACAGAAAACTTTTTCAGTTTCTTGCCCACAGTCCAGGCCATTGTCAGGTTAATGATTCAGCCTCTTAAATCTCCCAATAGCCCATTAACCACCAACAACCTTGCTTTCCTTCCCTCCACTTCACTTGCTACCAGAGAGTCCTTCTGAGTCTGACTGACTGTCACTCTCCGCTCACATCCTTCAGGGCTCCTGGTGCCTGTGGCTTGGCCCACTGGGCTTTTGGTTGGGGCTCTTTACTTGCCTTTTTCACCTTGTTTTCCCTCCTCTGCTGTGCTCATATATGCTCTTCCCCACCCCCTCTCAGACTGTATACCTTCCTCTGAGCACAGCATGCTTGTTACTTCCACTTGCAGCGAAAAAACCCTCCTGCACTTGGGAGGAGTGTGATGTGTCTTTGGAGTCTAACAGGCATGGTATTGGAGCCTAGCTCTGCTGCTTACTAGCTGTGTGACTGTAGACAGGTCACCTGACTCCTCTGAGCCTCAGTTTCCTCATCAAGGACAGAGACGTGCTAGTTGCATCATCATGAAGTAACAGTGAATGTTCGAGCCCTAGGCCTCAGTTTCTTTGTTTTTTACAAACTTTGTCCTTATCCAGCCTTTTGTCTCCAGTCTTTCTGATCTCTGCAAATTTTGCCTCTTCTTTCCCCTGGTCAGAATTAGACGCTCTTTCTGTGAGCTCTCAAGGTCCCTGATATCGTGACATACATGGTCACTTCTCTGTTTCCCTGCTCAGCTTGGAGCAAATCATGGGCAGGAATCAGGAGTTCTGTCTCATTCAGAGGCTGCTATTGATTATTTATCTGCATGTCCTCTTCTAAACTAGCTGGAAGCTCCTGGAAGGTGGAGTTGTCTTTTTTTTCCTAATGCTACACATTTATTCAAAAGGTCAGAAGTTTAAAAAGACTAAACATATTGGCAAGAATATGAAAGAACCAGAAGTCTCAAACTCTTCTGGCAGGAATACAAAAGGAAACAACCATTTTAGATCACAGTATGTGCTGATGTGCTCAGTCACTCAGTCATGTCCAGCTCTTTGTGATCCCATGGACTATAGCCCACCAGGCTCCTCTGTCCATGGAATTTTCCAGGCAAGAATACTAAAATGGGTTGCCATTTCCGGAAGGTAGAGTTTTTTACTTGATTTGTATCTTTCAGCAGCTAGCTAAATACTGAGTGTCTCTAAATAATGAATGAATGAGGAAATTAACAAAGTACTCATTCCCACAGCTAAGAAGGTAATGGTGAAGAACACATAGAAAAAACAGCAGAAGATATCAGAAAATTCTCTTAATTGATTGTATGACTCAAGTGGGCCTTAAGAAGCACTGCTATTAATAAAGCTAGTGGATGTGATGAAATTCCAGCAGAACTATTCAAATCCCTTAAAGGATGTTGCCATCAAGGTTTTGCATTCATTTTGTCAGCAAATCTGGAAGACCCAGCAGTGGCCACAGGACTAGAAAAAGTCCGTCCTCATCCCAGTTCCCAAGAAGGCTAGTACCAAAGAATGTGCTAACCATCGGACAATTGCACTCATTTCTTACGCTTGTAAGGTCATGCTTAAAATCTTGCATGCTAGGCCTCAGCATTATGTGAACCAAGAACTTGAGGATGTCCAAGCTGGGGAAAAGGAAGAGGAACTAGAGATCAAATTGCCAATATTCACTGGATTATAGAGAAAGCAAGGGAATTTCAGAAAAACCTCTGTTTCATCAACTGTGCTAAAGCCTTTGATTGTGTGGCTCATGATAAACTGTGGAAAGCTCTTAGAGAGATGAGAATAGCGGACCATCTTACCTGTCTCCTGAGAAACCTTTATGCGGGTCAAGAAGCAACAGTTAGAACCCTATATGGAACAACTGATTGGTTCAAGACAGAGAAAGGAGTATGACAGGGCTGTCTGCTGTCACCCTGTTTGTTTAACCTATATGCTGAGCATATCTTGAGAAATACTGGTCTGAATGAGTTACAAGCTGAAATCTAAATAGGCGGGAGAAACATCAACAACCTCAGATATGTGGATGATAACTACTCTAATGGCAGAAAGCGAGGAGGAACTAAAGAACCTCTTGATGAGTATGAGGAGGTGAGGGAGAGAGCCAGCTTAAGACTAAATATTACAAAAACTAAGACTATGGCACCCAGCCCCATTACTACATGGCAAATAGAAGGGGGAAAAGTGGAAGTAGTGACAGATTTCCTCTTCTTGGGCTCCAAAATCAGTCAGTGACTGTAGCCATGAAATCAGAAGACAATTGCTTCTTGGCAGGAAAGCTATGACAAACCTAGACAGTGTGTTGAAAAGCAGAGACATTACATGTTGATAAAGGTCCATATTGTCAAGGCTGTGATCTTCCCAATTGTCTCATACAGTTGTGAGAGCTGGACTGTAAAGAAGCCAGAATGCCAAAGGATTGATGCCTTTGAACTGTGGTGCTAGAGAAGACTCCTGAAAGTCCCTTGGACAGCAAGGAGATCAAACCAGTCAATCTTAAGGGAGATCAACCCTGAATATTCACTGAAAGGACTGATGCTGAAGCTGAAGCTCCAGTATTTTGGTCATCTGATGTGAACAGACAACTCATTTTAAAATCCCTGATGCTGGGAAAGATTGAGGGCAGAAGGAGAAGAGGGCATCAGAGGATGAGATGGCTGGATGGCATCACTGAAGCAATGAATATGAACTTGGGCAAACTCCGGAAGATGGTGAGGGACAGAGAGGCCTGACGTGCTGCAGTCCATGGGGTCACAAAGAGTTGGACACAACTGGGTGACTGAACAACAGCAGCAACATGACTCATAAAGCAGTTCTCCAGTTTATCTGGTAATAAATTTCTGCACACTTGTTCTACTGAAGAAAACTTGTTTTCTTTCCTTTGTTTTCTCAAGTTATCCCAAGTGGTACAACACTGGCCTCGTGTACACTGTTTTTTGAGCCCATTAAAGTGTTATATCTATAAGTATTATGGACAACTGAATCTTCTGCATTTTCTGTTGGGAGACACTATTCAGGTTTATTTTCTAGAGTCTTATCAGATTGGATCTCTATTTTTCTTTGGCAAATACACTTTTTTCATTTTGAGTCTATTTCAGGCGGAAAGCTAAATTTAAAACCATAGTAACCTTTTATGCATAGTATCATAAACAATTTCAATTGTTTCTTACCTGAGAAAATATGAAATTTTTATATACTTGTGGAGGATATGGGGTTTTACCTCTTTAAAGTTGCTTCAGTTAAAAGAAATTGAAAGGTATTTGAAGGGAGTGAGGGGGAAAGGATCAGTCATACCCTTGTAGGCATGTATGTAGAATATCTGCCCTATGTGTTCTTGTTCTCTTTCACCCCCACAGTCCTTGTCGCCATGGGAGCTACTGTTCTTGTTGCCCACAGGAGTGGCTATTCTGGAAGTCCCTCCTACCTTCCTCTCCTCCTGTTCCTGAGGTGGCCCCCAACCCCCACCCCAGGCACATGGAGGAGAGTTTCTCTCTGGCTTCTTGATGAGCCCCTGAGAATTTTGTTCCCTCCAGTCCCACATTTCCCGGAATTCTCATTCAGTTTTCCTCTCTGCTGAAACACCCCTGGGGCCTACACTGCAAAGCCCAGCTCAGAGAGGGCACTGGGCTACGGTTGCTTGGTCTGCAGCAGGAGAAACTGTGTTCTTCATCTCAGATAAACCTGCGCTGAGAAGGAGACTCTTTATAAAGCGTGATTTGGTTTGATCCTGCCGAAGTGTTTCTTAGTACATAATTTGAGAATCTAACCACCCTTTAAAGATGGATTAAACAGTATTTATTTTCTGGCAACTTGGTCTCTCTATCTCCCTCTCTCTCTCTCTTATTCTTAATAAAATATTTATTAGGAGAAAACGTATATAGCCCATGAGTAACTTATAATATGTTATATGTACTTAGTCCACAAGTAAACATATAACCTCATTAAGTGGACTTTTAAAAAAGCAGCATTGGGAATAAGTGTCAACTTAATTTGTCTTACAACTCCAGACATCATATAACAGGTTTTTTTCATCCTACCAGGCTGATTTTAACACCAGCATTTCTAGGGTGAATGAACAAAAACATATAAGCCATGAGGATTTTGTGGACTTTTCTGATATTTACCACTCTAATGAAGAGTATTTCAGGAAGCTAGAAGAGCTGAAGGCAGCCCACATAGAAACCATGGCAAAGTTAGAGAAATTGTACCAGAATAAATTAAATTTAAAGGAAGTTCAGCCAGCAGTCACCAGGGAAGAAGCTGCTAGTGTCTCTTCCAGGTAAGTTTGTCCATATTGTTATTTGTAGACTGTAAGATAAAATGTATACTTAAAAGTGCAAAACAAATTATTTCAAAATATTTTCTCCAAATATCCGTTTGTGCTTTTAATGATATATGGAGGTGGGTTTTTATTCAGATTGTTTGATGGCTTATCAACCTACTAGGTAGCTTTGAGGGTTATTTGGTGGACATTTAAGTCTTTTCTGTCTGATGCACCACTCTTAGACATGTATCAAAATATTTAGTGTGGGCCATTTTCAAATGCTGAATATTAGAATTGTTTTAAATGTCTTTTTTTTAATAATATATGGATTAACATGAGTTCTTTATAGATATAACACAGATTGTTCAGAAATAAGACATAAATCTGATTTGTTTTCAAAATAGTCATTTTTGCCATAAACCTGCTTCTTTTGAAACTTGGAGTCACTCATCCAGTTAGTCAGCACTCATGGTGCATCTCCTGTGTACCAGATGTTGCCTAGGCACTGAGGACTCAAAATCAAGATGCTCTCAAGGAGATCAAAGACAATCTGAGATCCAAAAATACAACATGGTGTAACAGAGTATCATGGAGGGAGAGGAAGAGCAGTTGAACATGTCCGAGTGTCAGTGGAGGGATACAGGCAAGTGAAGTATCATATCAGAGTTCAGTCTTAAAGGAGAAATAGCTGAAGCAGATGTAGGAAGCAAGGAGTGCCCTTCTAGGCACCAGGAACCATATGTACAAAGTGCCTTGAGAAATCACCACAGTGTGATTGGATCTGACTTAAGAATGGTGACCTGGGTAGGGAGAGGCAAGAGGTGAAACTGGAAAGGTAGGCAGGAGCTAGTCTTGAGGGGCTTTCTAATCTAAGCTTGGTAACAATGGCAAGTCATGGGAAAGTTTCAGGAAAGAAAGTGATGTGATCAGATGTATATTTTAGGATGGTGACTCTGGAAAACATGTGGAGAATTCAATAGTGATTAAATATAAGGAAACTCTATTGTCTCAGGTTTCTCCCCTATAAAATGAGGGAGTCAACTTAAATCAATTTCAGGCATCTCCCAGGCTCTGTTCTAAAAAAATTTGATAGTTTTCATCAGCCATCTGCTGTCCAATTCCTATTTCTAACTGATCTTAGAAATTATGTAGTTCTTAATTTTTCTATTTGGTCGCATGCAACTGAAAAGGTAACCTGATTATTCTCCTCACTTGCTTAGGTCTGTATCAGAAAAGAACTCCTATCACCCTGTCTCATTAGTGACATCAATTTCAGAACCTGATTTAAGTCAGTCTACCTCCTTGATTGTGTCTTCCTCTGAAGAAGAGTTGCCCAACTTAGAAAAAAAGTATTCTGAGAAAAGCAGTATGATGACCTATGCTAAGGAGCTCATCAACAACATGTGGACAAACTTCAGTGTAGAAGATTACATCCAGTTTGAAGATGTCAGCCTGCCAGTACCTGAAAAACAAAGAAAGAAACCGAAAGAATGGGTGCCAAGGATTACAGTACCTGAGCCTTTTCAAATGACAGTTAGAGAGCAGAAGAAAAAAGAAGAGAACATGAAATCGAAATCAGATATTGAAATGGCACACAAACTGCTCAGGAAGCAAGAAGAAGAGTCAGAGTGTAAGAAAAAATTCCGAGCCAACCCAGTTCCTGCGTTCGTCTTTCTCCCCCTTTATCATGATATAGTCAAGCAAAATGAGGTACGGAGGAGGGCTATGAAGGAGAGAAACAAAGAAGCTCTTTTGGCCTCTCAAAAGCCCTTTAAGTTTCTTGCAAGGGAGGAACAGAAGCAAGCAGTTCGGGAAAAGCAGCTGAAAGACTTGTTTAAGTCTAAAAAGAAAACAAATCGTTTTAAAGCCAGACCTATACCTCGATCTACTTACGGTTCAACTATCAGTGACAAGTTAACGGAAGAACAACTCTATAAAAACATTAGGGCACATCAGAGAACTCAAGACTTTTTACAGAAACCATCCCCTCTGCCTTACAGTCCAGCTCGCAGGAGTTTTGCTACAAGGAAGTCCAGGGGTCCTGAACAGGCTGAGAAGTCCAAGTATAAACACAGGGTTAGGCGCCAGACTTCTGATTCGGAAGACCTACCTGAGAGGTATCAGAAACACCACTCAGAACAGAAATTCCCAAATTCCTGACAGTCTGTGAACCATGTGACCTTCAGGCAGCCTCACATTCATCTACTAAAAGAGAGAAAATTTTGGCAGACATTGAAGCAGATGAAGAGAATTTAAAAGAAACACGGTGGCCTTATCTGTCTCCAAGGCGCGCGTCACCAGTAAGGGATGCAAACACAAAGCCTGCACCTTGTAGCTGCAACCCTCCAACGCCCACGGTGTCCTCCCGAGGAAGAGAGCAAGCCACAAGGTAAGTAACCAATACAATGAGGACTGACTCATGGTCGCTCTAGTGATTTTGTGTTGGGGGATTTGAAAATACTATGCTATGTTATCCGGTAACATATTTTACTATAAAATATAGAACATATTGCCAGAAGGTGTGCTAAGAGGTCTTCCCTGGTGGCTCTGATGGTAAAGAATCTGCCTGCAATGCAAGAGACTGGGGTTCAATCCCTGGGTCAGGAAGATCCAAGAACTAAATATATTTTCCATTTTATGAATCTTTGGGGCTAGAAAAGGTTACAGTCAGCCTATCAATTTCTAGTTACGACACAGATTGTTCTCAAAAGGTTGCCCTTTTTTTTCAGCCATTGAATTATCCTGTGCTAAATCTTTACTAAACAACATTCTCATTGGCTTAAAGTGAATTAAGCCTTAGTTTGTTGCCCTCAGGAGATCACTTGAGGAAAAGAAAATGTTGGAAGAAGAGAGACATCGGATCTTAACTAAGCAGAAGCAAAGAATGAAAGAATTGCAGAAACTCCTGACAACCCGGGCTAAGGCTTATGATTCACATGAGAGTTTAGCTCAAATGTCTAAATCCAGAATAAAAGCTCTCAGGTATCACTAGAGAACCCTGACCCTCCAGATCACTGGTTTTCAAACTTTTTTTTTCATCAGTGGACCCCCCAAATATATGAATGAATGAAGAACAGCGTTAGTATTTCAGTTTGTGGATTCAAGTTACTATCAATTACTTACAGTTTACTTACGCACACACACTCTAACACTCACTCACTTCATGGTAGAACCAGCATGCGTACTCACCCCACAATGAAGACCATGATGCCATGTTGATGGACAGAAGCACTTTGTACTGTGGCCATGGTTCACAGTTGTAATCCTGTATCAGCATCTAAACTTTTTATTTATATTAGTTTTTATTGTACGGTGTGATATTGAGAAAAATCTTGATTCACACAAAGCTCTTTTTTAACAGCTTGCTGTGTAATCTCAAAATATTCTTCAGTAAACAAATATGTCCAAGACCTTTGTTGTAAAGTCTACACAAAATCTGATAACACAGATTAGCACATTGATGTTAGCATCAGTTATGTGATGTGTCGATTAACATGTAGCTTAAGGTTTAGTGGTATGTGACACACTGGAATTCTGCAGTACAAAGTTTGAAAATCAGTGTTCCAGAGGAATATTTTTATGTTGCAACATAAAAATATTCATGTTTAAGTAGTAAAGTATCTCCCTCAAAGCTGGGTAAGTAATATGATTTATTAATTTTTAATCTGATTTATAAGTACCCCCAAAATCTATATTTGCTTTTAATTGTGATCATTACTTTAAATATTATTATATATAATGATTATTATATTCCTTTATGTTGCATATTATATGTATATATACCTTATAATATGTATCAGTGTAACTCATTGATAGAAGGAGCTTGATTTGATACTTGAGCAAAATATTCTCTAGAAATATACTGTTCATCTTTAGAAAGTAAACTGGATTTTCCATAATGCTAAATTGTGTATATTTAAGCATAATTATCATTTTATGGTATAATTATTTTTTCTAATCCAGGAAGTCATGATCTTGGTAGAATTAGTGTATTTTACATAGAGAAAATAGCATAGTTTAATTCATTATAGGATCTGGTTCAAACAGTGAATATATTTACTGTGAGTTTTTGTGTTTTGGTTCATGTTTCTCTATATGTGCTATTTCCATACTCCTTGTTTCTCCCCTTCCCTTCTCCCATTTAATTAACTGTGCCACCAACCTATAGGAGATCTCATCTAGGGAAAAAAAAGAGCACTGTCTAATTTTCAGAAGAAATTCCTCAAAGAGAAGATACCTAATTTGGACCAAATTTTTTGGTTTATAAATGAGATGAGAGGGCATTGATTAATCTCCTGAGGCCAGTTTGAAGCCCCTTAATCCATTCTTGTTTTAAAGATTTCAGGAATCACAGCATACCCAGACTGTTCCTGAGATGTAAAATGTGTGCTCTCAAAACCTAGAATTTGTATTCTGCATTCCTTAAAAATTTACGAGTCTAATGGGGAAAAAAAATTTACCAGTCTAGAAAAGAAATTGTGATAAAATGTGCTCATGATTTAATTTCTGATTTGTCATCTACGCTAAATGTTATATGTGGAAGTTCATGTTTCTTTTTAAAATTCCATTCCTTTTATTTGATTTTAGAAAGAGTGAAAAGGAAAGGATGAGAGAATACCGACGAGAACTAGAAGAAAGAGAAGAAAAATTAAAAAACAGGCCGCTGCTATTTGAAAGAGTTGCTCAGGTTGTGTTTGTTGGAATTTGAGAGCTATTGTCAGCCTTTTTTTTTTAACCTCTCTAGCTCCTAATTTTCATAGTCTGTTTTTCTTATGTGTTATGTAATTTACTGAGGCATTATTATGTGACAGCTTCACCACATCAGCCCAGTAAGTAATTTGCTTTAATTTGAGCCTTATATCTTGATGAGGTTCATAAGCTTGATAAAGCACATGCTACTAATCCATTCATTTTCAAAATAATAGTTTCACAACCTGTTTTTAATGGCTAGTCTTTTTTCAGTACCAACTTGGCCAAATATTGAGGTGAGGCTTCATGATAGGAATTGGAAGTCTTTGAAGAATTAAAAAATGAAACAAAATGGCTAACTGAATCAGATTTATTTCTGCCAGTTTTTTTTTCCAGTTTTATTGGGATAAAATTGACATTTGGCAGGTATAAGTTTAAGATGTACAGTATAATGACTTGACATTCGTATATTAGGAAATGATTATTACAGTTAGTTAATGCCTATCAACCTTATTGTCACCAAAAAAATTTTTTCCTTGTGATGAGAAGTTTCAGGATTTACTCGCTTAGCAACTTCCATATATTCCACACTGCAGTGCTAACTGTCGTCATCGTGTACATTACACTTCAGTACTTTCATATCTTATAAGTGGAAGTTTGTACCTTTTGACACCTGCATCCAATTCCTCCAGTAATCACAAGTCTGATCTCTTTTTCTATGAGTTTTGTTTGTGTGTGTGTGTTTGGATTCCACACATAAATGAGATCTTATAGTATTTGTCCTCCTCTGTCTGACTAATCTCTCTTAGCACTGTGCCCTCAAGGTCCATCTATATTGTTTCAAATGGCAGGATTTCCTTTTTTGTGGCCAAATAGTATTCTGTATCTACCACATTTTCTTTATCCATTCATCTTTTGATGGTCCTTTGGGTTTTTTCCATGTCTTGACTATTGTAAATAACGCTGCAGTGCACTGACATAAAGATTTCATTTCCTTTTAATAAATACCCAGGAGTGGAATTGCTGGATTGTGTACTGGTTCTATTTTTAATTTTTTGAGGAATCTCCATACTGTTTTCCATAATGGCTGTGCCAGTTTACTTTCCCATGAACAGTGCCCAAGGGTTCCCTTTTTCTTTACATCCTCACCAGCATTTGTTATGTGTTGTTTGTTTGTTTTTTTTTGAGACCAGCCATTGTAACAAGTGAGAGGTGGTATCTCACTGTGGTTTTGATTGTATTTCCCTAATGATCGTGATGGTGAGCACCTTTTCATATGCCTGTAGCCATTTGAATATCCTCTTTGAAAAATGTCTATTCGTATCTTTAGCCCATTTTTAAATTTTATATTTTGCTCATGACTTACATGAGTTCTTTATATATTTTGGATATTAACCTCTTGTCAAATAGATGATTTGCAAATATTTTCTCCCATTCAGTAGGTTGCCTTTTTGTTTTGTTGATCAGTTCTTTTTTAAGTGAGTCTATAATTTTTAGTTTTAGCTATAATTAATGAAATTACTTCCTTTTTCTAAAAATTGAAGTTAGTTGATTTACCATGTTGTAGTTTCTGGTATACAGCAAAGTGATTCAGGTTTTTTGTATATATGTATACATACACATACATATATATATATTCTTTTTCAGATTCTTTTCCATTATAGTTTACTACAAGACATTAAACGTAGTTCCCTATGCTATACAGTAGGACCTTGTTATTTGTCTATTTTATGTAAGGTATAATGTATATCTGTTAATCTCACCACCTTTTATTCCCCTTCCCTTTCCCCTTTGGTAACCATAAATTTTTTTTCTGTGTCTGTGAGAAGGACTTCCTTTTTACTGGGAAAAAAAAAGCTTGGTGCTATGAACAATGAATCATGACTTTATTAGATTTATACTCAGTTTTACAGCCTTTCCCTTAAGAGAAATGTGTCGATGTCAGGTGATCTTTTTTGTATCCATAAGGGAAAAGCTCCTATGGGCTACGTAATTTAAAAATAGACAGAATCACTAGAGGTTACAGGTGCTATGTTGTGAATTTCAAGCTGTTTCATTTGGAGCTTGCTGCCAGCAAGTGTCTGGGAGAGATAAGTGTCCTATAGGACTGTCCTTGTCAGAGTCTCACTGAGGACAGAGGACATTCGTTGTGGCATATTACAGTCTCTCAAAGTTATGGGAACCCTTTACTTACTGATTTGGATATAATTTTATGTAACACTTTTCACTTTAAGGAATTTATTTTCTCACATCCCAGTTTCAACTGTAGGGGAGAAAAATGATCATAAGCTGTTCTGCGTTATTCAGCATAAAGTGATTGACTTTTGCTTCACATAGTTTTCTCCGGCTCTCTACTGCAAGCTTTACGTCCACTCGTCTGGATATATCTACCCAGATTTCTCACAGCCATCTTATGTTCATCTTGCCACAAAATAGACCTTCCTCTCTGGGAAGAATAGGCCTTCCTCTCTATTTTTGTGTTTTTGTTGGGCTGCAATTTAGATGACTGGAAACCACTTTTCCCCTCACTTTTTCTCAGTTCTCACTGAGACCTGAGAAGTTCCTTTTAAACAACTTTTGGATCTACCTTTCTCCATTCCTGATGGTGAGATTTTAAGTGAAGCCGCGGTTATTTTCTGTCTGAGTTGTTATTACGGTTTGACTGGTTTTCTTGCCTTGTTCTTTGCAAAGCCACTCACTCTGTCTTCTCTTTGCCATTCCCATTCCCTTGCCACAGTGTTCACCCCAGTAACGGTGGCAATCATCCACTTCACTGATGCCATTTTTTCTCATTTTCAGTAACTTGTATCAAGGGAGCTTGACATTGGCTTCTCTAAACAGTGCTGCAAGATGGGTATTCTTGTATTGCAGAGGAAGAAACTGAAGTTGAAAGAAAGTAAATAACTCTTAATGTCTATAGATAGTAAATAATGGAACTAGGAACCCAAGTCAGCCTGCTTCCAAATGCTTAGCACTAAGCTGTCCTGCTTTCTCCCAGAAGATAAGTCCACAAGTCTTAACATAGTGTACTGAATCCTCTCTTATCTGATCCCTGTTGACCTCTTTAGTTCATTGACCATTGTACACCTCCACCCCCTTCTGTGTACACCCTTTACTTGCAGACTATGCCACACCACTAGTTTCAAACTGGAAATCTTTTTTTTTTTTTTAATTTATATATTTGGCTATGCCAGGTCTTAGTTGCAGCGTCAGGTTCTTTGATCTTTGTTGTGGCATGTGGGATCTTTTTAGCTGTGGTGTGTGAACTCTTTAGTTAGGGCATGTAAACTCTTAAGTTGTAGCCTGTGGGATCTAGTTCCCTGACCAGGATTTGAGCCCGGGCCCCCTGCATTGGGAGTGCAGACTCTTAGCCACTGGACCCACCAGGGAAGTCCCTCAAACTTTACATCCTTATTCAGGCTGTTTCTCCACACCCATATAACTTCTTTGTATCCTTCCCCTGTCCCAACAAAAAGACACGGCATTTGTCATGTTGGTTTCTGCAGAAGCTGCATCTTACCAAGTAGTCTTTAAAAATAAAAAATGAGAAAACCAAAGAGTACAATTAGAAGCCCTCCCACTGTAACTTTGTTTTTATTTGCCCTCTAAAGATTTAAGAAAAAAAAAAAATCATTAGTCCCAGATTCCTGATTTAATATGACCTCACTCCATGGCTAACGTGGCCAACAGTAGATGCTTTTGTACAATTAAAACAGAAGCATTTTATCAGCAGGGCTTACAGCTCTGGTTCCACTGTATTTACTATACAGTACACTAACGACTGTGGAGGTTGAAGAAAGAGGTGGAAACAACCGTCACAAGATAACATGACAGACAGCAAGACCCTAAGTAGACTTTAAGGAACCAATTCTATTCTGGCAGGGGAAACTCACATTAATTAAGTTTCACACTTACAAAATTATCACTCTGAATTCAGGAATAAAAGGCATTTGGTTCTAGATACAATTCGATCTGTAGACACTAACTTTAAATTTAGAGAAGAAAAACACTCAGTGAATTAATATTATGAGTTGAGGTTTCTTAAGTGATTCTTAAATCCACCATTTTATTTTATTTTATTTTTGCATTGATACAAATAATAGCTGTGATAGGACGTCTACCATAGCCCTGGCTCAGACTTGGTCTTTAGTTTCAGAAAGTCCATCAGTCATGTAGCTGGCGGTCAATGTTAAATCTGTTGCTTGCAGAAGCCCCGGATCTCTGTGTTTGCTGAGTAGAGTCCTCACCATTTAAGCTTTTCCTACCTATGGGACATGTGTCATGCAGTTCTAACCAGGGCACAATACAACTGCTGTGAAAGTAGTGGTTGTAGGGTAACTGCCGGACTTCCTCCTCAACTGTATAATCTTCTTTGCATACTGGACACTCTAAGCCCTTATCAACTTGTTTCTGAGTTACTGTCACTGTTGGAAGAGATGTGATCTTTTCCTTGTCAGCTGGGGAGGCGCTGTATTTTCCAGTTGTCTAACAGCTGGGTTACAATGGCATCAAGCCCTGTCTGACCCCAGACATAGTCCGCAGGGTTGGAGTGCAGCATCGCGCTCCAAGAAAATGGGGATCCAGGAATGAATCCTGCAATGATCTGTTGTAGTACTCTTTCAAAAGCTGGGGATCTTGCAGGACGAGTACTTCCTCGAGATCTTTATCTCTGAGTCATAGGCAGCTGTGGAGACCGATTTGGTCCCCAGAAGTTAGTGTGAGTTTGCTGACTCCTCTCATTGACTCTGTTATCTTGGTCCAGTAGACTGCTACTTAGAAAGGGTCTAAAATCTTGGAAAAACATCGTGGGGTCCAAACGGTCCCAGAACTCTGAAAACGGTGTTGAGGTGCTGCTGCCATCACCTAAAAAACTGGAGTCATCTGTCACTTCTTCAATAAAACCTGATTCACATCTGGGACAAGTATATTCCGCTCGTTTGGGGCTAACCTCGCCCTTGCAAAAGTGGCAGAAAACCGGTGCGCAGCAACCGCAGAGCCAGCCCCGGCCCCGGCTGCCGAAGCCTCCGCCATTTTTCTCTTTCGCCACTGCTGTCCGAGAGGGCAGCCGGCAGCCGGCGGGTCTTTTGCAAGGCCGCTGGCTCCCGGCTGCTGCCGCCTCATCTGCTGCCGCCGCCGCTTCCTCAGTGCTGCCAGCCTCTCCAGAGCCCGCGCGAGTCACGTGAGTCCGCCCAGCCCACAGAGGCGGTGTCCCGGCTGCTGACCCCACGGCCCGCCTCCCAGAGCCAAAGAGGTGCAGAAAAGAGAGCGCTCCCTTCCCTTTAAATTATAATGATTACTATTTCATATTTCTATAGCCTTCTAAACCTTTCAAGGCATATATATCTCAAGTGAATTTAATAGTAGTCAGTGCACAAGTCTCAAGTTATCATCCAATGTCAGACTCCAGAGGTCCAGAGGCAAACGCTATATATTTCCAAATCCTTGAGGAGCTCACCCATGTTACCCCATTTGTTCCTAAAGTAGACAAAAGATATAAAGAAGGTACAGGAAGTTAAGCAACTCTTCCAAGGTCACACAGCCAAATTGTGATCCTGGTCCTTTCCTTTTTGAGTGTACACATTTTTTTCTTCCCACAGAGATGAAAGATCTTTAATATTTAAGGGTAGATTACATTTCAACAGCTGCTGATGGAACAACAATTATAAGCTATAATTTGTTTATGGAAAGTCATTAACAAGTTTTTCTCTCTATGTAAGTGAACACACAGTCTGCAGAGAAGAACAGTTTGAGATTTACCAACTGCCACATTCTCACTCTCAGTTTGGCAATTATCATTGGTCTGCCTGGTGACTGATGGTATCCTGCATTTTAAAATGCAATTATCGCTAAGATTAAAAAGAAGTGCTTAAGTTCCATTGAGTGAAGACCTCCAAATGTGGTTTAGGTGTCATACCACAACCTATAACATCAGAGTGATGTATGGTGTTTCCTCCACCACCACACCCTCTCCCCCAAGAAAACAGCAAAATTTAGATTTTAAAGCATGGTGTTTTTCACAGAGTTCTGCAGTTTGCACAAGTATGGAATGATATGTTTGGGTGCAGGGTGATACTAGAAAAGGCAATCCTTTGGGCCTCCTCAGATATCCTTCTGTCCAATAACCTCAGGTTAGTGACTTAGCTCCTCTGTGCCTTCAGTTCAGTTCAGTTCAGGTCAGTCGCTCAGTCGTGTCCAACTCTTTGCAACTCCATGAATTACAGCACACCAGGCCTCCCTGTCCATCACCAACTCCCGGAGTTCACTCAGATTCACATCCATTGAGTCCATCATGACATCCAGCCATCTCATCCTTGGTCTGTGCCTTAGTTTCTTCATATATAATATGGGGATGAATCTAAAGATTGTCATGAGAATAAAACAAGATAATCTACTACTCAGCCTTTCAGGAACTAGGAAGACTACAATCAAATAAGCAAAATAAATGAGGTTACACATACAAAGAACCACACATATAAAAGGCAGTTATCAAACACTGCTTTTTCATTCCATGACACAAAGATCAAACATATTTCCTTATTGCTTTCCTGAATTCAAATTTATTGTTACAAAAGAAACTGAACACCAAGAATCTTCCAGAGAGTTTTCACAACCTTCTCACATTTTTATAAAATCATTGAATTAGGATGTTTGCTGATACTTTTTTTCCTGAAATATTCTGAAAAATATTAATAGCTGTTTCTAGAAGCTGATCTTTCCTCCTACAATCCTATTTCTGCAGCAGCCATATCCCTTCCACTTCTCATAAAAGAAACTGCTGAAAGCTGGAGCAGGATGGACCTTCTGTAATGAGGTCCAGATGATCCCAGAATATAACTACATGGACTGTTTGTTACCTGTCAGTATCTAAAGGTGGGGCCTGAAGGTACTTTTAGACCTTCACCTAATTTTAATTAAGGTTCTGCTTCACTGTTTCCTATAAACCAGAAGTCATTGTTTCTATCTTATTTCTCTTCAACTGCCTACTTCCCACCAATGCTTTCTCTACCTTAAGAGCACCCCAGCAGAGAACATGAATGAGGATCACTCATTTGTTCTTGAGTCAAACATCCTAGGTTCAAGTCCTGGGTTATTGAGTCTTTTTTGAGTCTCAATTCTTTCACATGCAAAAATGAGATTACAATACAACCACTGAAAGAGTTGCTGGGATGATTAAATAATTTAAAGCATGTGAATGAGCTAAAATCCACGACTGTGACAAAGCAGGCTTTAGATGCAATACCTAGCATGTTCTAAGTACATAAACACTCCAGTGGAGAAACACATGTATGGAAATTCATCATGCTTGATCATTATAATGCAACATATGTTGTAAAGACAAGAAAAAGGAGCTGGGCATGACAACAGCAAAAAACAAACAAACAAACAAACAAACACATGTACAGGTCAGGAAGACTCCCTGGGCCGCCTGGGTGACAGTTTGTGAATTCTGGTTTCTCATATGATAATATTTCAGTTCAGTTCAGTTGCTCAGTCGTGTCCGACTCTTTGCGACCCCATGAATCACAGCCTGCCAGGCCTCACTGTCCATCACAACTCCCGGAGTTCACTCAGACACATGTCCATCGAGTAAGTGATGCCATCTAGCCATCTCATCCTCTGTTGTCACCTTCTCCTCCTGCCCCCAATCCTTCCCATCATCAGGTTCTTTTCAAGTGAGTCAACTCTTCGCATGAGGTGGCCAAAGTACTGGAGCTTCAGCTTCAGCATCATTCCTTCCAAAGAAATCCCAGGGTTGATCTCCTTCAGAATGGACTGGTTGGATCTCCTTGCAGTCCAAGGGACTCTCAAGAGTGTTCTCCAACACCACAGTCAAAAAGCATCAACTCTTCAGTGCTCAGCCTTCTTCACAGTCTAACTCTCACATCCATACATGACCACTGGAAAAACCATAGCCTTGACTAGATGGACCTTAATCAGCAAAGTAATGTCTCTGCTTTTGAATATACTGTCTAGGTTGGTCATAACTTTTCTTCCAAGAAGTAAGTGTCTTTTAATTTCATGGCTGCAGTCACCATCTTCAGTGATATTGGAGTGCCCCAAAATAAAGTCTGACACTGTTTCCCCTTCGATTTCCCATGAAGTGATGGGACCAGATGCCATGATCTTCGTTTTCTGAATGTTGAGCTTTAAGCCAACTTTTTCACTCTCCTCTTTCACTTTCATCAAGAGGGTTTTGAGTTCCTCTTCACTTTCTGCCATAAGGGTGGTGTCATCTGCATATCTGAGGTTATTGATATTTCTCCTAGAAATCTTGATTCCAGCTTGTGTTTCTTCCAGTCCACTGTTTCTTGTGATGTACTCAGAGGGCCTAGAGGAGCTATTCCACGTTGAAGGTCAGGAAGGGTGGTAGTGAGGAGATACCCTTCGTCCAAGGGTATGTATGACAGAATGTCATCCACTGGAGAAGGGCATGGCAAGCCACTTCAGTATTCTTGCCTTGAGAACCCCATTAACAGGATGAAAAGGCAAAATAACAGGATACTGAATGAGGAATTCCCCAGGTCAGTAGGTGCCCAACATGCTACTGGAGATCAGTGGAGAAATAACTCCAGAAGAATGAAGGGATGAAGCCAAAGCAAAAACAATATCCAGCTGTGGATGTGATTGGTGATAGAAGCAAGGTCAGATGCTGTAAAGAGCAATATTGTATAGGAACCTGGAATGTCAGGTCGATGAATCAAGGCAAATTGGAAGTGGTCAAACAAGAGATGGCAAGGACATTCTAGGAATCAGCAAACTAAAATGGACTGGAATGGGTTAACTCAGATGACCATTATATCTACTACTGAGGGCAGGAATCCCTCAGAAGAAATGGAGTAGCCATCATGGTCAACAAAAGAGTCCAAAATACAGTACTTGGATGCAATCTCAAAAATAACAGAATGATCTCTGTTCATCTACAAGGCAAACCATTCAATATCACAGTTATCCAAGTCTATGCCCCAACCAATAACACTGAAGAAGTTGAAGTTGAATGGTTCTATGAAGACCTACAAGACCTTGTAGAACTAACAACCAAAAAAGATGTACTTTTCATTATAGGGGATGGGAGTGCAAAAGTAGAAAGTCAAGAAACACCTGGAGTAACAGGCAAATTTGACCTTGGAATGCAGAATGAAGCAGGGCAAAGACAAATAGAGTTTTTCCAAGAAAGTGCACTGGTCATAGCAAACACCCTCTTCCAACAACACAAGAGAAGACTCTACACATGGACATCACCAGATGGTCAACAGCAAAATCAGACTGATTATATTATTTGCAGCCAAAGATGGAGAAGCTCTATATAGTAAGCCAAAACAAGACTGGGAGCTGACTGTGGCTCAGATCATGAACTCCTTATTGGCAAATTCAGACTTAAATTGAAGAAAGTAGGGAAAACTGCTAGACCATTCAGGTATGACCTAAATCAAACCCGTTATGATTATCCAGTGGAAGTTAGAAATAGATTTAAGAGCCTAGATCTGATAGATAGAGTGCCTGATGAACAATGGGATGAGGTTCATGACATTGTACAGGAGACAGCGATCAAGACCATTCCCATGGAAAAGAAATGCAAAAAAGCAAAATGGCTGTCTGGGAGGCCTTACAAATAACTATGAAAAGAAGAGAAGCAAAAAGCCAAGGAAAAAAGGAAAGATACAAGCATCTGAATGCAGAGTACCAAAGAATAGCAAGAAGAGATAAGAAAGCCTTCTTCAGTGATCAATGCAAAGAAATAGAGGAAAAGAACAGAATGGGAAAGACTAGAGATCTCTTCAAGAAAATTAGAGATACCAAGGGAACATTTCATGCAAAGATGGGCTCGATAAAGGACAGAAATGGTCTGGACCTAACAGAAGCAGAAGATATTAAGAAGAGGTGGCAAGAATACACGGAAGAACTGTACAAAAAAGATCTTCATGACCCAGATAATCATGATGATGTGATGACTAATCTAGAGCCAGACATCTTGGAATGTGAAGTCAAGTGGGCCTTAGAAAGCATCACTACGAACAAAGCTAGTGGAGGTGATGGAATTCCAGTTGAGCTGTTTCAAATCCTGAAAGATGATGCTGTGAAAGTGCTGCACTCAATATGCCAGCAAATTTGGAAAACTCAGCAGTGGCCACAGGACTGGAAAAGGTCAGTTTTCATTCCAATTCCAAAGAAAGGCAATGCCAAAGAATGCTCAAACTACCGCACAATTGCACTCATCTCACATGCTAGTAAAGTAATGCTCAAAATTCTCCAAGCCAGACTTCAGCAATACGTGAACCGTGAACTCCCTGATGTTCAAGCTGGTTTTAGAAAAGGCAGAGGAACCAGAGATCAAATTGCCAACATCCGCTGGATCATGGAAAAAGCAAGAGAGTTCCAGAAAAACATCTATTTCTGCTTTATTGACTATGCCAAAGTCTTTGACTCTGTCGATCACAAGAAACTGGAAAATTCTGAAAGAGATGGGAATACAGGACCACTTGACCTGCCTCTTGAGATATCTGTATGCAGGTCAGGAAGCAACAGTTAGAACTGGACACGGAACTCTATTTCTGCTTTATTGACTATGCCAAAGTCTTTGACTCTGTCGATCACAAGAAACTGGAAAATTCTGAAAGAGATGGGAATACAGGACCACTTGACCTGCCTCTTGAGATATCTGTATGCAGGTCAGGAAGCAACAGTTAGAACTGGACACGGAACAACAGACTGGTTCCAAATAGGAAAAGGAGTATGTCAAGGCTGTATATTTGTCACCCTGCTTATTTAACTTATATGATGTTTAGGCTAAATCAAATCAAATTCAAAGAAAACAAAATACCCCAAGCCTCAGAATTTATCCAAATCTTCATTCATTTATTGTTTCAATATAGCTTATTTATATCTCCTATATACTTGGTATTTTGCTGGGTAAGAGATGATTAAAAAAATGTAAGATCTTAAGGGCAGAAGGAAGTACATCTCCAAAGGCCCTGCAGCATGTGTAAAATGTACAGGTTGGAATACAGAGTTAAGGTGGCTCAGACGGTAAAGTGTCTGCCTACAATGTGGGAGACCTGGGTTCAACCCCTGGGTCGGGAAAATCCTCTGGAGAAGGAAATGGCGACCCACTCCAGTAATCTTGCCTGGAAAATCCCATGGACAGAGGAGCCTGGTAGATTACAGTCCATGGGGTTGCAAAGAGTCGGAAATGACAGAGCAACTAAACTTTCAACTAAACTTTCTTAAGGGGAAACGAAGGTAAAATAATCTAAGAGTAAAAAGTAGATATGGGGTGGGAGGTGGCGGGCAGGGTTCAGAATTGGGAAATCATGTACACCCGAGATGGATTCATATCAATGTATGGCAAAACCAATACAGTATTGTAAAGTAAAATAAAGTAAAAATAAAAAATGAAAAAATAAAAATAAAAGCATTGAATATAAAGTTAAAAGAAAAAAAGTAGGGGCCAGACTATTTCTAGCCTTGAAGACCCTGGTAAGAATTTTGCCTTTATCTTAAAAACTATGGAAAGTCATCAAAAATTTTAAGGTGCATGTGTGTAGATGAGTGGAATTGTGATAATTTCAGATTTATTTTTGGTGCAGATCACACAACCAAAGACTGTAGAGGGAAGTCTGTAACTACTTCACTTAGAGAAGTAGAAGTCTCTTCACTACAGAAGAGATTCTTCATTACAGCACATTTTCTCACTATCGTGTCTGACTCTTCCACGAATCACACTGCCAACTGCCTGCCAACTTTCTCCTATTCTTTCCCTTTCAGAATCTGCCCAGCTTTTCAGTCAGCCATGTATTCCAAATCCTAGAATCAAGTCAATTAAATTCAATAATATACCTCATGCCATGGTGTTTAAGAGACTTAAAGTAATTTGAATACCTGTCTAAATATTTTAATCATTAAAGACACTACAAGTTATTTAGTGATTTCCTTTTTTTTTTTTAATTTAAAAACGAGTAAGAAGTGATTCCTGAAGAAGGCAATGGCAACCTCCTCCAAACTGAGGAGACTGGGAGGCTGCAGTCCATGGTGTTGTGAAGAGTCAGACATGACTGAGCGACTTCACTTTCACTTTTCACTTTTATGCATGGGAGAAGGAAATGGCAACCTACTTCAGTGTTCTTGCCTGGAGAATCCCAAGGACGGAGGAGTCTGGTAGGCTGCTGTCTATAGGGTCACACAGAGTCGGACACGACTGAAGCGATTTAGCAGCAGCAGCACAGCAGCAGCAGCAAGAAGGGATTCCAGTTCAAGAGGGTGGAGTAAAAGGACATGCACTCATCTCCTCCTCTGAGAGCATAAAACTGCAACTAGCTGTTAAACAACCATTGACAGGAAGATGCTGGAACCCACCAAAAAAAGATATCCCACATCCAAAGACAAAGAAAAAGCAGCAATGAGATCATAGGAGAGGCACAATCATGATAAAATAAAATTCTATACCTAACAGGTGTATGATCCACAGACTGGAGGCAATAATACCAAAGAAGTTCGTGCACTTTTGTGAAGGTGCTGAACCCCATGTCATCCTGGGGATCTGGCAAAGGGACAGGGAATGCACACGGAATCTGGCTTTGAAGGTCAGCAGGATTTGATTATAAGACTTCCAGAAGACTGGGGGAAACTGAGACTCCAGTCTTGGAGGGAGAAAACAAATTTTTCATTAACCAAGTCTCAGAGGATAGAAGCAGTGACCCCACAGGAGGCTGAACCAAACCAACTGCTAGTGTTAGAGGGCCTCCTATGGAGGGAGCTTACCACAGGAATAGGGCACTGGAAGGTCCCCTGTGGCATAAACCCTCTTGTTTACCATTAATTAACCTTACCACAGAGCCCATAAACCCCCAGGTCTGGGTTGCCCTAGGACAAACAACTACCAGGGAGAGAGTGCAATCCCACCCATCAGCAGATAATTGGATTAAAGCTTTATTGAGCAAGGCCCTGCCCACCAGAGCAAGACTCAGTTTTCCCATTACCAGTCCCTCCCATCAAGAAACTTACCCAAGTCTCTTAGCCTCAGCCATAAGAGGGCAGACAGAATAAGCAACAAGAAGCACACCCTCACAGCAGGTAAACCAAACCATTTTACAGAAAGTTAATCACGATAATGAAACAGAAAGTTATGTACCAGCTGAAGGGACAGGATAAAATCCCAGAAAACTAACTAAAGGAGGTCAAGATAGGCAAAGTTCCAGAAAAAGATTTCATAATAATGATAGTGAAGATGACCCAGAATCTCGGGAAAATAATGAGGGCAAAAATTGAGAAGATGCAAGAAATGTTTACCAAAGATCTAGAGGAACTAAAGAACAAACAAAAAGAGATGAATGATACACTAGAAGAAATCCATAGCAGAATAATTGAGGCAGAAGAACAGATGAATGACCTGGTGGACAGAAAGGTGGAAATCCCTGTCACAGAATATAATATAGAAAAAAAGAATAAAAAGAAATGAAGACAAACTAAGAAACCTCCAGGACAACATTAAATGCACCAACATTTGCATTATAGGGGCCTCAGAAGGAGAAGAGAGAGAGAAAGGACCACAGAAAATATTTGGCTATTCGAGGTGTTTTGTGTTTCCATACAAATTGTGAAGTTATTTGTTCTAGCTCTGTGAAAAACACCGCTGGTATCTTGATAGGAATTGCATTGAATCTGTAGATTGCTTTGGGTATATACTCATTTTCACTATATTGATTCTTCCGATCCATGAACATGATATATTTCTCCATCTATTAGTGTCCTCTTTGATTTCTTTCATCAGTGTTTTATAATTTTCTATATATAGGTCTTTAGTTTCTTTAGGTAGGTGTATTCCTAAGTATTTTATTCTTTTCGTTGCAATGGTGAATGGAATTGATTCCTTAATTTCTTTTTCTACTTTCTCATTATTAGTGTATAGGAATGCAAGGGATTTCTGTGTATTGATTTTATATCCTGCAACATTACTATATTCATTGATTAGCTCTAGTAATTTTTTGGTGGAGTCTTTCGGGTTTTCTATGTAGAGGATCATGTCATCTGCAAACAGTGAGAGCTTTACTTCTTCTTTTCCAATCTGGATTCCTTTTATTTCTTTTTCTGCTCTGATTGCTGTGGCCAAAACTTCCAGAACTATGTTGAATAGTAGCGGTGAAAGTGGGCACCCTTGTCTTGTTCCCGACTTTAGGGGAAATGCTTTCAATTTTTCACCATTGAGGAGAATGTTTGCTGTGGGTTTGTCATATATAGTTATATTCCTAAGTATTTTATTCTTTTCGTTGCAATGGTGAATGGAATTGATTCCTTAATTTCTTTTTCTACTTTCTCATTATTAGTGTATAGGAATGCAAGGGATTTCTGTGTATTGATTTTATATCCTGCAACTTTACTATATTCATTGATTAGCTCTAGTAATTTTCTGGTGGAGTCTTTCGGGTTTTCTATATAGAGGATCATGTCATCTGCAAACAGTGAGAGCTTTACTTCTTCTTTTCCAATCTGCATTCCTTTTATTTCTTTTTCTGCTCTGATTGCTGTGGCCAAAACTTCCAGAACTATGTTGAATAGTAGCGGTGAAAGTGGGCACCCTTGTCTTGTTCCTGACTTTAGGGGAAATGCTTTCAATTTTTCACCATTGAGGAGAATGTTTGCTGTGGGTTTGTCATATATAGCTTTTATTATGTTGAGGTATGTTCCTTCTATTCCTGCTTTCTGGAGAGTTTTTGTTATCATAAATGGATGTTGAATTATGTTGAAAGCCTTCTCTGCATCTATTGAAATAATCATATGGTTTTTATTTTTCAATTTGTTAATGTGGTGTATTACATTGATTGATTTGCTGTTATTGAAGAATCCTTGCATCCTTGGGATAAAGCCCACTTGGTCATGGTGTATGATCTTTATAATATATTTATTTAGTATCTATTTTTGTTCTTGTTGTTCTTAGGATACCCTGAAAGTATTGCCAGTTTTAAAATTCATCTCTCTGAGGGAGAGAATTCCATTACAGAAAAAATAAAAAGACATCTATAAGGAACAGCATTGGCAGTGATGTTTTACATCATCTGAGCAAAACACTCAGAGGAACTCTCTGCTTACCCATTTATCTAAGTCTTAAAGGCAGGGCAGGTATTTTTTGAAGTAATATAGCTGTGAAAAGAAGAGAATAGAAAAGTAAAGGAGAAAAGGAAAGATATAAGCATCTGAATGCAGAGTTCCAAAGAATAGCAAGGAGGGATAAGAAAGCCTTCCTCAGTGATCAATGCAAAGAAATAGAGGAAAACAACAAAATGGGAAAGACGAGAGATCTCTTCAAGAAAATTAGAGATACCAAGGGAATATTTCATGCAAAGATGGACTCAATAAAGGACATAAACAGTATGGACCTAACAGAAGCAGAAGATATTAAGAAGAGATGGCAAGAATACACAGAAGAACTGTACAAAAAAATCTTCATGACCCAGATAATCACGATGGTGTGATCACTCACCTAGAGCCAGACATCCTGGAATGTGAAGTCAAGTGGGTCTTAGAAAGCATCACTACGAAGAAAGCTAGTGGAGGTGATGAAATTCCAGTTGAGCTGTTTCAAATCCTGAAAGATGATGCTGTGAAAGTGCTGCACTCAATATGCCAGCAAATTTGGAAAAATCAACAGTGGCCACAGGACTGTAAAAGGTCAGTTTTTATTCCAACCCAAAGAAAGGCAATGCCAAAGAATGCTCAAACTACCACACAATTGCACTCATCTCACATGCTAGTAAAGTAATGCTCAGAATTCTCCAAGACAGGCTTCAGCAATCCATAAACCATGAACTTCCTGATGTTCAAGCTGGTTTTAAGAAAGGCAGAGGAACCAAAGTCAAATTGCCAACATCTGTTCAATCGTCAAAAAGGCAAGAGAGTTCCAGAAAAACATCTACTTCGGCTTTATTGACTATGCCAAAGCCTTTGATTGTGTGGATCATAATAAACTGTGGAAAATTCTGAAAGAGATGGGAATACCAGACCATCCGATCTGCCTCTTGAGAAACCTATATGCAGGTCAGGAAGCAACAGTTAGAACTGGACATGGAACAACAGACTGGTTCCAAATAGGAAAAAGAGTACGTCAAGGCTGTATATTGTCACCCTGCTTACCTAAGTTAATGCAGAGTACATCATGAGAAACACTGGGCTAGAAGAAGTACAAGCTGGAATCAAGATTGCCAGGAGGAATATCAACAACCTCAGCTATGCAGATGACAGCACCCTTATGGCAGAAGGTGAAGAGGAACCAAAAAGCCTCTTGATGAAAGTGAAAGAGGAGAATGAAAAAGTTGGCTTAAAGCTCAACATTCAGAAAATGAAGATCATGGCATCTGGTCCCATCACTTCATGGGAAATAGAAGTAGAAATAGTGGAAACAGTGTCAGACTTTATTTTTGGGGGGCTCCAAGATCACTGCAGATGGTGATTTCAGCCACGAAATTAAAGGACGCTTACTCCTTGGAAGAATAGTTATGACCAACCTAGACAGTATATTGAAAAGCAGAGACAGTACTTTGCCAACAAAGGTCCATCTAGTCAAGGCTATGGTTTTTCCAGTGGTCATGTATGGATATGAGAGTTGGACTGTGAGGAAAGCTGAGCGCCGAATTGATGCTTTTGAATTGTGGTGCTAGAGAAGGCTCTTGAGAGTCCCTTGGACTTCAAGGAGATCCAGCCAGTCCATTCTAAAGATCAGCCCTTGTTCTTTGGAAGGAATGATGGTAAAACTGAAACTTCAGTACTTTGGCCACCTCATGTGAAGAGTTGACTCATTGGAAAAGTCTCTGATGCTGGCAGGGATTGAGGGCAGGAGGAGAAGAAGACAAAAGGAGGATGAGATGGCTGGGTGGCATCTTGACTCAATGGATGAGCGTTTGAATGAACTCTGAGAGATGGTGATGGACGGGGAGGCCTGGCGTGCTGCAATTCATGGGATCACAAAGAGTCAGACACGACTGAGGGACTGAACTGAACTGAACTGAACTAAAACATAATTTAATTTTATTTAATGATCATTTTAATAAAATTTATAATAAAATTTTGAAGTTGTTAGTTTTTAACTACATTTATACAAACAAGATACTATAATTTTATTAAAGTATTGTATCAAAAGATTCAATGACATTAACAAGTTAAATTGTCTAAACTTTTTAATTGCACATTTTAATCAAGTTGTATTTAAGAAAACTTGATTCTTAATCTGTTGGTCGGGATTGGGAGTTCATATACACTCATGGCTGATTCATGTCAATGTATAGCAAAACGAATACAGTATTGTAAAGCAAAACAAACTAAAAAATAAAAATTAATTAAAAAAGAAAACTTGACTTGCTTAGTTGCTATATGATAAGACTTGAGAAGGTCTTTGTGGTAGTATCAGAAATTAAGAAGGTAATTGGTTTTAAAGACAGCATAACAAGCTACTCCAAAACACTAGTTTAAAAACAACAAACAAAAAAAGCAGCTGCTTATTGCATGTATCATTATTACATGAGTCAGTAAGGTCAGTGCCCTCATCTGATCTTGACCTGGCTGAGCTTGGCTGGTGTCCTTACATGTATTTTATCAACTTTGCAGTCTAAGTGATCTAAGAAGGCCTCACACTCCAGTCAAGAGGTTGCTAAATGCTATGTCATGGAATAGGGGTTTAAGGCATATTGTTCACTATTCAATAGGCTATCCTGTGCTTATTCACATGGCAGCTTTTTTAAGAGACTATGCAAATTCCAAGAGATTATGATAAAGCCACAGGACTATCAGATGCTTGAAGATGGCACAATCTCTCTTCAGCTACCTTCTATATCAGTCAAAGCTAGTCACAAAGTAGTCTACATTCAGGACATGGAGAAATTGATTTCACCATTAATCAGAAGAGTGAAAGGAGTGTGGATACCTAGATAACTGAAGAATTGGGATCATGTTGGACAGAAAATTATCTTAAAAGATATAAGGTCCAAAATTTTAGTCTTCAGCAAAATTAGAAGGCAATATAATTTTAATGCATTACTTTAAAACATTTGAGGAAAGACTATTGTGAGAAATTGGCTGAAATATTTGTATCATTTCTATTCCAGCACAAATTATGATAGATTCTATTCTCATTTACATTTAATGCTCTCAAATATTATGAGTGTTTAGATCTTTTGACACGTAGACATTGCAGAATTTATCTGGACAACTTGAGTAGAGAGAATAGTGTACAAATTATTCAAGCAAGTGAGCTATTAATGTTAGATGAAGTGAAAGTCACTCAGTCTTGTCCAACTCTTTGCGACCCCATGGACTATATAGTCCACAGAATTCTCCAGACCAGAACACTGGAAGACCTGGTATTTCTGTTTTTCAATATTTTTTCATTTGGCTACATCAGATCTTAGTTGCAGCACATAGAGTCTTTCAGTTGCAGCACAAGAAATCTATTTCCCTGACCAGAGATCAAAGCCAGGATTCCTGAATTGTGAGTGCAGACTCTTAGACTTTGGATCACCAGGAAAATCAAAAAATCTGGTATTTTTGATCTGCCAGATTGAATAAGTCTGGATGCTAGTGACTACCTTCTTCTCGCATGTTGAATATGGTCATATAGGCAACTGTTTTTCAACACTTAGGGCAACTCCAAGTACTGTTTTTTTAAAACTATGAGTTTAGTAGAGAGGGTTTCCCTTGTGGCTCAATTGGTAAAGAATCTGCATGCAATGTGGGAGACCTCGGTTTGACCCCTGGGTTGGGAAAATTCCCTGGAAAAGGGGAAGGCTACCTAGTCCAGTATTTTGGCCTGGAAAATTCTCTTGACTAGTCCATGGGGTCACAAAGAACAGGACACAACTGAGCAACTTTCACTTTCACTTTCTTTAGTTGAGAAGGACACAGACATTTTATTCAGGAAAAAATAAAAATATTGATAATGTTTCTGATGTCTTCATAGGCAGAATAATAGCTTGAAATGCATATTAGGCAGGTACTCACCATGTTTCCTTTCTATATATAAAATTTTCATTTTTAAGTCTCTTGTGGACTCTATCACTGTAGAAGGAAATGGTAACCCACTCCAGTATTCTTGCCTGGAAAATCCCATGGATAGAGGATCTTGGTGGACTAGAGTCCACAGGATTGCAAGAGAATTGGACACAACTGATTGACTCAACAACAATCATAGCTGGCTATGTTGCCACACTGGAGCTCTTTTGAAAACACATTCAATTTTATATCCTGCAACTTTACTATATTCATTGATTAGCTCTAGTAATTTTCTGGTGGAGTCTTTAGGGTTTTCTATGTAAAGGATCATGCCATCTGCAAATAGTGAGAGTTTTACTTCTTCTTTTCCAATTTGGATTCCTTTTATTTCTTTTTCTGCTCTGATTGCTGTGGCCAAAACTTCCAAAACTATGTTGAATAGTAGCAGTGAAAGTGGGCACCCTTGTCTTGTTCCTGACTTTAGGGGCAATGCTTTCAATTTTTCACCATTGAGGATAATGTTTGCTGTGGGAACCCTCTTACACTGTTGGTGGGAATGAAAACTAGTACAGTCACTATGGAAAACAATGTGGAGATTCCTTAAAAAATTGCAAATAGAAATACCATATGACCCAGTAATCCCACTGCTGGGCATACACACCGAGGAAACCAGAATTGAAAGAGACACATGTACTTCAATGTTCATTGCAGCACTGTTTATAATAGCCAGGACATGGAAGCAACCTAGATGTCCATCAGCAGATGAATGGATAAGAAAGCAGTGGTACATATACACAATGGAGTATTACTCAGCCATTAAAAAGAATACATTTGAATCAGTACTAATGAGATAGATGAAACTGGAGCTGATTATACAGAGTGAAGTAAGCCAGAAAGAAAAACACCAATACAGTATACTAACACATATATATGGAATTTAGAAACATGGTAACAATAACCCTGATGCGAGACAGCAAAAGAGACACAGATGTATAGAATGGACTTTTGGACTCTGAGGGAGAAGGAGGGGTTGGGATGATTTGGGAGAATGGCACTGAAACATGTATACTATCATGTAAGAGACGAATTGCCGGTCTATGTTCGATATAGGATACAGGATGCTTGGGACTGGTGCACAGGGATGATCCAGAGAGTTGATATGGGGTGGGAAGTCGAGGGGGTGTGTGTTCAGGATTGGGAACTCGTGTACACCTGAGACAGATTCATGTCAATGTATGGCAAAACCAATACAGTAAAGTAAAATAAAGTAAAAATAAAAATTAAAAAAATAAAATGTCAAAAAAAAAGAAAAAGAAAAAATAAAACACATTCAGAATAGACCATGTGTTGTCAACTTCCATTCATGCCAAGTAATCTGTATATACAATACATCAAAAATATCCAAATATGCAAACACAGTATTTATTCAATTAAAAAAAATCATTGCTGTATCATTGACTCAGTATTGCACTCTGACCTTCTTTCTCAGTCTTTAGTCTCCTGGATAAAAATCCTATGTTGAAATATGTCTCCTAAAACTCTTTCTGTTATGCAAACCAGAGTGCATAATACCTATTTGATAAAAGTATCTCTCTTAAGGACTTGAAATTTTTCCTCTGGAACCTTCTATTATACTTACTGTTTTCTCCCTTATACAATTTCCACTTTTTAACATGTCTTACTATCATCACTGAATTTTCATTCCTTGAAGGATGAACACTATGTCTTACCTACTATTTGTACTTTTTGTAAGAGGAATCCATGTTATTATTGAGAGCCTAGTCTATCATAGGTATTAAAAAAGGAGGATGAAATTAACAATTATTAAAATTACAGAAGTATATCACATGATATTTATGTCTTTTAACCTTTGTAATCAGATTATTTTGTCTAAAATTTTAGATGAAAAAGATTTGAAAGATTGCTAACTTTTTTTTCCAGTAAGTAAGAGAGAAAGTCAAGTTTAGTACAGTTAAGTGAAATACGTGTACTTTCTATTTTACATATTAACACTTCATTAATAATAAATTTTTTTTAATCAACCAAACTTGGCAGACACTATTTACATATCAAGGGCAAAATCTTTCAGAATAACGTTTAGTACGAAAACACTTTAGAGTCCATGATCTTGGAGACTGTGTCCTTGACATCCTTATTTCTCAGACTGTAGATCAGGGGATTCAACATGGGTATGATCACCGTGTAAAACACAGATGCCACTTTGACTGTGTGCCTGGAGTTTTTGGAGTTGGGCACACAGTAGAGGAAGAGGATGGTGCCATGGAAGATGCTAATGGTGGTGAGGTGGGAGGCACAGGTGGAAAAGGCTTTGTGACGACCACAGGCTGAATGCATTTTGAGAATGGTGACAACAATAAACACATAAGACAGGAGAATGATGAAGAGTGTGCTGACTTCATTAAAGGTGGCAAAAATGAAAAGCAGCAACTGGTTGAGATAAGTATCAGAGCAAGAGAGGGAAAGCAGGGAGGAGAACTCACAGAAGAAGTGATCAATTGTGTTGAAACCTTGAAATGATAATTTGATAACAGTACAGGTGAGTATCAAGGAGCAAGCTATTCCCCAAGCATAAGATCCAACTACTATTGTGGCACAGAGTCTTGGGGACATGGCCACCATGTAGAGCAGAGGGTTGCAGATGGCCATAAAGCGGTCATAGGCCATCACAGCTAATAAAAAGGACTCAGTCACCACAAAGGTACAAAAGAAAAAGAATTGTATTACACAGCCTACAAACGAAATGGTTCTGTCTTCTACCATGAGGTTCACCATGGTCTTGGGAGCAATGATGGAGGAATAACAAAAGTCCACAATGGAGAGGTGGCTGAGGAAAAAGTACATGGGGGTGTGCAGTTTGGGATTAATTTTGATGATTACAATCATCCCAAGATTCCCTACCACAGTGACACTGTAAAGGGCCAGGAATGTCAAGAAGAGGGGGACTTGCAACTCTGGATAAGTTGAGAAGCCCAGGAGAGTGAACGTGCCCCACTTTTATTTCTCTCTGATAGAAACATGGTTTCTGTTTGTCAGAATTTGAATCAGTCCTAGAAAGAAAAATATTAAGGGAAACAAGGATGTAAGAAATTTGGTTAACTACTCCTTACCAAAGCTGGAAGATGAAGCAAACTGTCTCTTTTAGAATCTATGTATTTTCTATGCATGCTATGCTAAAAGTCTAAAATTTTTAAAAATGACAAACTTTTAAACATTTTATTTAAGTAAAATTATAATTATTTAACTTTCTTAGTTCTCAATTTTAATTTTTAATATTTCAAAGTAAAAAGATGGGTTAGAGTCACTTGGAATTATTTTAAATGAAATCTTCACATAATACTTTCAGATTTTATTGAACATTATAATTTCATAAAAGATTAATTTACCCTAGTACCAGAGCTACTTGTTTCAGTGCTATAGCTAATAGCAAAAGTGATAAACTTCTAAACAAATTTAATTTTGCATTGTATGTTTAGAATGTGACATTAAAAATGATACCCCTAACACTTTACATTTGTCCCTTTACTATTAATTCCATATAGCACTTTAACACTTGTTTTGCTTCTGAATCAGGAAACTTGCTTTCAAAATAAATTATAATTTTTCACAGAGTGTACTTCTCAACTTAGCAAGTCCAGGTTGTCAATTCCCCATCATTGCTTGAGGAATAATAATATTGAAAAAATAATAAAGATAATCTAGTCTAGCTATTTACTCTAGAGATGGCAAAGCAGAAGATGGAAAATTTTGACTTGCCTTATACCATGCAAATAAGGCCCAATCTACACATCTATGACATGAACCCTGATCCAGGCTCCCAGCAATTACTAATTTGTTTACAGTAATCTTGATCCCGGTCCATATGTTATTTTCTTTATTTATTATCATACTAATTTATGACAAACTGGAGACTTTGGAATGTGCCTGATGAAAGTATTCATATCACAGAGCTATACTAGAAAGCATCAAGGAAAGAAATCTGAGAAAAATATTCTCTCAGAAAGAATAGCTTCCTTATTAAAAATTCTGACTTAGAAATGTCCAGTTTTTGGCCTTTCTCTTTTTTCTCCCTTCAAGGTGCATAGGATATTTATTCTGTCCCTATATTACCTGTAAAGGAGAAAGATTAAACACTTGAGGTAGCACTATACTATGGAAACATTTCATGAGAAAAAAGTAATACAAAATAATTCTATTTCTCTAATTGGTGAACAATGCCTCTAAGATCCTACTGAACCAGAACCAGACCCAGGAGCTCTTTCTTTCTCATTTCTGGTAGTTCTCTCTAGTTCCACAACTCAAGAAACTGATTTCAGATGGCCAACAATGAATAGATCAGATCATATGCAAAACAAAGAACTCAAAGTCCCTATCTCTTCCTAAACTCATAAATTTGAGTATTGAAGACAGCCTATCACAAAGCTGGATGTTTTAAATATAATTAATTTATAATGTTTGGAAGGTGAGATGTGCATGGACAGTGAGAAAATATGTTTGCTGCCTTCATTCTTACATCTGAAATGGAACCAGTCCCTCAGCAACATTTAGGAACTCCACAAAAACTGTGGGTTCCTTTTGTTGTTGTCATTGATTCAGTTTTTTGCATGTAAAAGCACCACTATAGCATATGCCTGTGTGTAGTCCATGGGGTCGCTAAGAGTCAGACGTAACTGAGTGACTTCACTTTCACTTTTCACTTTCCTGCATTGGAGAAGGAAATGGCAACTCACTCCAGTGATCTTGCCTGGAGAATCCCAGGGATGGGGGAGCTTGGTGGACTGCCATGTATGGGGTCATATAGAGTCAGACACGACTGAAGCGACTTAGCAGCAGCAGCAGCAAGGTGCTTAAACATTCATTTTATTTAATTAATTATTTATTTTTGATATGGACCATTTTTAAAGTCTCTGTTGAATTTGCAACAATATCACTTCTGTTTTATGTTTTGGTTTTTTGGCCATGAGGCATGTGGGACTACAATTCTCTGACCAAGGATCAAATCTGCACCTCTGCATTGGCAAAGTTCTATCCACGAGTTACCAGGGAATTTCCTAAACACTGATTTTAAACTAATGTTACTTTTTATATAGGTTCCCTACATTTTTTCCCCTATTTTTTGTTATATTTAGTCTCAGAGCCTCTTTATAATCTTAAGTAAAATTGGTCCTTTTTTTTTTCCTGTTTTCATTATAGAGTTTGATCTCTCTCTCTTTCTTAAAATACTTGTCTTTTCTACCTTGACTGCAACTTCAAACATTTGAAGTAGCAAGACAATTCATATTCCCCAGATGCTCAGAACTCTCCTAACCACACATCCCAGGCATCTCTTGTTTAAGGGGCTGTTATTCAGCAGCTAGGACTTCCTAGGTGGCTCCATGGCAAAAAATCCTCCTGCCTGAGGATGCAGGAGTTACAGAAAACCCAGTTTTGATCCTTGGGTCAGGAAGATCTCCTGGAGGAGGAAAAGGCAACTTGGTTCAGTAGTCTTCCCAGAATAATCCCATGGTCAGAAGAGCCTGGCACAGCATCATACAGGACTAAAGCACTGAGCACCCACACACACTCACTCAGGATCTCAGCTGAGCCAGCTTTAATACAGAGCTCTGTAGGATGATTGCAGTTCCTCTTCCTTGAAACCTCAGAAAGGCAATTTGCAATGACTAGATAATTCTCAAGAACGTCTGTATCGAAATGGTAAACTTCCCCTCCACACTTTCCCCCCTAGATTCCCAACACTGAAATTAATATTAATCTGTCTTTAGAATCTAATGCATACCTGCTGATGTTGAAAGCAGGATCTGTCCTATTTGGAAGTGATGGATATATTCTTATATCCAGAGTCACACAGCTTTTGGGGCATAAACCCTAGAGACTATCTGTTGCCTCATTCTCTTAAAACCATGAAATAAACATTTATAATTAATCACCATTGTATGATGCAATTTCTGTGTCCCAGAAAAACTGAAACAGTGTTAGGGGAATTTCATATGAAAATTTCTATGTTAAAGTTATTCCTCTCAGACTTTTCATCACTCCAATACTTTTTTTTTACAGTATCAAAAGTATATAATTATATAAGTCAACATTATCAAATATTAATTTAATGACCACAATATGTCAAGCATAACCATCTTCTTCCAAAGTATCACTATAACCAAATGGGAGTAGAATGAAGAGTTCTTCATGATGTATTCATTTATTTATTTTTTGATAAGGAAGCCTTTTACTTAGATAAATATGTACCCAGCCTTTAACCAGAAATCTCAACTTTATTTATGCAAGGGGCATGACAACATATTTCTACAAAAGGGATCACACATCAGTATTCATAGAAGCTTTATTCACAGCTACCCAAAGGTGGAAATAACTCAAATATCAATAAAATTTGACAAGAAGGTAGTAATATGGTTTTACAATGGAATATTACACAGAAATAGAAAGGAATGAATATCTGATATCATGATTTATTGAGTTAAAGCAGAAATATTTACAAACAAGTTAGGAAAATGATCTAGTCCCTTTTAAATATCTCTTTTATTACATCACCACATCCATTCCATTAACTACTTTTAGATATTGAAATAACACATATTTCTTGAAGAAAACATGAACTATAGAATTTAAATAAGAAAAAAATAACACTCTAGAAATAATTATCAACTCAACTACATTGGAAATCTTGTATGCAACTTTAAAGAAATGTGACTGATATTACCTGACTGCTGCTGCTGCTACTGCTGCTAAGTTACTTCAGTTGTGTCTGACTCTGTGCGACCCCATAGATGGCAGCCCACCAAGCTCCCCTGTCCCTGGAATTCTCCAGGCAAGAAGAATGGGATGGGTTGCCATTTCTGTCTCCAAGGCATGAAAGTGAGAAGTGAAAGTGAAGTCGCTCAGTCATGTCCGACTCTTAGCAACCCCATGGACTGCACTCCACCAGGCTCTTCTATCCATGGGATTGTCCAGGCAGGAATACTGGAGTGGGTTGCCATTTCTACCTGAAAAAAGGTGACAATCACCACCATGGTGTAATGTGGCTCTCATTTATCCCTTGGTATGATATGATGAGAAAAGCTTGCTTCTGTGATATTCTTTCCCTCAGTCCAATGTGAGAAAATCATTAGGAAAGCCCGCATTTGAAAGTATTCTACAAGATACCTCACCAGTATCCCTTGGAATTGTAAGAGCCAAAAAAAGGAAAAGAAAAAGAAAATTGAAAAAGTGTCACAGACCAGAGGAGATTTGGAAGACATGATGACTTAATGCAATGTGGTACCTGGACTGGATTCAAGACAAGTAAGCTGCCATTAATGGGGTGGGGGGTTGGGGGGTAGGAGCAAGAAACTGATGAAATGCAATAAAATTGTTTGTTTTTAAATCATAATACACCTATATTTCATATATATATATATATATATATATATATATATATATAAATAATTGCAGTAAGAACACAACATGACACAGCCTCTTAGATTTTAGGGTACCCATACAGCATTGCTGACTATGGATGTGTTTTTTGTATATTACATCTCTAGAAGTTATTCAACTTGCTTAAGTAAAAGTTTATACCCATTGATTTGTAACTTCCTATTTCCTCCTCCACCTGACTCTGACAATTTTAAGAAAACTGTTTGATTTTATGAATTTCATTTTGTTAAATACATACATAAGTGGGAAATCATATAATATTTGCCTTTCAGTTACTGGTTTATATCACTTAAGCATAATATCTTCAATATTCATCCATGTGGTCACATATTGCAGAATTTCCATCCTTTTTTAAAGGTTGAGTTGCATTCCATTTTTTGTATATGCTACATTTTCTTTATCTACTTATTTTTAATATTTAGATGTTTCCACATCTCGGCTACTGTGAATAGTTCTACAATGAACACAGAAATGTTAACATCTCTTTGAAATCATAATTTCACCCTTTTTTGATGAACATCTAAAAACAGGATTACTGGATCATATAGCTATTTAATTTTTATATTGTGAAACACCACCATACTATTTTCCATAGCAGCCATGCCATTTTGCATTTCTACCAACAGCATACAAGGGTTCTAATTTCTCCATATCTTTGCTGACCTTGTTTTTTATATTTTCTGATAATAATCATCCTGACAAATATAAGGTAATATCTCATTTGGATTTTGATTTGCCTTTCCCTGATGATTAGAACATTGAACATGTTTTTCTTCTTTTAAAATACCTATTGGCCATTTATATGTTTTCTAAAAAAAAGTCTAAATTATGTCATTAGCTAATTTTTTTAACAGGCCTATTCGCTTTTGTGCTTGTTGCTATTGAATTGCATGACCTTTTTATGCACTTATTAGAGATTAATCCTTGGCAGTAATCCTCAGTGTATTTGGTGCCAAGAACTGGTTTCATAGAAGGCAATTTTTCCATGGACCAGGATGGTAGCAGGTTTTGGATGATTCCAGCACATTGCATTTATTCTTCATTTATTTCTATTATTATTATTATCAGATCCACCTCAGATTGTCAGGTATTAAATCCTGGAATTTGGGGACCCCCGATTTATCAAATACATGCATTTCAAATATTTCCTCCCATTCTGTTGCCTCTTCTTTCTGTTGATTATTTCCTTTTCTGTGTGGAAAGTTTTGACAAATACATGGTGGCAATGGTATAAAGTATTAACAATGGGGGCACATCTTAGTTCACCTGGAACTGTCCTTTCTTTAGAACTGTAAGTAATATATATCAGATAATTAATTTCCTTTAATTATCTTTCTTTATAAATAAGAATTATTTATCAGACTAACATTTCTGGTAAGGTCATCACTATTTCTCAGACCTAGAACCAACTGGTTCTAGATGTTTCAGCATTAAAGGCAAGAAGTTCCACATAACAGTTAGAACTCGTGATGGCTTTGTGTGTTCAAATATTCAAGGATTTAAGGATCAATCAGAAGTAAATCTTACCAAGTCAATTCTCATTATTATAAAATTATTTATTGATTATAATATTCAGAGTTTCTCAAGATTGGTACTATTGGTATTTTGCATTGGATTTTTATTTTATTTATTTTTTTAAAATTTTATTATTCTTCTTTTTACTTTACAATATTGTATTGGTTTTGCCATAATCAACATGAATCCTCCATGGGTGTACATGTGTTCCCAATTCTGAACACCCTCGCCCCCCCTCATCTCCCTCCCCATACCATCCCTCTGGGTCATCCCAGTGCACCAGCCCCAAGCATCCTGTATCCTGCATCGAACCTAGACAGGTGATTCATTTCTTATATGATATTATATATGTTTCAATGCCACTCTCCCAAATCATCCCACTCTCTCCGTCTCCCACAGAGTCCAACAGACTGTTCTATACATCTGCATCTCTTTTGCTGTCTCGCATACAGGGTTATCATTACCATGTTTCTAAATTCCATATATATGCATTAGTATACTGTATTGGTGTTTTTCTTTCTGGCTTACTTCACTCTGTATAATCGGTTCCAGTTTCATCCACCTCATTAGAACTGATTCAAATGTATTCTTTTTAATGGCTGAGTAATATTCCACTGAGTATATGTACCACAGCTTTCTTATCCATTCATCTGCTGATGGACATCTAGGCTGTTTCCATGTCCTGGCTATTATAAACAGTGTTGTGATGAACATTGGGGTACACGTGTCTCTTTCAATTCTGGTTTCCTTGGTGTGTGTGCCCAGCAGAGGGATTGCTGAGTCATAAGGCAGTTGTATTTCCAGTTTTTGAAGGAATCTCCACACTGTTCTCCATAGTGGCTGAACTAGTTTGCATTCCCATCAACAGTATAAGAGGATTCCCTTTTCTCCACACCCTCTCCAGCATTTATTGCTTGTAGACTTTTGGATTGCAGCCATTCTGACTGGTGTGAAATGGTACCTCATTGTGGTCTTGATTTGCATTTCTCTTATAATGAGTGATGTTGAGCATCTTTTTATGTGTTTGTTAGCCATCTGTATGTCTTCTTTGGAGAAATGTCTATTTAGTTCTTTGGCCCATTTTTTTGATTGGGCCATTTATTTTTCTGGAATTGAATTGAAGGAGTTGCTTGCATACTACCCAAAGCAATCTGTAGATTCAATGCAATCCTTATCAAGCTACCAGTGGTATTTTTCCAGAGCTAGAATAAATAATTTAACAATTTGTATGGAAATACAAAAAACCTTGAATACCCAAAGCAATACTGAGAAAGAAGAATGGAACTGGAGGAATCAACCTGCCTGACTTCAGGCTCTACTACAAAGCCACAGTCATCAAGACAGTATGGTACTGGCACAAAGACAGAAATATAGATCAATGGAACAAAATAGAAAGCCAAGAGATAAATCCATGCACCTATGGACACCTTATCTTCAACAAAGGAGGCAAGAATATACAATGGGTTAAAGACAATCTCTTTAACAAGTGGTGCTAGGGAAACTCGTCAACCACTTGTAAAAGAATGAAACTAGATCACTTTCTAACACCATACACAAAAATAAACTCAAAATAGATTAAAGATCTAAACATAAGACCAGAAACTATAAAACTACTAGAGGAGAACATAAGCAAAGCATTTTCTGATATAAATCACAGCAGGATCCTCTATGACCCACCTCCCAGAATACTGGAAATAAAAGCAAAAATAAACAAATGGAACCTAATTAAAATTAAAAGCTTCTGCACAAAAATGGATTTTTATTTTTATAAGGAGTTACCCTGTGCATGCTACCATGTATAGCAGCATCTCTGACCTCTGCCCAATCACTCTGGTACATTAATTATGACAATCAAAAATGCCTTCAGATATTGTCAAATGTCCATGTGGGAGGGGAGGGGAGGTTCATAATCGTCTGTAGTTGAAAACTATTGCCTTTTTTCCTTGTAGATTTTCAGGTTCTTCTGTCTGAATTATGTCCAAATTAAACATCTAGTTTCTTATCTCCCAAATGATGTTATTGTATAGTTTAAACTGTATGATTTTTCAATCTGGAATACACTGGTATCTATAACCTTTATCTTTGTAATCCCCCCCTTTTTTTCTTTTTGTTCTTGTAAACATTTGTTTTCCCCATGTTCTAAAATCTTATTTGGAGCTGAATCTGTTGATTCTTTGTCTCCAGAAGGTTCATTTTATCCTCTTCAATTCAGTTTGTTTAATGCCTACCTCTGTTCCCTTGCACATTACTTCCAAAAACTCACAGAAGGAGAGAAACATGTACCTGAAAACTCTCAGGGACCGTCTTCTTCCCCACTCCCAGGAAACACTTGTTGAGGACACTATTACAAAGGAGCTCAGTTAAGCCAGGTTTCCTCTACAAATCTTGCTAGAAAATATACACTTCTTGTCCCTGTTAACTTAATGTTGGCAGTGACGCTAAATTTCCTTCAGACGTCTTTTTCTCATGAAAGAACGTGTGAATGTAAGGTATATTTTAGATACATTACATGGTAAAGAATATCCATAATTTTTCAGACCTACAGACAGACCTGCTGGTGGAAAAACACCCCACATTCCAGCCTCTGGAGGTCTCAGTAGTTTGAGGAAGAGGTTGAGACTCATGTCTCTCCACTCCCTGTGGCACAAAAGCCCTGGAGAAAATCAGTTGCCTTATTCTTCAGAGGCCTCAAAGCAAGCAATTATAATTAATTGCTGATTCCTCATGTAATTCTGTTTTCTTGGAAAAGCTGAATAAAAATTAACAGCAGCTTTAGAAACATTTATATATGAAAATTAGAAGCTTAAATGTCTTCTCCCCATGCTCCATAATCATTCCTGTAGACTCCAAATATTTTGGATATAAAAAGTCACAGCAAAATTTATCTTGATTATTCAATAAATATTTCTCTTTTTAAAGTATAGAACGGCCTTTTGGACTCTGTGGGAGAGGGAGAGGGTGGGATGGGTTGGCAGAGTGGCAGTGTAACATGTGTGATATCATAAGTGAAACGAATCACCAGGCCAGGTTTGATGCAGGATGCAGGATGCTTGGGACTGATGCACGGGGATAATCCAGAGAGAGGGTGTGGGGCGGGAGAGGGGAGGTGGGGGTCGGGATTGGGAGTTCATGTATACTCGTGGCTGATTCATGTCAATGTATAGCAAAATGAATACAGTATTGTAAAGCAAAACAAACAAAAAAAATTAATTTAAAAAAAAGAATAGAAAAAAGTATACTTTTAATTTTTTTAGATTTATTGAAATATAATTGACAAAACAAATTATATAGATCTAAGGAGTATAGTTGATGTTTATATGTGTGTGTGTGTGTGTGTGTGTGTGTGTGTATAGTGACATAATCACCACAATCAAGATAATTAGTATATCAATTGCTTCATGTGTTATAATTTTCTATTTTTACTTTATGATGAAAATAGTTAAGTTCTATTCTCTTACCATGTTTGAAGTATAAAATGTAGTACTGTTAATTTCAGTCATATTGTTGTACATTTTCAGAATTTATTCATTTCATAATTGAAACTTTGTCCGCTTGACACACATCTCTCCATTGTCCTCTTTTCCAAGCCCTGACAATCACAATTCTATGTTCTGTTTTTGTGGGTCTGACTATTTTATATTTCACATACAAGTGAGACCATTGCAGCATTTGCCCTTGAACAAATATTTTTGGTTTCTACTATGTTTATGTTCTCCTTAAGGCATAGCTGCCCTTGGTTACACTAACCAACTGATTCTGAAAGGATCCTTTCTCCAAGTCCCTCAGCAACTTCGTCACCATCCTGCCAAGGGTATTACTACTTGTGGGAGCAGATCTTTAGCTTTATTTTCTTCATCTGAAATACCGGGCATAATGCTCTTCACATCAGGAATAAAAATGTGCTTACATTCAAGTTCATGTATTGATTGCAGTAGCCAAACCTGGATCTCAAGGCTTATCTTACAGTCTTCAGATCTTCCTTTTATACTCTACTGACCTTCAGCTTTTGGTGTTAGCATTTTTAAAAAATTTTAATTGAAGGCTAATTACTTTGCAGTATTGCCATGGTTTTTGCCATACATTCATGTGAATCAACCATGGGTATACATGTGTTCCCCATTCTGACCCTCCCTCCCCATCCCATCCCTCAGGGTCATCCCAGTGCAGCATCCTGAGAACCCTGCCTCATGCATCGAACCTGGACTGGCAATCTATTTTACATATGATAATATACATGTTTCAATGCTATTCTCTCAAATCATCCACCTTCATCTTCTTCCACAGAGTCCAAAGTTGCTCAGACAGTAAAGTATCTGCCCACAATGTGGGAGACCCGGGTTCGATTCCTGGGTCGGGAAGTTCCCCTGGAGAAGGAAATGGCAATCCACATCAGCACTCTTGCCTGGAAAATCCCGTGGACTGAGGAGCCTGATAGGCTACAGTCCATGGGGCCACATAGAGTCGGACATGACTGAGCGACTTCATTTCACTTCACTTCACCTCACCTTCTCCCATAGAGCCCAAAGGTCTGTTCTTTACATCTGTGTCTCTTTTGCTGTCTCAGATATAGGGTCACTGTTACCATTAATATACTGTATTGGTGTTTTTCTTTCTGACTTACTTTGCTCTGTATAATAGGATCCAGTTTCATCCACCTCATTAGAACTGATTCAAATGCATTCTTTTTAATTGCTGAGTAATATTCCATTTTGTATATGTACCACAGCTTTCTAATCCATTCACCTTCTGATAGACATCTAGGTTGCACCCATGTCCTGGCTATTATAAACAGTGATGCAATGAACATTGGTATACACGTGTCTCTTTAGATTCTGATTTCCTTGGCGTGTTTATGCCCAGAAGTGGGAGTGCTGGGTCATATGGCAGTTGTATTTCCAGTTTTTAAAGAAATCTCCACATTGTTCTCCATAGTGGTGGTACTAGTTTGCATTCCCATTAACAGTGTAAGAGGGTTCCCTTTTCTCCACACACTCTTCAGCATTTACTGCTTGTAGACTTTTGGATAGCAGCCATTTTGACTGGGGTGAAATGTACCTCATTGTAGTCTTGATTTGCATTTCTCTGATAATGAGTGATATTGAGCAACTTTTATGTTTGTTAGCCATCTGTATGTCTTCTTTGGAGAAATGTCTGTTTAGTTCTTCAGGCCATTTTTTGATTGGGTCTTTTATTTTTCTGGAATTGAGCTTCAGGAGTTGCTTGTATATTTTTGAGATTAATTCTTTGTCAGTTGCTTCATTTGCTATTAATTTTCCCATTCTGTAACTGTCTTTCACCTTACTTAGAGTTTCCTTCATTGTGCAAAAGCTTTTAAGTTTAATTAGGTCCCATTTGTTTGTTTTTGCTTTTATTTCCATTACTCTGGGAGATGGGTCATAGAGGATCCTGCTGTGATTTATATCGGAGAATGCTTTGCTTATGTTTTCCTCTAGGAGTTTTATAGTTTCTGGTCTTACATTTAGATCTTTAATATATTTTGAGTTTATTTTTGTGTATGGTGTTAGAAAGTGATCTAGTTTCATTCTTTTACAAGTGGTTCACCAGTTTTCTCAGCACCATTTGTTAAAGAGATTGTCTTTAATCCATTGTATATTCTTTCCTTCTTTGTCAAAGATAAGATGTCCATAGGTGCATGGATTTATCTCTTGGCTTTCTATTTTGTTCCATTGATCTATGTTTCTGTCTTTGTGCCAGTACCATACTGTCTTGATGACTGTGGCTTTGTAGTATAGCCCGAAGTCAGGCAAGTTGATTCCTCCAGTTCCATTCTTCTTTCTCAAGATTGCTTTGGTTATTTGTGCTTTTTTTGTATTTCCATACAAATTGTGAAATTATTTGTTCTTGTTCTGTGAAAAATACCGCTGGTAACTTGATAGGGATTGCATTGAATCTATAGATTGCTTTGGGTAACATGCTCATTTTCAATATATTGATTTTTCTGATACAAGAACATGATATATTTCTCCATCTATTTGTGTCATCTTTGATTTGTTTTTAATCAGTGTTTTACAGTTTGCTTTTTTTTAAATAAAAATTTATTTATTTTAATTGGAGGCTAATTACTTTACAATATTGTATTGGTTTTGCCATACATCAACATGAATCTGCCATGGGTGTACACATGTTCCCCATCCTGAATACCCCTCACACCTCTTTCCCCATACTGTCCCTCTGGGTCATCCCAGTGCACCAGCCCTGAGCATCCTGTATCATACATTGAACCTGGACTGGCAATTCAGTACACCTATTATATTATACATGTCTCAATGTCATTCTCCCAAATCATCCACCCTTGCCCTCTCCCACAGAGTCCAAAAGGCTGTTCTATACATCTGTGTCTCTTTTGCTGTCTCACACACAGGGTTATCATTACCATCTTTCTAAATTCCATATATATGTGTTAATATATTGTATTGGTGTCTTTCTTTCTGGCTTACTTAATTCTGTATAATAGGCTCCAGTTTCTTTAGGTAGATATATTCCTAAGTATTTTATTCTTTTCTTTGAAATGGTGAAATTTCCATTTTCTCATTGTTAGTGTATAGGAATGCAAGGGATTTCTATGTGTTAATTTTATATCCTACAACTTTATTATATTTATTGACTAGCTCTAGTAATTTTCTGGTGGAGTCTTTAGGGTTTTCTATGTAAAGGATCATGTCATCTGCAAACAGGGAGAGTTTTACTTCTTCTTTTCCCATCTGGATTCCTTTTATTTCTTTTTCTGCACTGATTCCTGTGGCCAAAACTTCCAAAACTATGTTGCAAAGTAGTGATGAGAGTGGGCATCCTTGTCTTGTTCCTGACTTTAGAGGAAATGCTTTCAGTTTTTCAGCATTGAGGATAATGCTTGCTGTGGGTTTATGGCTTTTATTTTGTTTAGGTATGTTCCTCTATGGCTGCTTTCTGGAGGGGTTTTGTCATAAATGAATGCTGAATTTTGTCAAAGGCTTTCTTTGCATCTGTTGACATAATCATATGGTTCTTATCTCGGTTCAGTTCAGTCGCGCAGTCGTGTCCAACTCTTTGCGATCCCATGAATCGCAGTATGCCAGGCCTCCCTGTCCATCACCAACTCCCGGAGTTCACTCAGACTCACATCCATTGAGTCCATGATGCCATCCAGCCATCTCATCCTCGGTTGTCCCTTTCTCCTCCTGCCCCCAATCCCTCCCAGCATCAGGGTCTTTTCCAATGAGTCAACTCTTCGCATAAGGTGCCCAAAGTACTGGAGCTTCAGTTTTAGCATCATTCCTTCCAAAGAAATCCCAGGGTTGATCTCCTTCAGAATGGACTGGTTGGATCTCCTGCAGTCCAAGGGACTCTCAAGAGTCTTCTCCAACACCATAGTTCAAAAGCATCAATTCTTCGGCGCTCAGCCTTCTTCACAGTCCAACTCTCACATCCATACATGACCACAGGAAAAACCATAGCCTTGACTAGACGGACCTTAGTCGGCAAAGTAATGTCTCTGCTTTTGAATATACTATCTAGGTTGGTCATAACTTTTCTTCCAAGGAGTAAGCGCCTTTTAATTTCATGGCTGCAGTCACCATCTGCAGTGATTTTGGAGCCCAAAAAAACAAAGTCTGACACTGTNGAGATGTGTATAAGAGACAGCACCAATACAGTATACTTATACATATATATGGAATTTAGAATGATGGTAATGATAAACCTGTAGGCAAGACAGCAAAAGAGACACAGATGTATAGAACGGCCTTTTGGACTCTGTAGGAGAGGGAGAGGGTGGGATGGGTTGGCAGAGTGGCAGTGTAACATGTGTGATATCATAAATGGAATGAATCACCAGTCCAGGTTTGATGCAGGATGCAGGATGCTTGGGACTGATGCACGGGGATAATCCAGAGAGAGGGTGTGGGGTGGGAGGGGGGAGGTGGGGGTCGGGATTGGGAGTTCATGTACACTCGTGGCTGATCCATGTCGATGTGTAGTAAAACGAATACAATATTGTAAAGCAAAACAAACTAAAAAAAATAAAAATTAATTAAAAAATCATAAAAGTTCTTAGATCTCTTATTCACATCAAGGATGGGGAAATTTTTAAAAATATTTTGAGGATAATTTTAGGAAGAGGAATTTCATAGACTATAATGGAGATTCTAGCTAAAAACTTTGGAGAAAGTAGCAAAAAATGGGCTTTGAAGAATAAGTAGTTTTTTGTTTTGTAGGAAAGCAAGGGGCAAAGAGAGAAATGACATTTCAAATTTAAGTTTTGACAGTTTGGTCACATATAATAATTAGTTATTTTGCAACAATATTATTGGGTAGGAGGTCCAGGGCCTGAGAGACTGAGTCCTGAATGGGAGGTTGGAATCAGATCCAGAAGAGAGTATAAATCTAAGTCGTGTCTGTAAGTTAGGGGAAGCTATTAACTGTTAGTCATGAGAGTAAGTAAATTTCAGGGTATGTAGCATACCTCTAAGGTATGGTGAATGAGCTTAAATATCCAGAGAGTTCCAATATTCTCTGTAAATTGAGCATGCCACAACCTTCTGAACTCATTTCTTGTTTTTCAGTCATATTTACCAGATACTACTGGCATTAGGGAATCAGAGCAGAAATTGTTGGCTTTCCGTAGTATCTGAAGAATGAATGCTGGGCATTGCTTTGGCATTGTCTTTCTTTGAAATTGGAATGAAAACCGATCTTTTCCAGTCCTGTGGCCACTGCTGAGTTTTCCAAATGTGCTGGCATATTGAGTGCAGCACTTCCACAGCATCATCTTCCAGGATTTGAAATAGCTCAACTGGAATTCCATCACCTCTACTAGCTTTGTTCAAAGTGATGCTTTCTAAAGCCCACTTGACTTCACATTCCAGGATGTCTGGCTCTAGGTGAGTGATCACACCATCATGATTATCTTGGTCATGATCTTATCAGCCCCTAAAGGCCCACCTCCTAATATCATCATATTGGAGGTTCAGTTCAGTTCATATTGGAGGTTAGGATTGCAATAAATGAATTTGGGTGGGGCGGGGGACATAAATATTCTGTTTACAGCAGAGTAGGATCTCGTTTGGGAATCTGCTTTTATCTCTGATACCAAGTCTAACATGGGAACCTAAGAATCTGGAGGCTAAGGCTTATTGTTAAAATCTCTCCAGGTTAAGGGCCAAGAAATCAATGTTCAGCTTCCTGGACTTTGGGGAATAGCCGTAGAGAGCCTTCTTTCCATAAGATTGAAACAGCCAAGGTCTCCTCACAAAAGGGAGAATGAACCAAAAGTGGGAACATTCACAGATCCCTGTGCAGTTTTTAAATGACCTGTCTCTGAAATTGAATTAAGGAGATCCTTGGATATCAATGTCAGGCCCCAGGCAGCAGCATTAGTTCAGTTCAGTTCAGTCACTCAGTCGTGTCCGACTCTTTGCAACCCCATGAACTGTAGCACACCAGGCCTCCCTGTCCATCACCAACTCCTGGAGTCTACCCAAACTCAAGTCCATTCAGTCGGTGATGCCATCTAACCATCTCATCCCCTGTTGTCCCCTTCTCCTGCCTTCAATCTTTCCCAACATCAGAGTCTTTTCAAATGAATCAGATCTTCACATCAGGTGGCCAAAATATCGGTGTTTCAGCTTCAACATCAGTCCTTCCAATGAACATCCAGGACTGATCTTTTTAGGATGGACTGGTTGGATCTCCTTGCAGTCCAAGGGACTCTCAAGAGTCTTCTCCAACACCACAGTTCAAAAGTGTTAATTCTTCAGTGCTCAGCTTTCTTTATAGTCCACCTCTCACATCCATGCATGACTACTGGAAAAACCATAGCCTTGACTAGATGGACTTTTGTTGACAAAGAAATGTCTCTGCTTTTTTAATATGCTGTCTAGGTTGGTCATATCTTCCTTCCAAGGAGTAAGCATATTTTAATTTCATGCAGCATGAAATTAAATATTACAATATTATCCCAGCCTTGCCCTCAAGTTACATCTAAAAGTGTTTCTTAAATTCAGGGCCTGACACATTAAAAAAGAGAAAAAAATTAAAAACAAAAGAAAAACTAGATTCATTATATGACAAGAACAAGTGGGTAAAAACCAACAATAGACAACAAATGTTTAGGTTATCAGAACCAGATTTTAAGATAACTATAATTACTGTGCTCAACAGAATTTTAAAATCAGACTCTGATGGTGCCAAAGGTGTTTTATTAACTTTCCCAGTGTTAGCAATTGAGGATCTGGACAGGGCACAGTAGAAAGAGCATGGCTTGGTTCTTAAAGGAAAGTACAAGGTAAATTCAATTTTCCCCTCCCAACCCCCTCATTTCTGCCTGGTTATATGTTCCAAAACATGATGGGAAGGAGAACAAAAACCAAAAACAGGCATCTTCTGGGATAAAGCTGTAGAAGTCACCCTTTGGGCCTATTGACATGGTTGGAATTTGTGGGGCAAAGTTGAACAAAGGAAAGAACTGAGGATCTTCAAAACTTTGCCTAGGAATCCCTTAGAGTCTTTGAGCAAATATTGCACTAAGCAGTGCAAGGACCTGGTCATGTCTAGTTATTATATCTTAAATGAGGAATATGAAGAAAATTCCTGTGCTTTACACAAAAGGCAAGGTGCAATGAATTAATGCCCACCACTCATGTGAAGAGCTGACTCATTGGAAAAGACTCTGATGCTGGGAGGGATTGGGGCAGGAGGAGAAGGGGACGACAGAGGATGAGATGGCTGGATGGCATCACCGACTCGATGGACATGAGTTTGGGTGAACTTCGGGAGTTGGTGATGGACAGGGAGGCCTGACGTGCTGCAATTCATGGGGTCACAGAGTCAGATATGACTGAGCGACTGAACTGAACTGAACTGAAGGTCATGAGAGCATAGCTCTGATGAATGGAAGTAGTGACCTTATACAAGATACCCCAAAGTGTTCCTTCATTCCATCTGTTCTGTGAGGACACAGGGAAAAGATGGCTGTCTATGATCCTGGAAGCAGTTCTTCACATGTCACTGGCAGTCTGAAACCATACTTCTAGACTCCAAGCTATAGATATACATTTCTGCTGGTATGAGTCACTGAGAGCATGGTGCTTTGTTACAGATGCCTGAGCAGGTAAACACACACTCTGAAACTGTCCTTGTAGAATTCTATCCCAGTAAGTCTTGAAACTGTTATTAGCTCTTGAGCCCACAAGCAGATAGTTTTTGAGTTTTGTCCAACTTTTTATTCTTCTTCTTTTTTTTTTTTTCTGAATGACCAGCTTATCAGGATAGGGCCATATCATCTGTCCCGTGAGCTCTGTTAGCTCAGTTATCCTGAGATATCTTATCTTAAATGCACATATGAGCATGAGGCTTCCTTTTTTAGATCTATTCAGTGATTGTCTTTTGCTTTTAAATAAAGAACAAACTAGTAAATCTACATAGCTTTTCCTGCTCTGTACCCACACATCTCAGCAGCTATATTTCATGCCACTCTTTGTCTCACTTTGTGTTGTTTAGCAACTTGGGGTATTTTTCAAGGTCTTGAAAGTATTGTGTTTCTTACGGATAAGGTCAGTACATGTGGCATCCTCTATGACTGGAATGTCAATCTCCTTTTCTTCTATGTCATTAATTACTATTTATCCTCCAGATATCAGATTAGACTTCTTCCTCAAAGGAGCCTGACCTCACTCTCCAGATCTCCTTATTGCATCCTCTTAAATAGCCATGGTTTTGTTTCAGAGCACTTTAAAATTATAGAATCTGTTCATCATATCCATCCTTCCATGCTGGAGGCATGCTCTGAACTCATAATTGTTTTTCACTATCATGCCCAGGGGTTAGTATATAAATCTTGTCCTTAGCAGATGATCAATTCATATTTGCCCAATGAATAAATGAACAAACTGCGAGGCATGGTGAATAAATGCCCCAAATTCATTAAAACTTCAACAAAATCAAGCAGTAATAAGTGATTCTTAAAGGTTAATTTGGTAATATTTAACATACTTTAACATATTTACAGCATTTGGTCAGTAAACATTGTCCATTTAGTTAGCAAACTGTTTAAAAGGACAGCTTTTAGAGCCTACCTACTGGCTCAGATATGCAGATGACAGCACCCTTATGGCAGAAAGTGAAGAGGAACTAAAGAGCTTCTGGATGAAAGTGAAAGAGGAGAGTGAAAAAGTTGGCTTAAAGCTCAGCATTCAGAAAATGAAGATCATGGCATCCAGTCCCATCACTTCATGGGAAATAAATGGGGAAACAATGGAAACAGTGTCAGACTTTATTTTTCTGGGCTCCAAAATCACTGCAGGTGGTGACTGCAGCCATGAAATTAAAAGACGTTTACTCCTTGGAAGAAAAGTTATGACCAACCTAGGTAGCATATTCAAAAGCAGAGATATTACTTTGCCGACTAAGGTCCGTCTAGTCAAGGCTATGGTTTTTCCTGTAGTCATCTATGGATGTGAGAGTTGGACTGTAAAGAAGGCTGAGCGCAGAAGAATTGATGCTTTTGAACTGTGGTGTTGGAGAAGACTCTTGAGAGTCCCTTGGACTGCAAGGAGATCCAACCAGTCCATTCTGAAGGAGATCGGCCCTGGGATTTCTTTGGAAGGAATGATGCTAAAGCTGAAGCTCCAGTACTTTGGCCACCTCATGCGAAGAGTTGACTCATTGGAAAAGACCCTGATGCTGGGAGGGATTGGGGGCAGGAGGAGAAGGGGACAACAGAGGATGAGATGGCTGATGGCATCACTGACGCCATGGGCGTGGGTCTGAGTGAACTCCGGGAGTTGGTGATGGACAGGGAGGCTTGGCGTGCTGTGATTCATGGGGTCGCAAAGAGTTGGACACGACTGAGCGACTGAACTGAACTGAACTGGCTCATAATCCTAGCTCATTTTAGGAGTTTTTGTGATGTTAGACAATTTAGAACTGCCCCCCCCTTTCATTTAAAATTTCTCATCTGTAAATTGAATATATTGGTAGAATACTTCCCACATGATTGTCAGTCAATCCATTGTAACAGTGCTTAGAAGGAGAGTCTGGCTAACAGTAACTATTGGCATTTAAGATTATGGTTTTCTCACTAAATTTGATGATATCATCATATTTCCTAAATTTTCCAGGGTAAAATGACTTTCACAGTGGAAACTATTTTTTTTCTTTTATATAGTATGGCAGATAATTTTTTAAAATCAGAGTTACTAAAATGTTTTGTTCCTTTTAGGACTTCCCAGCTAGCTCAATGGTAAAGAACCCACCTGTCAAGCCAGAGACTCAGGTTGCTCTCTGGATGGGAAGCTTCCCTGGAGAAGGAAATGGCAGCCCACTCCAGTATTCTTGTCTGGAAAATCCCCTGAACAGAGGAGAGCAGCGGGCTGCAGTCTATGTGGTCACGGAAGAGTCTGACATGATTTAGTGACTAAATAATAACAGGCCATTAATAATCTGTTCAGAAAGTGTATCCTCAGAAATATACTTACAGCAGAATAGTAATTTTTGTATAATGTGGTTCATCTCTACATTATTTATAATGTTAATCCCAGTTTTCTAGTGTGGCATAACAATACTATAAAAACTTAGTGTGCATTTCTTATCTCATCACTTCTATGATACAGAAGTCTGCACATGGTTTAGCATGGCTTCTTGTAAAGCTGAAGTTGAGGTTTTGGCCAGGGCTGAGTTGTTCTTGCAGGCTCAGCTCAGGAGCCTTTAAGCTTACATGTCAGCAGCATTCAGTTTCTTGCAGACTGCCAGTTTGTGGCCCCGATTTCTTGCTGGGTGTCAGTCAGAGGACACCTCAGTTCTCTGCCACATGGCCCTCTCTGGAGTGCAACTCCTACTATGGCAGCTTGCTCCTTCAGAGACAGCCACAGAATTTCTGGCAAGATAAATATCACAGTCCTTCGTAACAGAATCTCAAGCTGTTTTCTATCCTCTATGCTATTGGGTAGAAGCAAGTCACAGGCCCTGCCCACACTAAGAACAGGGAGTATTGAGAGGTGTGAACACTAGAAGATGGTGCTTATAGTGACCAACTTGTGGTCTGTGATAGCCACAAAAAGCCAGCAATAATTATCAAAAATGTTGTTCAGTCGCTTAGTCGTGTCCGACTCTGTGACCCCCATGGACTCCAGCATGCCAGGCCTCCCTGTCCCTCACCATCTCCTGAAGCTTGTTCAAACTCATGTCCATTGAGTAGGTGAGTGACCATCAAAAACACGCAGATGTAAAGCACACATCTATTGCACAAGCACACAAACTTGAAAACTGAAATGAACTTTTGAATATATAGGAAACAGTCCTAATTAAATATTTAATGTGTTCATTATTTGTACACTTCCAGAAAATGTAAACTTAATAACTTAAAAAAGCCCAAACTGATTTTTTCTACAGTTATTCTTTATTTCTTCTTCTAGTAGATGGCAAAGGATTGACAGAGATCCTGAAACCTAGAAATCAACAAACTTTTCATTTGTTCTTGTCAGATGTCAAGAAACGCTGAGTGTGTACAGTGACCCTTAATAGCTTTCTGCCTTTGCAGCAAAATCTCAACAGGATTGAGAGAAGTGTATCTGGGACAGACATCTCATTTCCATAGCAATTAAAATTGCTGAATACAGAACCCAAACACTTTTAGGTGAAAAACTCCATTCAGGCCCAAGAAACCACTGACTTTTTCTGTAGGTCCGTGGACCTCCTTGAAATGTTTTCCTATTTAGCATGTATGTAAACATCATACATAAATTCATTAGATAAGAGCTTAGTGACAAGTTGTAATGGAAAAAAAGCAGACAATAGTTACATTTCTAATATGAAGAAGCTCATGGCGGTTATAAGAGTTAGAAATTCCTTTTATTTAACAACTGTTCTCAGAGTTAGTGAGAATGCTGAGTACCTGAAAACTTTGGAGCTTGTTTCACTATATTGCACAATACTAATATATTTAAATTCCCAACTGATTAGAATTATATGTGTACATATTTGATACAAAAATGGGGCAGGGCCCTATGACCCTTGCCTCCCATGTCCTCAGCCTGCCTTTTTTTCTGTAGAATAACTTTAGCCAAAGAATAAGTTTAATCAGAGAAGTGATAAAATGCAGAAACAAGGAAAACAGTCAAGTGACCAGATAGTCTTTAAGGAAAGTCAAGGACCTTTAGTTCCTCCTCCAGGGCTATACATACTGTTCTGAGCCATATCCATTGAGCTGTCTTATTGATTTTGAAACTGCATCAGGTGGAAGAACTTAACTACATAATAACCAGACTGTAGACATGACATAAACTGCCTTAATTCTGAGAACTGGTCTCAAAGGGATGGGAACAAACTGACCCTGGAATTAAGAACTAACTGTTCCTAACACAATCAAGATGATGCTGATCAGACCACACATGACTAATTTCAAGATGAGAGTCAGAGACGACTATGCTGTTTCTGAATGTAGCCCCCTCCCTCCATCTATAAAAGCTCTTACCCACTGAGTGTGAATGGAACGGGGTGAAGTGAGGTGAGATGAGGCGGTGGGGAGAGTGGGCCTTTGAACAAGAGTCCAACCTCCCCCTCTCCTCCTGTTGCTGGACTCTGAAATAAAGCAAAGTCTCCTTTTCACTAACCTTGCCTTTTTATTAGCTTTTGAGTAAGGAAAAGCCAGGCCCCCACTTTTAGTAAAGTTAAGTTGCTTAGAAACAGTAAGTAAATTTAATTTACATAAATTACATTGTAAAATACAAATGTAAAATATTGAAATTTACTGATTGGACATTTCCAGTTTGCCTTTTGAAGTGTTTCAGTATGTATATATATACCCTGCTAGTTTTCCTTCATAGTTTATTATGTTTACTTAATTTTTTCCTTTTCACCAGACTGATGAAATCTCTATCAGTTTCCACTTTGTATTAATAAATGCTGATTTGCTGAATGAACATAATGTGCCTCTCATCTATCTTTCCTGGTGAGTAGGAGAGAATCACCAAGCAGGCAAGCTGAGGCTTAATAAGATACATGTTCCTTATGATGCAAAGGCTCAGTCTGAGAATCCACATTTTACTTGGCTTCACCATGCTTGATATTTGCCAGTTAAATGCACTGAATTTAGGGCTGAAATCTGGTGTATGATGGTGATTTGGGGTGGGAGAAAGTTTCTGCTCATAGAAATGCTGTTGGTTAGAGTCGAATGTAAAGAACTGGTAATATGCTCCTTAGAGACTCTCTTTATACCGTGTCATGAGAAAATGTCAGGAAACAGCAGATAACAGGAATCATTTCTCTCTGACTTCTCATGCAACACATTAAATTCTCTGCAACAAAAATTACAATAATCTGTTTGATAAGGAACATGAAAATTACTGCTCGTATTTAGTAAGTGGACTTTTCCTTGTGTCTGATCTGAAATATATGACCTTGAATACTATTTGGGAAGAAAGCTGAGCTTATTATTTCCTACTTTTACATTATCTTACCAATTTTGTTTAATGATTCCTTGATCCATGTAATGGTAACAATCCTATTATTTTACTCAAACTTTTGATTAAACTGACTAAATTTGTAACTTTCAAAGTATTCTGTTTCGAAAATACCAGGTATTTATTTTCTGCTTTAATTGGTTTTAATGTTGTAAAGGAGAATGTCACGGTTGAATATTTTTCTTAAATGGAGATGATGTTTTTAAAGCCTGTAAATACTCTTTGATTTATTGGATACATGGTAAAGAAGCATAAATATCCTGAGCCTTGTTGACAGGCAAGGAAATTACTATTATGTCTATTTTGCATGTGTGGTTTTAATGAGTATGTAAAGGGAGTGGTAAGCTTGTGAAAATGTAATAACTATATTTGAGGAGTATCTGTGTTTTCTCATTCACTTTAATAGGCCATTGTGTGTGTGTGTGTGTGTGTGTGTGTGTGTGTGTGTGTGCGTGTGTGCCCAGTCCCTCAGTCATTTCTGACTCTTTGCGATTCCATGGATTGTTATCCCATCAAGCTTCTCTGTCCATGGGATTTCCCAGGCAAGAACCCTGGAGTGAGTTGTCATTTCCCACTCCAGGGGATCCTCCCAACCCAGGGACTGAACCCATGTCCCTGTCTCTTGCATTGGCAGGCAGATTCTTTACAACTGCGCCACCTGGGAAAATGTTAGTCACTCAGTCATGTCCAACTCTTTGTGACCCATGGACTGTAGCCCACCAGCCTCTTCTGTCCATGGGATTCTCCAGGCAAGAATACTGGAGTGGGTGTCATTCCCTGCCACGGGGGATCTTCCCAACCCAGGGATCGAACCCAGGTCTCCTACATTTCAGGCAGATTCTTTATAGTCTGAGCCACCATAGAAGCCACAGGTATGCAGTCATATGTCTGTACCATTGCATGGAGGGGTATGGTTCATCTATAGCACCAGAGAACAATGACTATCATTGACTGACTTTTGTTACATATGTCATTAACTTTCTCTACAATGTAGAAATAGAACTGATTAAAGTACATTTTCCTAACATCTGTTAGTATATTATGTACCTGGAGAAAAAAAGCATCTAAATATTAGAATGAGAGTAAAACATATAGTTTCTCATCTAATTCTTGTATATTTGTAGTAACTCAATACACAGTTAAATATTTAATAAGCAAATTACTGAATGAATGAATTAATACGTGATCATCTCTTTAGGCCACTATGAGTCAAAAGTATATGTTTGTGGCTGCCTAAGTGTTAGTCACTCAGTCGTGCCCGACTCTTTGAGACCCCATGGATGGCAACCCACCAGGCTCCTTTGTCCATGAGATTTCCCAGGCAAGGATACTGGAGTGGGTTGCTATTTCCTTCTCCAGAGGATCTTCCCAACCCAGGGATTGAACCAGGTCTCCTGCACTGCACGCAGATTCTTTACTGAGTGAGCTACCTAGGGTCCCATTTTATAGTTCAATAATTAAATCTCCTTTCAAGGAAAATTTTATTAGTCATTTAAAGAATATACACATATATTTGTATATTTTCTACCATTGTATGGAAGGTTAATAAAAATATATGTGTACATCTATTTATGTACATTCATATATATCTTTTTATATATCATGCTTTGTCCTCCAGGTACATAATATACTAACAGATATTAAGAAAGTGTATTTTAATCAGTTCTATTTCTACACTGAATAGAAAGAGAAAGTTAATGACACATATAGCTATATATATATCTCCTCTGTAGTAGGAAGTGGCAGCCCACTCCAGTATTCTTGCCTGGAAAATCTGACAGAAGAGCCTGGTGGGCTGTAGTCCACGGGTTCACAAAAAGTCAGACACAACTGAGCCTGTGTGCACACGTGCATGTGTGCACACGTGCATGCACACACACACACACACACATAATAAAAAAGTACCTACTAATGGGATGCATGTCCTAGTGGAACCACAAATTCACCTAGCATTCCAATTGACTTTTTGTGTGCTTGCCTGTCTTCAGGGTGAGGTTCAGTCTCTATCTTGATTATTCCTTAGTATCATTTTGAAAATGAAATGAGGCAATAAATGTGACACTGTTTCATAGACCATAATGTAGTGTGTGTGTGTCAGGGAATTATGTCATTATATACATCATTGGGTTTCTTATCACAAAGGAATTTAAAATCTATTCCAGAAAATGTATGCTTTTCCTTGGGCAATAATGAACTTTGTCTTAATGAAGAAAGTCGACTTCAGTGAAAAAATAGAAAGAAATAACTACTTGCAGAAATCTCTAATATCAATTCAGGAAGGTTGGTTGAACATTAAGATATTTACTTATGAACCCCAAATGAGATTGTCTTTTTTTTTTTTTTATAGATTTTAATCTGTACTTATCCTAGTCCAGCTATCAGCATCACCTTGTAAAATCTCTTACAATCGACATTTAACTTCATTATCAAAGAATCACAAAAGATCTATGTTCCAACCCATACAACTATATGTTTGTATGCATATGTGTGAAAAAGATAAAAATATACATATATAAGCACTGGTGGGCAAATGGAGAATTATTTTCCTTTCACAAATGAAATGAGAGCAAAAACATCAGACTATGAAGTATAAGTCAGACCTTGCAATCAGTTGCTATTTTGGGGGGATTTTTGATTTCTAATAGAGGATTTGGGGACATTATAGACACATGGGAAAAGGAGATAAAATCTTGACCCTACCTGTGGAGTGTAGAGTTGGAAATATGATTCTCTGTCAATTTAGAATATTCAAAAGTTTAAAACTGGATCAAATTATTAACTAGGGAAAAATATTCTATTTAATTGTACACATTTTTTTGATTTGGCTAGGACTCTGGGATTAAATAAAAAGCAAAAATACTAAAAGTTTCTAACAGAGTTTTCACTTATATGGACTAGAATCTAAAACAAAATAATAATATTAAAAGGAAGAGGCCTATATTATTTACTGTTTTATTATTATAACTTATGGGCACAAGACTAATGGTTATTTACTGCAGTTGTTTCACAGTATCCCTGTAAAAATAACTATGTTTATGATTTTGCATATACCTCGGAGAGATAAAGCAGACAGGCTTTCTCACATGGCACAGGAGGCTGTGAAACTGAAAGCTTAGATCTAGTCCACACCCCCCCAGCATGAATTTAGACCAAGTACTTTGCCTTTGTAAGTATAAGATATGTACTTTTGTTATTTAACTTCACTTGTAAAATGTGAATAAAAGCAGTAACAATAGAGCTACTATATGATCCAGAAATTCCACTCCTGGGCATACATCCCAAGAAACCATAATTTAAAAAGATACATGCTCCCCAATGTTCATTGTAGCACAATTTATAATAGCTAGAACATGGAAGCAACTTAAATATTTATTGACAGAGCAATGGTTAAAGATGTGGTATAAATATACAGTGAAATATTGTGTGTGTTGGTTGATGCTCAGTCATACCTGACTTTTTGCAACCCCACGAAGTGTAGCCCCCAGGCTCCTCTGTCCATGGGATTTCCCAGGCAAGAATATGTGAGTTGCTATTTACTCCTCCAGGGGATCTTCCCCCACCCAGGAATCTAACCACATCTCCTGTGTCTCTTGCATTGGCAGGCGGATTTTTTTCCACTAGCATCACCTGGGAAGCCATAATAAAGAACAAAATAATATCATTTGCGGCAACATGGTTGGACCTAGAGATTGTCTTATTGGGTAAAGTAAGTCAGACGGAGGACAAATATACGCTGTAGCTTATATGTGGTACCTAAAAAAATGGTACAAATGAACTTATTTCCAAAATCAAAACAGAGTCACAGATGTAGAAAACAGTCTCATGGTTGTCGTTCAGTTACTCAGTTGTGTCTGACTCTGTGACCCCATGGACTGCAGCATGCCAGGCTTCCCTGTCTTTTTCTGTCTCCTGGAGTTTGCTTAAACTCATGTCCATTGAGTCGGTGATGTCATTCAACCATATTGTCCTGTTGTCCCCTTCTCCTCCTGCCTTCAATCTTTCCCAGCATCAGGGTCTTTTCCAATGAGTCGGCTCTTCACATCAGGTGGCAAAAGTATTGGAGCTTCAGCCTCAGCATCAGTCCCTCCAACAAATATTCAGGATTAATTTCCTTTCGGATTGACTGGTTGATCCCCTGCAGTCCAAGAGACTCTCGATAATCTTCTCCAACACCATAGTTCAAAAGCAGAATTCATCAATGCACAACCTTCTTTATGGTCCAACACTTATATCAGTACATGATTACTGGAAAACCATAGCTTTGACTATATGGACCGTTTCCAGCAAATAATATGTGTGATATTTAATATGTGTCTAGGTTTATCATAGCTTTTCTTCCCATCACTTCAAGACAAGTAGAAGGGGAAACAATGGAAACAGTGACAGACTTTATTTTCTTGAGCTCCAAAATCACTGTGGATGATGACTGCACCTGTGAAATTAAAAGACACTTCTCTCTGAAAGAAAATCTTATGGTCACCAGGGGGAAAGAAGGAGGGAGGAATAAACAGGGAGACTGGGATTGACATTTACATACAACTATATGTAAAATAGATAACTAAAACTAGCCTACTGTATATTAAGGGGAACTCTACTCAATGCTCTGTTGTGATCCATATGGCTAAAGAATCTAAAAATGAGTGGATGCGTGTCTACATGTAACTGATTCACTTTGTTGTACAGCAGAAACTAACACAACACTGTAAATCAACTGTACTCCAATAAAATTTTTTTTAAATACCTATATCATACTATTACATAGCTAGTAAGTTTTAAGATTTAAAGTCTATTTGATTAAAAATTTCCTATACTTTTCACCATCATGTTTGACCCTAACCATAGCTAAATTTTCTCCAGAGGGCTTTGGTTCAGCGATTTAACTAGCAAAAGGCATAAAGATAAATCTAAAGCAACTCTTCTTTGGAGAGACTCCCAGCACTGATCGTATAAAAAACTGAATATTAACAATAATGGATATGTCCAGAAAATCTCATGAGGAATATGATCAGCAAATGACTTTGATGTAAAATTTAAATTACATGTTCTAGGCAAGCATTCTATATTTTAACATATTTAACTATAGGAATCAAACTGCAATAATAGCATTTTTTGTGCCATGTTCTTAAACATGTTTTTCATTTACTTGGAAAATTTCAATAAATAATAGACAATACTAGACAATTTTACAAATATATGTTAAGTAGGTATAGTCAAATAATATCATTCTTTCATCAAAGAAATATTTAGATATGAAAATGTGGGAGAAATATTGTATTGAAATATCTATAGAATATTTGTTATGAATACTATATAGGAGAAGTAATGTTAATCTATTACAAACAGAAAATTATTAAAAGGAAACAGATTCAGCTACTCACAGCATGTTTACATTTTACTTCTGGACTATTTTAAATTACAGATATTTTAAATGTTTATAATTTTAGATATTATCTTGCATTTTCTGAATTTCCCTTATATTACAGAATGGAATTTTCATACAATACTCTTTAAGTAAATATTATCATAATAAGTACATATTGAGTTGAATATATTATAATTTATTTTTGTTTACTACTCTTTTAAATTTGCTTTCTTTTCTTTACCAGGTTTCTATTTTATTATTATATATTTTAATGAAAATATTGATATATAAACACTGTTAGTTACTTCAGATTACTGTCTCAAGATTGGTTTTAAATGGTGGATTGAAATGCTTGCTTCTTCATAATACATATTACCAAATTGAAAGATTCTACATTAACCAATAATCAGTAAGGAAATTCACTATTAAATATCAAACTTTCACATAATTTCTTTAGTCATTTGATCACAGATTTTTTTTAACAAATTACAAAGAACAAATTTATAAGTGGCTCATAAAGTCTACATTTTTAAGTCATACCTAATTTGCTTTTCAGTTTTTAGTTATCAGATTTTTAAAATGCATATCTCACTGCAAATCTAAGATTATACTCATAATGAGATAATTACTGTGATTGCAGTCCATGAGATCGCAAAGAGTCGGACGCGACTGGACTGAACTGAACTGATACAGAGTTAATAAAAGCATGCACAGTTCACCTCAAGCATAAAACAGGTGTAGGTATACCTATCTCACATTATGAAGTGTTTATATGTAACTGTATTTAGGCTTTTGGTTTGTGGAACGTCAATCTCAAATCCAATTATTACCTTTGCAAATACTTACAGGGTCTTTGAACCCTGTTGGTACTCATTAGACTATATAAATCTAAACTTTCTTACAGAAATAAGATTCTGTAGCTCAAAGAAAAGTGAAAAATAAAATAGCCACAGAAAAGAATGATTCTACACAGCTGTAAAAGGTCAGAGAAAGTGCCAAATATCAGAGAAATTCAGAGAATCTTGCTCTTGTTATTTTGACCAAACTGAAAACTTTCTTTTTTTACAGACACTAATGGAAATTATACATGCTATAAAGAAATAAGAATCCATTGCAAATCACCAGGAAATCATTTAAAACTGGAACAAAATAATCTTTGATAAATCATAAGGAGTACTCTATCTTAAAGGAGTAAGCTTATGAATTTGATTTCAGTGCTTGTGCTTATAAACATTAATTTCATTATGAAAGGTTGTAATTTACTTTCCCCCTAGGAAAGAAAACTCTATCTTGGATTATATTTGCATATCTTTTTAATAGCCTCATTCCATTTTTGACATGTGAAAATATTTATAGTGCTGGGAGGTCTGGGATTTCTGTACTTTTGGCAGTACACAGAGCAACTGGCTTGGAAATGGCTATAAAGTCGTATCTTATTAATGTTCCCATTCAGGAATGCAGGGACCCACTCGGTGTCCCTGGATCAATTACAATGATCAGATGTAATTGAATTTTCCACAGATACTGGCTTTTCTCCAAATATACTAATGCTAAGAAGGAGTTAGAACTATTTATTTTAGCAAAGTTTTTTTTTCAACATTTATAGAATTATAAAATTGACATCATCTAAAAGTGTCATCTGATAACACATTTTGGGTTTCTTCCCTGAGGTTAGCCCTCTCTTCTCATTTACTGCTACTCCATTCCTAGTTTAGGAATGATTATTTCTTTCCTGGTCTATTGCAATTGTGTTCTAATTCATCATCTCCCAGTTTCCAATCTCCCCTTTCCCAACCCTGCCCCCACCTCCAACACACACACACACACACACACACACACACACACCTGTATTGTTCAGCCATTGTCACAATCAGATTATATAAAGAATAACCCCAAAAGGTAGCAGCCGAAATGGCAGTCATTTATTTTTACTGATCGATAAACATTTGGGAGCTCATCTCACTTTTGTGAAATGTTTTTTCCTTGTCCCCCACATCTTGACATCTGCTAATTCTCCTCCAATGCGCCTTTGTGTTCTATGCATGTTTTTATAGCATATATTCATACAAAATATTTATTTAATGCCTACTAGAATAGGCATTTGGGATAAATCAATAAACGGATTTCAATGATTAATATATTTACTCAATTTTTTGTTCACTTCTGCTACTATACTTACCACCAATCCCTTTTCCCCACAAGAGATTAGTCCCTTACCTTTATGTATCTGCAAGCTTTGTCAGGGTGCTTGACAAATATTTGGTGCTCAGTGATGAAATAAATAAAGGAATGAACAAGTTAATGTGTTATGGGGTCTTAAACTCTCCTGATGCAGTTCTTTTGCATAGATTTCCAATGATTTGTCTATGCTGTGACATACCTAGTGTATTTGACATTGGAGTCATTTGATTTTTAATCCTTATTTCATAAGAGAAAATTACTTTCAGTAATAATACCAGAAAAAAGTGAAATTAATAAGATGCATATTACAGGGAATAAGGAGAAAAACTATAAAACTTATACTGCATTAATGCATTTTTTGAAAAAAGGTGTACATATAATGGACCACCACAATAATGAAATAACAATAGTCCTGTTTTTTTAATCTTTTCTTTGTTTTAAAGCAAGCCTTTCATTTCAAAAAAGTAATCCCATGTTAAAAAGTTATTATTCAAATTTGATAAAATATTTCATAGGAAGTTAAAATGTGTACTTCATCAAGGTTGTATGCCTCATAGTTTGCATGTTACACTGCTGTGAATTTTAAATATAAATATAAAAAACCCAGGTCAGTTTTATTATCTTTTTAAAAATTCTCTGGAGACAACATACTCCTTGCTGATACCGTAGCAGACTCTTCCCGTGTCCCCTGCTCTCTGGTATGTTGCTGTGCCTCTCTGGAAAAAAAAAAAAAAATGTGTGTGCACACACACACACATACACACACTTTTATGTTCTATTATAGTCAAGAAATGGATAAATGATAAAGGCATTTCTAGGACGATGAAATAAAGTTTCTCTCTGAAAAGAAAGCTGATCAAATAACCATGAAATGAGGAAATAGCTTTGTCAGGAGGTTGTCCATTCCAGAAGATGAGCTGTTAAGGCCTCCTCATAATAACCATGCCCTGTTCCATAGAGATCAGGGGCATCCTCTTGTCTTCTTAGAGACTTCATCATTACGTTAGGCTCCTTGCATGGACTTCTCTGAGGGTGACTGACAGAAGAGCGAGTTGACATAAATAAGAGCTTGTTAACATTTGTTAAACATGACTGAAATATTTCGATGCAATTATTGTTAGAATAGGAAAAGGGAATTTATCTACTTGCCTAATAATTCTTGTTGAACATACCATTTTATGGCTTTTGATTGATTGCCCACTGAGAAGGAAATTCACACAGTTTAAATGAAGGTAGTGCACTTCCTTGGTGGCTAGGTGATAAGGAATCTGCCTAGCAATCAATGCAGGGGACACAGGTTTCATCCCTGGTCTGGAAAGATCCCACATGCTGCTGAGCTGGGGGCCACAACTATTGGGCCTGTGCTCTAGAGCCCGGGAGCCGCAACTACTAAAGACCCTGTTTCCTAATGTCTGTACTCTGCAACAAGAGAAGCTATCGCAATGAGAAGCTCGTGCACTGCAACTAGAACATAGCTCCCGCTTGCCACAACTAGGGAAAAGCCCGTGCAGCAACAAAGACCCAGCACAGCCAAAAATAAATCAATGATTTTAAAAATCAAGGTACAGTTCTGAGAAGAGTGTGTTTAAATCAAGAGCAAGTGCAAGATAGCTAGATAAAATGTGCTCATGTGTGGGACCTGCCCTAGATGTGAGGGATGAATCAAGGGCACAGAGTTAAAGCAAAAGCTGCAGTTGAAAAGTCATGAAGATGAGAGGAGACCCTGGCTTGTTCTTATTAAGTTGTTCACAGAGGTTGTGAAATAAAGCTAAAGTGAGAATGGGGAAGATGAAGCTGCCGTGGTCAGTAGGAAGCTGATTATGAAGGAACTTATGTGACTTGCCAAGAACATGGGTTTTATCCTAAGATTTTCCGAAAACACAAAACATTTGACCAGAAATGACATGATGAGATTGTGTTCACCAGCTAGATGCATCTCCAAAAGTACTGGAGGTTTACTCGTTGTGAAGGAATAAAAGAAGTAGGATCAAAGAGAGAAGCTGAACAGAAATACACTGATAAAAAGGCCACAGCCGATCCAAGGGGTGCCCTGGAACTGTGTCTGACCTTCAAAAGAAAGAAAGTGAAGTCACTCAGTCGTGTCCATCGCTTTGCAACCCCATGAACTGTAGCCTACCAGGCTCCCCCATCCATGGAATTTTCCAGGAAAGAATACTGGAGAGGATTGCCATTTCAAAGTTGTCCCATTTTGAGCAAAGTGCTATTCATTTATACTCCTATCCCTTTTCTTCTCTCATGGACTAGTCAGGGGCATTACTATGTCCGCAGGAGAAGAGCTTGATCTTGGATGAGGTTGTGTATTGGGGAAACAGAAATTCCCAGAGTTCTCAACTGAGAATTGTCAGCCAGTCAACCTTCCTAGAAGGTGGGAGAATGAGGGTCTCAGTTTTGAAATGAAGATTTGATTGACTCACCACAGCATCTTTTCCACTTAACAGACTGTGTTAGAACTTAACCCAGTCTGGTAAACCTAGTAGAGGAGGGGGAATTTGATGTCTATGAAAACCTGGTAACAAGGAGTAGGCAGTCATTGGTTTTTAATGAGTGAATGTTTCAAGATTTTTGAAAGAGATTATCAAATCTGAAACTAGGAGAGAAATTAATTACTGAATGAAGCAACACAAATAATATAGTTATTCAAGCTGAAGCTAATTTCATTGATCTATTCAGAGACTGGTTCCAAATAGGAAAAGGAGTATGTCAAGACTATATATTGTCACCCTACTTATATAACATATGCAAAGTACATCATGAGAAATGCTGAGCTGGAGGAAGCACAAGCTGGAATCAAGATTGCCAAGAGAAATATCAATAACCTCAGATATGCAGATGACATCACCCTTATGGCAGAAAGTGAAGAAGAACTAAAGAGCCTCTTGATGAAAGTGAAAGAGGAGAGTGAAAAAGTTGGCTTAAAGCTCAACATTCAGAAAACGAAGATCATGGCATCCGGTCCCATCACTTCATGTCAAATAGTTGGGAAACAGTGGAAACAGTGGCTGACTTTATTTTTCTGGGCTAAAAATCACTGCAGATGGTGATTGCAGCCATGAAATTAAAAGACACTGGCTCCTTGGAAGGAAAGTTATGACAACCTAGATAGCATATTAGAAAGCAGAGACATTACTTTGCCAACAAAGGTCCATCTAGTCAAGGCTACGGTTTTTCCAGTGATCATATATGGATATAAGAAGTGGACTATAAAGAAAGCTGAACGCAGAAGAATTGATGCTTTTGAACTGTGGCATGGGAGAAGACTCTTGAGAGTCCCTTGGACTGCAAGAAGATCCAACCAGTCCATTCTAAAGGAGATCAGTCCTGCGTGTTCATTGGAAGGACTGACATTGAAGCTGAAACTCCAATCCTTTGGCCACCTGATGCGAAGAGCTGATTCAGTGGAAAAGATCCTGATGCTGGGAAAGACTGAGGGCAAGAGGAGAAAGGGATGGCAGAGGGTGAGATGGTTGGATGGCATCACCAATTCAATGGACATGGGTTTGGGTGGACTCCGGGTGTTGGTGATGGACAGGGAGGCCTGGCATGCTGTGGTTCATGGGGTTGCAAAGAGTTGGACACGACTGAGAGACTAACTGAACTGACTGAACTGATTCAGAGAATTTTTAGAAAAAAAATTTTCAAGACTTTATATAAGTGAGTTTTCTGTCAATATGCAGTTTGTAAAGCTATTAATCCCATCAACAATTAGCATTTGATGGTGTCTACTTATCTCTTTAAAAACTCATTTTTCTAAAAGTTTTTGAAAATGTTATCTGCCTTTTACATGCATTAAATGCCACCCCAAAATGATGATTAAGATTCTCAATACCCCAAAGAATTCTGTGGTTTCTACATTTATTTTCTGAATCTATCTTCTATTATCAGCATTGAAATATGGGATTACACTGGCTTCATGTAAAATAAAACAGCTTCTTCAGTCTTCTCAATCACAGATCTCATTCAGGATGGCCTCACATTTCCCACAGCTTCACTGAACTTTAGGCAAGATGTTTCTTCCTCTCTGGGCACCTGACTGCTCCTTCACCCTGCTCCTAAGGAATTTACCTGGTCTAAGTGTAGAGATACCTTCCTGTCCTTTTCTTAAATCATTTTTTTCAAAAGAACAGGCAGTGGAAAATCATTTCTCCGTCCCTTTGAGATGTCAATCTTTCCAAAGCTATCTTGCCAGTTTTGTGACCTTTTTTTTTTTCAAAGTGTAATGATTTTTTTTTAATTTATTTTTTTTATTGATTTTTATTTTTTAGTTTGTTTTGCTCTTTCTCAAGCACTGGGGAAGCTTCCCTGGGCAATACAATCATTAAAGAAAGTAATGTCCCTAATGTCCCAGTTTCTGTGGTAAAGGAATAGCCAAACCTCTAGAGACACCTTGCTCCAAGTTGTAAAACAACCTCTGTTCTGAAGATACGAAAAAAGTTGTTTCCTTTCCCTTCTGGTAACACCGGTTTGCAATAACAGATTACCTATGATACCCCATCTCCAACTCTTAAAATTCCCCCTGCTCCCTTGTTTCTGCAGAGTTTAATAACACTGTATTCTGGTCTCTCTCCTATTGCCAAATCCTTGAATACAATCTTCATGTTTCTAACTTTGTCTGATGTAATTTTTACTTTGACAGTCTATAAAATTTCCTAATTCCTCCCATAATGGGTCATCTATATTTCTTATTTCTCTATTTTTTTCACTTTCATAAAATTCAGAAGTTTTAAACTAGGATTACCAAATTCATCTAATTTAGTTACAATCACCTTTGCTTCAAAAGGATAGCAATATTAAGTGGACAGCAATATAGATATGAGTGAAAACTCCTTTAATTCCCTTTTAAATTTAATTCACTAATTATTCAATCCATCATGTCATATCTGTGGACATTTTGTACTTATACAGGAATACCAACAGATATTCTTTTGTTTAGACAATTCTCTGCATATTACTGGGCTTCCCTTGTAGCTCAGCTGGCAAAGAATCTGCCTGCAATGAGGGAAACCAGGGTTCAATCCCTGGATTGGGAAGATCCCCTGGAGAAGGAAAAGGCTATCCACTCCAATATCTGGCCTAGAAAATCAGTCCATGGGGTCACAAAGAGTTGGACATGACTGAGCAACTTTCACGTGTTACTTCCATGCATATTATTGCATGAGAAACAACTAGGAGCAAAAAGAACTACAAGTAACTATTGGAAATAAACAGCATTAATTGAAAAAAGGTAGATAGTTAGGACTGACCTAAGGCTAAAAACCATTCAAAGTGTAAAATTTTAATTTTGAAATCTTACGACTGAGACATTCAGGAAAATCTGCACCTGCCTTATCTCTATAATTGTCTTTCCTCTTCTATTAGTTCTTGTCATTATATTGAAAACCATTTTTTTTTCTTCTTGCATGTATGTGCATATGACTTGGCACTTAGCTACACCCAAAGCACTCTGCTAAGTGCTATATCTAAAAGAATGAATTAGCAGGTATATACATTCTGCCCTTTGGAGTTGGCAATCCCACAGGGCAAGTAGCATTCATGCAGATTATTACATAAATAGTTACTTAGTCGTAATTATAGTAAGATCTCTAAAATAAGAGTGTAGAGAGTCACCAGATTTTGTACCTGAAGATTAGACAATAGTTTAGAGTAAGGAATGAAGGAAATACTTTGAGGGAATGACATTTTGGAGGACCTGGAAGTTAACAGTAGAATAGAGGAAAGATGAAGGAGAATTATACAGAAGACCTTATATTCAAGGCCCTTGAAGCACCAGAGGAACAGAAGGAGGCCAAGGAAATCACAGTTAGCCAGAGGGGCTGGTAGGGAGACGCACTGAGTGAAGATGGTAAGAAGATGGTGAAAGTCTCCTTAATCTCCTCCCAACACAAAAGATTTTGGATTTTAGCAGCTTAAAGTTTGATCCAGTATAATGTGTCAAGTGTTGGTCTGGGAGTGGCAAGATCAGATTTTTCTTCCTATTTCAAGTATTGTTCTCTTCCTACATGGGTTATAGATTTTTAAAAGGCAAAAATAAATTGGAGAGGGATATTAGTTAGGGAGACATTGTATTCCAGCTCAGCTATAATTTTGACTTTAAATAGCAGTGTTACATTATAGAAAACAGAAAAGAACTTCCATTCTAAAAGTTGGCTATTGTTTTGGTATATTTTTATCTTAAGCTCTTTTTTTCCCACTTATGTTCACAATTTTCACATTCTCACAATCTTATTATACTTAACTATACTTATTTAATTTACTTGAATCAAATAAGTTCTAAGTGCTTTATTGTGTGAACAAATAAACATCACAAAAATTATTTTCATTTATCTATAATCTTGCAAGTGTATCATTTGAAACACATTCTATATTCAATGCTCACTGAGCATTTCTATTTGAATGTCTAAGAGAACTTTCTAAAGGATTATATTTAAAACTAAACTCTTGATTCCATTCCTCATCTCAAAGCTGCTTTTCTAGAAACTTTCCCCATCTCAGGAAATACCAATTCCATCTTACCTTCTGCTCAAGTTAAATATCTGGTGGTTACCACAATGTGCTTTTTCTTCTTATTAAAAGCATCAAAATATTCTGCCAGCTCTTACTTTGAAACTTATGCAAAATCTCATTCCCTATCATCATTACTACTGCCATTTATGTTTCTTGCCCGACAAGTTTATTACAGTATTCTTACTGTAGTCTTCCCTTGCATGCATTTAGATGAATATAGGGCACACATTTACTCACAAAATACTCTGCCAGACACATGACTTATGTTCAGAGGTTATCCAATATGCTTCTAATACATATAAAGTGAGTAACAGGGACAAAAGTCTACTTTTGTGGGTTTTGAACTTTAAAATATTCCCATTCAAAATAAAAGTACTTCCCACATTAATAGTGAAACATGGACACAACAATATTAAATGAAGCTTTTGTTTAATGCTTATTTTTCAATATAATGAAATTCAGGATAGTGAAGAGTTACTCTCTCCTAAACTTTCCTTACTCATCTGACTGCACTGTTCAGTTGTGTTAGATGACCTACAAGGTCTTTGCCATTTTTATCATTTTCTGTGATCTGTGATATTTTCCAACTGTATGTGATCTATTTTGCTTAAAATTATTGATTCAGTTCAGTTCAGCCACTCAGTCATTTCCAACTCTTTGTGATCCCATGAACGGCAGCACACCAGGCCTCCCTGTCCATCACCAACTCTTGGAATTCACCCGAACTCATGTCCATTGAGTCGGTGATGCCATCTAACCATCTCATCCTCTGTCGTCCCCTTCTTCTCCTATCTTCAATCTTTCCCAACACCAGGGTCTTTTCAAATGAATTAGATCTTCACATCAGGTGGCCAAAATATTGGAGTTTCAGCTTCAGCATCAGTCCTTCCAATGAATACTCAGGACTAATTTCCTTTAGGATGGACTGGTTGGATCTCCTTGCAGTCCAAGGGACTCTCAAGAGTCTTCTCCAACACCACAGTTCAAAAGCATCAATTCTTTGGCACTCAGCTTTCTTTTTTTAGTCCAACTCTCACATCCATACATGACCACTGGAAAAACCGTAGCCTTGACTAGACAGACCTTTGTTGGCAAAGTAATGTCTCTGCTTTCTAATATGCTGTCTAGATTGGTCATAACTTTCCTTCCAAGGAGTAAGCATCTTATAGGCCAAATTAATATGGCATGCAAATTAATAGAGTGGCATTCATATTTTATGAAATGTTCCTAGACTTTGAGAGAGCTATTTTTGCTATATTGCTATTATAATAAGTTGTATTGCTAGAATTAGATTTATTTAGGACATAAGAGGATGTGATTGTGGTGAAATAAATTTTTCTCATAATTTTGATGGCAAGGAAGAATTACAATGTATGATATCTATCTCAATTCTACCTGTTTTCAGATGCCTAAAGTCTCCTAAATTTTAAATTGAAAGCTGACATCTGAATGATGAAAGGGAAATTTTCATGGGAATATCAAGTTGAATGAATCATACATTTCCAGAGTAATGATTTTGGATTAAGAAGACAAATTTTAATTCCAATAGTTTTGAGCTCCTTGTGTACAAAGCATGACTGTTAGCAACATTTCTTAATGTCTGAGTCTAATTACTTTTATGTTACATCTAATCCTAACATGTTTTATGATTTAAACAGACATTAAATGTAAATTGTGCTGCACAGTGTCATGTGCAAAGTGATTCTTCCATCTGTGGTAATTATAATATCAGTAGTATCTGTGCTCTATTGTGCTTAGTCATTGTGCTCAGTCTTGTCTGACTCTTTGTAGTCCCATGGATTGTAGCCTACGAGGCTCCTCTGTCTGTGAGATAGAGGTAAATAAAGAAAACTCTCTTGAAAATACTGAAAATGTATTTTGTTGTACATCAAAAATTGTAATGAATCTAATAGTGAACTTGTTCTTTTCTCTATATACATTTTTTTTCTTATTTTGTAATTCAATCTTTGGTGCTACCTACCTTACTTGGGAGCCTCCTTACTGAAAGTGGACTTCAGCGTCTAGCAAAGTGCTTGGTATATTATAGGCAACCAAGAACTATTTTTCAATGGGAAATTTCAAATGATATTCCTTGGACATACTTTTAAAGTTTTTATTTTATATTGTCATTTCACTGGATTTAAGTCAGAAAGCAACAGTTAGAACTGGACATGGAACAACAGACTGGTTCCAAATAGGAAAAGGAGTACGTCAAGGCTGTATATTATCACCCTGCTTGTTTAACTTATATGCAGAGTACATCATGAGAAATGCTGGGCTGGAAGAGCACAAGCTGGAATCAAGATTGCTGAGAGAAATATCAATAACCTCAGATATGCAGATGACAGAAAGTGAAGAACTAAATAGCCTCTTGAGGAAATTGAAAGTGGAGAGTGAAAAAGTTGGCTTAAAGCTCAACATTCAGAAAACTAAGATCATGGCATCCAGTCCTATCACTTCATGGCAAATAGATGGGGAAACAGGGGAAACAGTGGCTGACTTTATATTTTTCGGCTCCAAAATCACTGCAGGTGATGATTGCAGCCATGAAATTAAAAGACACCTACTCCTTGGAAGGAAAGTTATGACCAACCTAGATAGCATATTAAAAAGCAGAAACATTACTTTGTCAACAGAGGTCTGTCTAGTCAAGCTATGGTTTTTCCAGTAGTCATGTATGTATGTGAGAGTTGGGCTATAAAGAAAACTGAGTGCAGAAGAATTGATGCTTTTGAACTGTGGTGTTGGAGAAGACTCTTGAGAGTCCCTTGGACTGCAAGGAGATCCAATCAGTCCATCCTAAAGGAGATTGGTCCGGGGTGTTCATTAGAAGGACTGAAGTTGAAGCGGAAACTCCAATACTTTGGCCACCTGATGTGAAGAGCTGACTCATTGGAAGTGACCCTGATGCTGGGAAAGATTGAAGGTGGGAGGAGAAGGGGACAGCAGAGGGTGAGATGGTTGGATGGCATCACTGACATGAGTTTGGGTGAACTCTGGGAGTTGGTGATGGACAGGGAGGCCTGGTATGCTGCATTTCATAGGGTCGCAGAGTCGGACATGACTGAGTGACTTAACTGAACTGAACTGAACTGAATTCTACCTACAATCTGTCCTTTATCACCATCCTTAATGCTTGGTTTCTATTTTAATTCCTCACTGCCTCTAAATGGTGAATAATGTTGTATATATAGTGGCTAACTGCCTGAAATCTGAAATGTGTCTTTGGAAGGTGTTACCAGTTTCAAGGTGGACAAGTTAGTTAACCATTCTGTGCTTCAGATCCTTCATCAATCAATGGGGATAATCATTATGCCTATGTTATGACTGTGACATGAGGAATAAATGCATATAAATTGTTTTTGTACATAGCACTTTGCATAAGATAAGCATTCAATAAATTATAGTTATTCTTGCTATTTAATTGCAGCATTGTAATATTTTATCTCCTTGAATTTTAGTCCTCTTGAAAGATTCAATCCCATTAGCAATTTGCTCATTTTCCATCAAGGACACGTTTATTTATTATTACTCAGATGCTCTGACGGGCACTGTATCCACAAATTTGAATGTCCTGTGATTCCTGCTACTCAAAAGTTCACAATATTGAGCAAATGCAAAAATATTGGAGGCAAACAGACAAATAAATATTCATAAACACTTCTGTAGAAACAATAGACAAGCAAAACCAGAAAATTTTAATGATAAACTTAAGAAATAACTGTAAAGTGAACACATCAACTTCTATAAGAACAGTGTTCATTAACAGCGGACTTTATGTTTATCATGATTTCCAAGAGTGTTTTTTATGTTTCAACTTTTGTATAATGAGTTTATTTTTCATTTTCCCTCGCAAGTAAATTATCAAAACATTCATTATAGTATTCTGCCAAACCACGTAAGCTGTCTTTCTTTACCCTCTCTCCCTTTTCATCGTACATAAGACACCTCCCCTGAGTCTGCAAATATTTTCTCTCCACCTAAATGCCTCCCAGGGCTTCCCCGATGGTTCAGCTGGTAAAGAATCTGCCTACAGTATAGGAGATCTGGGTCCAGTCCCTGGGTTGAGTCAGTCCCTGGGTTGAGACGATCCCCTGGCGAAGGGAATGGCTACCCACTCTAGAGTTCTGGCCTGGAGAAATCCGTGGACTCTACCATGGGGTCACAAAGAGTCAGACATGATTGAGTGACTTTCACTGATTAAATGCCTCCTATGCCTTGTTCTCTTTTCAAAACCCATTAGTATTATTTCCCTCTGTAGTTAATCTTCCAAAAATGTGGGAAGATTCAAATTTTGTTCTGAAATATACTAGACCCAAATCTAGTAGTGGGCAGGAAATAGGAAGAAAAGGTTCAGGAAAGATTTTGCTGTTTAGTCGTTCAGTCATGTACAATTCTTTGTGACCCCAATAACTACATCATGCCAGGCTTCCCCATCCTTCACTGTCTCCCTGAGTTTGCTTAAACTCATGTCCATTGAGTCAGTGATGCTATATACCATCTCATCCTCTGCTGCCCTCTTCACCTTTTGCCTTCAGTTTTTCCCAGCATCAGGATTTTTTCCAATGAGTCGACTCTTCACATCAGGCAGCCAAAGTAGTGGAATTTCAGCTTCAGTATCAGTCCTTCCAGTGAATATTCAGGTAGGATTAACTGGTTTACTCTCCTTGCTGTCCAAGGGACTCTCTCAGGAATCTCACCAGCACTATAATTTGAAAGCATCAATTCTTCAGTGCTCAGGCTTCTTTATGGTCCAACTGCCACATCTGTACATGACTACTGAAAAAATCATAGCTTTGACTATATGGATCTTTGTCAACAAAATGGTATCCTGTCTAGGTTTGTCATAGCTTTTCTTCCAGGGAGCAAGCATCTTTTAATTTCATGGCTGCAGTCACCATCCTCACGGATTTTTGGAGCCCAAGAAAATAAAATCTGTCACTGCTTCCATTTTTTCCCCTTCTCTTTGCCATAAAGTGTTGGCACCAGATGCCATGATCTTAGTTTTCTGAATGTTGAGTTTTAAGGCAGCTTTTTCACTCTCCTCTTTTATCCTCATCAAGAGACTCTTTAGTTCCTCTTCACTCTCTGCTATTTGCGTGGTATCTAATGGGAGAAATCAGGAGGGATGGTCAGATACTTAATGAAAGCATCCTGTAGCTTGTTCCTATTCTTGATTTTGTAACAGACCTTCATAAACTAAAGGTTCTGAGAAAAACTCTGTTAAAAGATCTAGCATTTCTTTGATTTACTTAATTATTGACCCCCTTTACATTTAATACATTATGAGAACTACATTTGAAAAGCACCAAAATTTTTATTAAAAATATTCTTTATTTTGCTTTATTTTCATGTTGGCTGAAAACTCTAGAGTAAAAATCCGAAAATATAGTATTCTTATAACAAATTTGAAAGAAAATAAGAGCAGTTATGTGAATGTATATAAACAACTCAATACAGACACATATGTATGTATGTTTTATGTTGATAGTTGTCATATACATATAATCTTTAGTTGTGGAAAATATAAAATTTCATGGTCTAGATTAGAATGATAAAGTAACTATATAGTTTGAAACAGAACTGCATGAAAGCTCTTATAAACTGTCCTTCCAAATTTGACATTCTGAATAAAGAAGGAGAATCATCTTAAATTTCTTCTCTGTCATCAGAAAGCCTCAGGGTTTTTTTTTTTAATTTTTTTCCAATTTCCTTTTTTCCTATTTATCACTTATTTAATTACTGAACATCACCACATTTTATGGTTCATTCATTTAAGTTATATTCTAGTTCTTAATTGTATGGTCTAAAGTTTAAGGGAAATAAAAACAAAAACAAAATGGCACAATACACAGAATATTGGTCCAGGAGGTAGAAGTACCAGTGATAATCTCAGTTCAGTCACTAACCTGCTGTGTGAAATTTGTGATGCCCTCTCATTCAGGGACAGCAAACCCTACAGCAACTGGAGAAACCAGACTGTCATTGATCTAATTAAGATCTTTTAGTCAAAGTCTTACACATTCCACAGTTTGGTTGATGTCTATCAGCCAAATACTGCCAGGAACACAGTTACAGCCCAACAAAGTTGGGTGACTGCCTCGATGCTTGCCATGAGAGAGAGGGCACACCATTGGAGATGTTAGGGCCAGCTCAGGGCAAAAATGTTGAAGTATTTAAGTACAGCATTTTGGAAAGTGTTAGATTTAAGAAAGAAGATTACATTCTGGAAGCTGGGGATATTTTATGCTTCTGTATCTTTATCAATGTTATCTAAAAGTCAGCAGAAACAAATCAAACCTAAAACTTTTTTTTCTTTTTTAAAGCAGCAATAGCTGCTCCTATTGGCCACAAAAGAGGATGTTTAGTCATCTGCAGGTTTTGGCTAGCATTCTTGCTTTTGCCTTTATTGAAAAATGATTGCAGTATGGTTCTGTTTTATCTTAATCTATCATGTCATGAGGTGGTCTTCTTTAATATTACTGTTCTATTAAATTATTCATGTAGCAGAAAACAATGGTCTCAAAGAGAGCTCCAGTCCAGACTCTAGAACATTAAGGCCTGGCTGTCACTGCCAAACTGGCTCCCTGCTCTTAGGGGCTGCTTTCTCTCCTCTGTTTCAACACATCATGCTATATTATGTCTTGCATTAAAACTAAAGTGTATACTTGTCTCTCACTAGATTTTGAGATCCTAGAGAGCTGCTGTTAATTTTTCTTCTGCTTTATATAACTCAAAATTATAATACTAGACCTTCCACACAGTATTTTCTTAGATATTAAGAAATTGTTGATTTGTGTACAAAATCAAGGCATCTGGTCCCATCACTTCATGGGAAATAGATGGGGAAACAGTAGAAACAGTGTCAGACTTTATTTTTTTAGGCTTCAAAATCACTGCAGATGGTGACTGCAGCCATGAAATTAACAGATGCTTAACGCTTTGGAAGAAAAGTTATGACCAACCTAGATAGTATATTCAAAAGCAGAGATGTTACTTTGCCGACTAAGGTCCGTCTAGTCAAGGCTATGGTTTTTCCTGTGGTCATGTATGGATGTGAGAGTTGGACTGTGAAGAAGGCTGAGCGCAGAAGAATTGATGCTTTTGAACTGTGGTGTTGGATAAGACTCTTGAGAGTCCCTTGGACTGCAAGGAGATCCTACCTGTCCATTCTGAAGGAGATCAACCCTGGGATTTCTTTGGAAGGAATGATGCTAAAGCTGAAACTCCAATACTTTGGCCACCTCATGCGAAGAGTTGACTCATTGGAAAAGACTCTGATGCTGGGAGGTATTGGGGGCAGGAGGAGAAGGGGACGACCAAGGATGAGATGGCTTGATGGCATCACCAACTTGATGGACATGAGTTTGGGTGAACTCCGGGAGATGGTGATGGACAGGGAGGCCTGGCGTGCTGTGATTCATGGGGTCACAAAGAGTCAGACATGACTGAGCAACTGAACTGAACTGACCTACAAATGGTTCATTCTGTTATGGTCTTGCAAAACCTTAGGCCAGCTGTGGAATTTAGGCAAGAATAAAGTTAGAGGCACTGTAATAGATCACATACAATCACCCTAACTTTCGATATCAGCTGCAAGGTCAAGAAGTTCCCAAAACTAATTTTGGGCTTAATAATGTACTAGAAAGATTCACAGAATTCACTGAAGACTGTTGCATTCACAGTGATGGTTTATTACAGGGAAATAGTACTCTTGCCTGGAAAATCCCATGGATGGAGGAGCCTGGTAGGCTGCAGTCCAGAGGTCGTTAAGAGTTGGACACGACTGAGCAACTTCACTTTGACTTCACTTTCATGCACTGGAGAAGGAAATGGCAACCCAGTATTCTTGCTTGGAGAATCCTAGGGATGGGGGAGCTTGGTGGGTTGCCATCTATGGGGTCACACAGAGTTGGACACGACTGAAGTGACTTAGCAGCAGCAGCAATATAGATTAACATCAGCCAGAGGAAGAGATGCCTGGAACAGGGACCAGAAGACGTAACAGACACAGAACTTCTGTCATCCCCCCCTCACCAACTATTCTCCTGGCATAGATGTGTGATGACACCACAGAGCTTTATTGCCAAGCAGGGAAATGTTCTTGTGCCTCAAGTTCAGAATTTTATTCAAGTTCCATTGTGCAGAATAATTGATTGACTGACTGACTGATTGCTTGATTGATGCTTATGTGGTTGATCTCAGTCTCTAGATCTATTGATACTTCACTACTCGAAGTGCCTACCCTAAATCATAGTGTTGGTCTTTTCTGGCATACCCACTGTCCGTCGAAGGCTTGGCTAGCTCCCTCTAAATCACACTGTTATTGATTGTTGTTGTTCAATCACTCAGGCATGTCTGACTCTTTGCGACTCCATGGACTTCAGTACACCAGGTCTCCCTGTCTCTCACCACCTCCTGGAGTTCATGTTCATTCAATCAGTGATGCCATCCAACCACCCAAACCACACTGTTGCTATTTGGCTATTTCAAGGCCACCTGACAAGCAATGACCACCTCCCAGTAGCCAAGGGCAAAGGCTAGATCTCTTTTGGAACAATCAAATTCTTTATTATATGGGCTCTCATATCAAGTACTCAGAATTAAAACATTCTATCAGAGCAGATATTCCTATCTTTTGAAGCATCACCATGATGGTATTTTAGAAGAATAGCTAATTTCAGCCAAGTCATAGTTCATAGAAAAATAGAGCATGAATAATTCTGCAAAAACATTACAGATAAGGGAAGTATAATCTTGGGAGATGAAGCCTATCATTATGGCTTCAGATTTCTGCTATATTTAATTCTCATTTTCTCTTTCCTTCTTTTTTTCTACTCTGTCCTTAATAACAGCTTTTAGTGATTCTTCTTTTGTATGCCATTAAGAGCAGAATTTTTCATTGTTAATGAGAAAAGAAAAAGTGAAAGTGTTAGCTGCTCAGTCATATCTGACTCTTTGTGACCCCATGGCCTGAAGCCTACCAGGCTCCTCTGTCCATGGAATTCTAGAGTGAGTAGCCAGTCCCTTCTCCAGGGGATCTTTCCAAACCAGAGATTGATCCCAGGTCTCCTGCATTGCAGGTAGATTATTATCTGAGCCACCAGGGAAACCCCAGTGCTCACTATGAGTAATACTCTTTTTGAAAAATACTTGGGATCAAACCATAATATTAAAAGAGCCCAAGGATGTTCTTGAATTTTCCTTACCTCATCAAGCATATTTGCTAGGTTAATGTGAGATGGGAGGCTGTACTTGTTGTGAATGGCCCCTGTGTCTCTGTATATGTCCATTCAGGTATTTTCAGTACCTGAAATACCTGAATAGGAATTCATTAGTTAGCTGGACTGGGTATGAGTTTTTGGATAAATTTGTCCACAGTGCATTGGCTTTCATTGATTATATGAATAATATTGTGTTTGTGGGTAAATGTCTTCATATGGAGTAGAACGGGAAAGTGGTTGCTCCAGAAACCTAGAAGTACTATGCGTGTTCAGTCACTATGTCCAACTCCATGGACTGTTCCTCACCAGGCTCCTCTGTCTATAGGATTTCCCAGGGAAAAATATTGAAGTGGGTTGCCATTTCCCTCTCCAGGGGATCTTCCCAATTCAGAGATCAAACCAGGGTCTCCTGCACTGGCAAGTAGATCCTTTATTGCTGAGCCAGATACTCAGCAACTGCCAGATATCTCCCAACTGCCAGATACTGTGGTCTTACCATGGTTGCTATTAAAATGTGAGGCACGGTCCTTCTATTCCAAGTTCAGTATACAAATGTTAAAAACACATTTTAGAAGTACAGCCTTTATTTATAGTCAAGTTTAGCAGGTATTTTTCTTACAGAAAAAATATTTTTTATTATTTGGTCAAATTTTAGAAGTTATTTTGAAATTAATATATTTTTAAATAAAAGGCGAAAGAAAGAATTAGGCAGTGAAGTCTAAAACTGGTTCTCCTGATCTGCTCTGTAATTTTCCTTAAAACAAGGGCTGATTTTTAGATGAATTGCCCTTTCCTTAGGCGAATTCAGAGGTCTTTTCTTTTTTTTGCACCAAACCTTGCTGAATATTCACATTAATGGCAGTTTCTCTCAATCTGTCACTGAAATATGGCTACACTTTGGTGATTTTAGGACTCCACTATGTACATCGTGTCAAATTATATCAATGCAATGAAGTTAGACACATTCATCAAAAGTTTTAAGCATATCAACCTGGTAAAGATAAGTCACGGATTTAAATTTGTGATTAAATATTATCAGAGGAGCCAACTAGTAATGCCATTAATATTCCTCAGGAAGAATTTCCAGTAGGCAAGTTGTCTCGGGAGATGGTGATGGACAGGGAGGCCTGGCATGCTGCGATTCATGGGGTCGCAAAGAGTCGGACACGACTGAGCGACTGAACTGAACTGAAGTTGTCTCTACCAAGAGGCTGCATGATGAATTGAAAGGGTTTGTTCAAGTTTAAGGTCCAACAGCTACCAAGTATATGAATTTGAGAAAGTGAGTTACTATAGTCTCAAAGCTACCTATAACAGGAAATAGCTCTTTTCATAATATTCATAGTGTTATTTCAAGGCTCATGATAAAAATGAATAACTGCTTGTGAAGTACTTTGAAATTGCTAAATATTTTATTTCTATTTTAATTATTTCAGTGCAATTTTCTTTGATTTCACAATGATGACTCTTATGAATAAAGATGATTTTAAATTGGGNAGAACGGAAAGACGCCTGCGGCCTACGTAGGTGGTGATTGGCATCCCATGTAAGCCAAGTTATTCAGCCCCTTTTTCTGCTAATTTCCTAATCTCTCTCTATCTGTAATTAAATAAGTTCTTTCCTAGTACGCTGACTCCGTCTCCACCTTCGAATCACCCTGGATCCACCGGGGCTGGTCCCCGGCAGGTGGGGTAGTCTAACTTGTTTCAGTTCAGTTCAGTTGCTCAGTCGTGTCCGACTCTTTGTGACCCCATGATCTTGCAGCACGCCAGGCCTCTCTGTCTATCACCAACTCCTGGAGTTCACTCAAACTCACCTCCATCGAATCGGTGATGCCATCCAGCCATCTCATCCTCTGTGTCCCCTTCTCCTTCTGCCCCCAATCCCTCCCAGCATCAGAGTCTTTTCCAATGAGTCAACTCTTAGTATGAGGTGGCCAAAGTACTGGAGTTTCAGCTTTAGCCTTAGTCCTTCCAAAAAACACCCAGGACCGAACTCCTTTAGAATGGACTGGTTGGATCTCCTTGCAGTCCAAGGGACTCTCAAGAGTCTTCTCCAAAACCACAGTTCAAAAGCATCAATTCTTCGGCCCTCAGCTTTCTTCACAGTCCAACTCTCACATCCATACATGACTACTGGAGAAACCATAGCGTCGACTAGCTGGACCTTTGTTGGCAAAGTAATGTCTCTGCTTTTGAATATGCTATCTAGTTTGGTCATAACTTTTCTTCCAAGGAGTAAGAGTCTTTTAATTTCATGGCTGCAATCACCATCGGGAGTGATTTTGGAGCCCCCCAAAATAAAGTATGACACTGTTTCCCCATCTATTGGTTGTTAAAAAATTTCAACACTAATAGCCCCCTTTTTTATTAAATATTACAGATATATTTATCAGAGTCTTATCATTTAAATAATATTTTCATTATGCAAATATAATCTTGCTACAACATTGTTTAAATTATTAAATAAATCTTTATTCACAAGATGATGCCTTAAATTCATTGGTTGGACAAATATTCTTTCTACCTAATTAGTACTAACTCTTGACACTTAATTCCCAATGTATGTTACAGAAATGTCAAGCCACTTGCTTAGAAACACAACAATGTTTCTCAGCATTTGAATTTTGCTTATGTTTATTCCTCTGCTCGGAATTCCATCTTAAGTTTTGTACATCTGGGTAAAAATATGTGTTCAATTTCAAGTCTCAGATCAAAGTCTTTGAATTTTGAAGCTTCCCCATGTTTCCTTTTTTTTTTTTTTTTGCTTCCTCCATGCTTTTTTCTATGCTGTCATTGCCTTCTTTTACATTTCTTAAAAAACAAAGAATCATTCATTTATTTGCTTACTCAGTAGCCAATATCATAACACACTTATTTTCTTATCTCTGCTTACTGCTGCTAATTCCTAAAATGTATTTGAGGGGATTAATTTTTGCATCTCTTGAAGTCAAGAACTATACCATAAATTTTTTGTTGACTGTTTCCAGCACAGTGTTTAGTAGATGGAACACTCATTTCAATATTTCTGAAATGAGATAGAAAAAATGGAAAACAGATTTTAAAAGTTTTTTTTTTAACAAATAAAGGTTTATTATTCTGATATAAAAAAGTTTACTACAGAGGGAAGTGGTCTGTGGCTAATATAATTTACTCAATGACTGCATAAGTGTCCCAGGCTCTGCCAGTCTTTCTGTTCCACTCTTATGAGACATTATCATTTGTTCTCACATAAGGCCTCCTGGTTACAAGATGCCTACTGCATTTTTAAGCATCAGGCTATTTTCTAAGTGATTTTAAGGCTCAAAATCAGTAAAGTGTTAACTATAGTATTCATTATATATGTTAAGATGGTAAAGCCTCTGCCTACAATGTGGGAGACCTGCGTTCAATCCCTGGGTCAGGAAGGTCTCCTGGAGAAGGAAAATGGCAACCCACTCCAGGATTCCTGCCCGGAAAATCCCATGGACAGAGGAGCCTGGTAGGCCACAGTCCATGGGGTTGCAAAGAGTCAGATACGACTGAGTGACTCCACTTCACTTCACTGGGAACTATGCTGCTGCTGCTGCTGCTGCTGTTTAATAGCTAAGTCATATCCAACTCTGCGACCCCACAGAATAGCTCACCAGGCTTCTCTGTCCAGGACTCTCCTGGGAAGAATACTAGAGTGGGTTGCCACCCCCCTTTCCAGGGAATCTTTCCTGGATTTTAAAAGTTTTAATGTAATTTTAAAAGCCTCAACTTTGAGTCAGCAGCATTTTAAATATATTAATAACCCAAGAGATCACAATTATTCAATGCTTATTACTTGACTTTTTTTCAAAAGCAACCGAGATCATAGGGCAGGTGATTATTAGAGATTTGAATAGAAGCAGCTTGATCTGAGAAAGATGCAAGCATTAGAAATGAATGCACACATATAATTGCATACCTATATATTACTTCATGGGAAATAGATGGGGAAACAGTGGAAACAGTGTCAGACTTTATGTTTTGGGGCTCCAAAATCAATGCCAATGGTGATTGCAGCCATGAAATTAAAAGACGTTTACTCCTTGGAAGGAAAGTTATGACCAACCTAGATAGCATATTCCAAAGCAGAGACATTGCTTTGCCAACAAAGGTCCATCTAGTCAAGGCTATGGTTTTTCAAGTGGTCGTGTATGGATGTGAGAGTTGGACTGTGAAGAAAGCTGAGTGCTGAAGAATTGATGTTTTTGAACTGTGGTGTTGGAGAAGACTCTTGGGAGTCCCTTGGACTGCAAGGAGATCCTACCAGTCCATTCTGAAGGAGATCAGTCCTGGGTGTTCTTTGGAGGGAATGATGCTAAAGCTGAAACTCCAGTATTTTAGCCATGTCATGTGAAGAGTTGAGTTATTGGAAAAGACCCTGATGCTGGGAGGGATTGGGGGCAAGAGGAGAAGGGGACGACAGAGGATGAGATGGCTGGATGGCATCACCGACTCGATGGACATAAACTCCGGGAGTTGGTGATGGACAGGAAAGCCTGGCGTGCTGCAATTCATGGAGTGGCAAAGAGTCAGACAGGACTGAGTGACTGAACTGAACTGACCACACACACATACATACACCAGATAAAGCAAATAAAAATCTCAAGTGGCTTTTACTTGGTTTGGCCTGGTTTTTTTTTTTTTTTTTTTTGTTTGTGGTGTTTTTGTTTCAACATTGGTCTGATTTCCTTGGAAAGTCTAAACTATATAAGTTACTGATTAAACCTTGATGCTCACTCTAAATTTAAAAAAAAATTTAAAAAAAGCAATGAAAGGAAATCACTATATAACATGAACTTTTAATTTCCCAGTCATTCTCCTAGATGCCTTACATTTGTGATTTTAATTCATCTCCCTAATAAATCTGTGATGGAGAATCATGATTCCCTTTTCACAGATGGAAGTATGACCAAGACCTGAATAATACCCAACTAGGGCTGACAGGTATTTAGTGGTCTAGAAGACATCTACTGATCTAAGACCTCAGGGCATAAGGAAAAGCAGTCATTATTAAATGATTTAAATAGCCTACACTGTTCAAGAAAAAAAAACTGTTTTAAGAAATTTTTAGAGACCATCCAAAACCTCTTAACATGTGTTCATTTTATCCTCTGGTGAAAAGAATCAGAGTTCTGCAAATTAAGTATTCTGATTTGTTGCACATTCCTGGATGATTTATGAGTATTTTTGAAGAAATAATATGACATCTTTCTGAATCCAATAATAGACACATGTTTCAACTTGATTACCTAATTGATTCTACCAAGAAGGGATAAAAATGACTCTAATAACCTGACTACCCAATGCAGCAATAAATCCCAGGCCTAGCTATAATGCAGAACCAACCAGTGAAGCACCATTCTTTACATCCTGCAAATATTGCAATGGAAAAAGAACATTTTCCCTCTCTAATGTGGCCTAGCAAGGAATGACTGTGGCAAGATCAACTGCCTTTGTGCTTTAGGAACTGGTCATCTAGTCAATGAATATTTATGGACACCTTCTTGGTGCCAAACTCTCTGCAAAAATTTGGGAAACTGAAGCAAATAAGGAATGTTCCTTCCTTCTTAAAGCCCCATGGTTTAGTGAAGGAGAAAGGAAATTAGGAGAGGAAATAGAACACAGTGTCAAACAGTGTAATGGAGGCAAATAAAAGTATTGTGAAAACAAGGATAACAGCCAGTAAAAATATCCCCTTTACTTATCCCTCACAAGGTACCATGCTTTATGAAGTGTCTTACATATACTTGCTTTAATTCTGATAGTAAAATTATACAAGGTAAGTGTAATTACCTCGTTATAAGTTTATAGGAACTTGGATCAGTTGGCACAAAGTCACAGAAAACAAAGTAGAAAAGTCAGACTTTCAAACTGTTTCTATATTGCTTCAAAAATCGATTTTTAGGGGCACACTTGTCCCTCAAGTACTGATTCATGAATCTGTAATGCTTTATAATGTACTTTATCACATATTACAATGTATCCTTTTAGTGTTGCAGTCATTTTAATATCAACTCCTCTACCACACCACTTTGTAACTTTGGCCATGTTACCAAATATCTCCATGCTTTCCTTACTTATTTGTAAAATCTCATAGGATGGTTCTAAGGAACAAATGAATGATGTGCTATACATCAGAGGTTGGCAAATAATTTATTAAAAGAACCACAGAGTAAATACTTCCAGTTTGTAGATGACATCATATTTGTAATCACTGTTCAAATCTGCATTTGTAGCATGAATGTAACAAAGGAAAACATGCAAACTAATATGTTTTTCTGCAAATAAAAAGATTGCTGAAACAGGTGGAAGGCAAAATTTAGCATGGAGACCTTAGTTTGTCAACTTTTGCTATAAAGTATGTACTGAGAAATATTAATTAATTTTGTTAGTAAAATCCTTTTTTTTTCAAGCTAGAAAACTTGATGTGAAGTACCTTATCTGGAGTCCAAGATACAGTGTAATTACTAGGCTGAAGATTGCATCCAATTTTTAAAATTCAAAGCCAGTGGTCTCTTTACAATTGTAACTTGTGTAGCTCCAGTGACCTTTCTGATTTGTCTATTAAGAACATCCCGTGGTTATAGTGTTTCATGAAAAATATGTGCACCTTTTCCATTTCAGGCTCCAACTGCTTACTCACTGAGGCAGAAGAACAGGAATTTTAGATGGAAAGACCCTAATATGTTGATAACAATATTAAACTACTGAGTTTTGCTGACTCTCAAGATCATCATACAGAGGAAAATTATAAGACAAAAATTTTGTCATTTCAACCTCAAACAATATTTCATCAAATAAGCTATCATTTGAATGTTCTCACCTTTCTCACATCTATGCCTCTAAATTCTGTGGGAAATATGTGAAGTCTCCACTGGTCCTTAGCGATTCTACCTTACTTAAATGTAGTTTTTCAAACTTTATTACTTTTTTTTAATTTTAATTTTTTAGTTTGTTTTGCTTTACAATACTGTATTCGTTTTGCTATACATTGACTTGAATCAGCCACGAATATACATGAACTCCCAATCCCGACCCCCACCTCCCCCCTCCCGCCCCACACCTCTCTGGATTATCCCCGTGCATCAGTCCCAAGCATCCTGCATCCTGCATCAAACCTGGACTGGCGATTCGTTTCACTTATGATATCACACATGTTACACTGCCACTCTGCCAACCCATCCCACCCTCTCCCTCTCCCACAGAGTCCAAAAGGCCGTTCTATACATCTGTGTCTCTTTTGCTGTCTTGCGTACAGGTTTATCATTACCATCATTCTAAATTCCATATATATGTGTAAGTATACTGTATTGGTGTTTTTCTTTCTGGCTTACTTCACTCTGTATAATCGGCTCCAGCGTCATCCACCTCATTAGAACTGATTCAAATGTATTCTTTTTAATAGCTGAGTAATACTCCATTGTGTATATGTACCACAGCTTTCTTATCCATTCATCTGCTGATGGACATCTAGGTTGCTTCCATGTCCTGGCTATTATAAACAGTGCCGCAATGAACATTGGGGTACACGTGTCTCTTTCAATCCTGGTTCCCTCAGTGTGTATGCCCAGCAGTGGGATCGCTGGATCATAAGGCAGTTCTATTTGCAATTTTTAAAGGAATCTCCACACTGTTCTCCATAGTGGCTGTACTAATTTGCATTCCCACCAACAGTGTAAGAGGATTCCCTTTTCTCCACACCCTCTCCAGCATTTATTCCTGTTGACTTTTGGATCGCAGCCATTCTGACTGGTGTGAAATGGAACCTCATTGTGGTTTTGATTTGCATTTCTCTGATAATGAGTGATGTTGAGTATCTTTTCATGTGTTTGTTAGCTGGCTATCCCTCTGAGCACTCTTGTCAATTACTGCATGAATTTTATTGACATTTATTATTAACATCTGACATTTCTTTAGTTTTAGTGTTTACAAAGTCCTTAAATTGTTTCAAGCACTTTAATTCCTTGTTGTTGTTGTTTAGTCACTAACTCCTATCTGACTCTTGTGCAAGCCCATGGACTATAGCTCACCAGCCTCCTCTGTCCATGAGATTCTCCCAGCAATAATACTGGAGTGGGTTGCCATTTCCTTCCCCAGGAGATCTTTCTGACCAAGGGGTCGAACCCACATCTCCTGCACTGGTGGGTGGATTCTTAACCACTGGATCACCAGTGTGTAATATATACATGTGTGGTGCTCCATTGTGTGTGACTCTGTGACTCCATGGACTGTAGCCCACCAGGCTTCTCTGCCCATGAAATTTTCCAGGTAAGAATACTGGAGTGGGTTGCCATTTCCTACTCCAGGGGATATACCCAACCCAGTTATCAAACCCAAGTCTCTTGCATCTCTTGCACTGGTAGGCAGATTCTTTACCACTGCACGACCTGGGAATCACCAGGGAAGATGTTAATTCTTTTGTAACTGAAACCATAGAACTCGGAAATATATCCTGGTTTTGTGTGGATTTCCATGACCTCAGAGGCATTCTGTGCTCGTGTGCTCAGTCATGTCTGACTCTTTGTCACCCCATGAACTGTAGCTTGCCAGGATCCTCTATCCATGGGATTTTTCAGGCTAAAATACTGGAATGGGTTGCCATTCCCTTCTCCAGGGATTCTTTCAAACCCAGGGATCAAACCTGAGTCTCCTGCGTCTCCTGCATTGCAGGCTGAGTCTTTACTGCTGAGCCACCAGGGAAGCCTTTAATTCTCTGGCATCACTTAACTGAGGTTAATTTCACATGTGTCAACTTCTTTCCAACAAGCAGAAAGAATCTATGGAAGCCTGGGCTCATTATAATGAATTTGCCTTTACAGAGAACTGACTTTGAATACAGCCTCTGCTTGGAATTAGCTCTGTGACCTTGGACAAATTATAGAACTTCTGTGATCTTGCCTCTTTATCTATAGAATTGAAATGCTATCTGTCTTGTATTATTTTATAGATATAAGAAATAACAGAAGAGGTGGCAAGAATACACAGAACTATACGAAAAAGATCTTCATGATTCAGATAATCACAATGGTGTGATCACTCACCTAGAGCCAGACATCCTGGAATCTGAAGTCAACTGGGCCTTAGGAAGCACCACTATGAACAAAGCTAAAGGAGGTGATAGAATTCCAGTTGAGCTATTTCAAATCCTAAAAGATGATGCTGTAAAAGTGCTGCATTCAATATGCCAGCAAATTTGGAAAACTCAGCAGTGGCCACAGGACTGGAAAATGTCAGTTTCATTTCAATCCCTAAGAAAGGCAATGCCAAAGAATGCTCAAATTACCGCACAATTGCACTCATCTCTCACACTAGGAAAATAATGCTCAAAATTCTCCAAGCTATGCTTCAGCAAGATGTGAACTGTGAACTTCCAGATGTTCAAGCTGGATTTTAGAAAGGCAGAGGAACCAGAGATCAAATTGCCAACATCCATTGGATCATCAAAAAGCAAGAGAGTTCCAGAAAAACATCTATTTCTGCTTTATTGACTATGCCAAAGCCTTTGACTGTGTGGACCACAACAAACTGTGTAAAATGCTGAAAGAGATGAGAATACCAGACCACTTGACCTGCCTCTTGAGAAACCTGTATGCTGGTCAAGAAGCAACAGTTTGAACTGGACATGGAACAACAGACTTGTTCCAAACAGGAAAAGGAGTATGTCAAGGCTATATATTGTCACCCTGTTTATTTAACTTATATGCAGAGTACATCATGAGAAATGCTGGGCTGGATGAAGCACAAGCTGGAATCCAGACTGCCGGAGAAATATCAATAACCTCAGATATGCAGATGACACCACCCTTATGGCAGAAATTTAAGAAGAACTAAAGAGCCTTTTGACAAAAGTGAAAGAGGAGAGTGAAAAAGTTGGCTTAAAGCTCAACATTCAGAAAATGAAGATCATGGCATCTGGTCCCATCACTTCATCACAAAAAGATAGGGAAACAATGGAAACAGTGGCAGACTTTATTATTTTGTCACCCTGTTTATTTAACTTATATGCAGAGTACATCATGAGAAATGCTGGGCTGGATGAAGCACAAGCTGGAATCCAGACTGCCGGGAGAAATATCAATAACCTCAGATATGCAGATGACACCACCCTTATGGCAGAAATTTAAGAAGAACTAAAGAGCCTTTTGACAAAAGTGAAAGAGGAGAGTGAAAAAGTTGGCTTAAAGCTCAACATTCAGAAAATGAAGATCATGGCATCTGGTCCCATCACTTCATCACAAAAAGATAGGGAAACAATGGAAACAGTGGCAGACTTTATTATTATTATTATTATTTTTTGGACTCCAAAATCATTGCAGATGGTGATTGCAGCCATGAAATTAAAAAATGTTTACTCCTTGAGAGGAAAGTTATGACCAACCTAGACAGCATATTAAAAAGCAGAGACATTACTTTGCTAACAAAGGTTCATCTAGTCACGGCTATGGTTTTTTTTTCAGTAGTCATGTATGATGTGAGAGTTGGATATGAAGAAAGCTGAGTGCCAAAGAATTGATGCTTTTGAACTGTTGTGTTGGAAAAGACTCTTGAGAGTCCCTTGGACTGCAAGGAGATCCAATAGTCCATCCTAAAGGAGATCAACCCTGAGTGTTCATTGGAAGGACTGATGTTGAAGCTGAAACTCTAATACTTAAGCCACCTGATGTGAAGAACTGACCCATTTGAAAAGACCCTGATGCTGGGAAAGATTGAAGGCAGTAGGAGAAAGGGACGACAGGGGATAATATGGTTGGATGGCATCACCAACTCAATGGACACAAGTTTGAGTAAACTCTGGGAGTTCATGATGGGCAGGGAGGCCTGGCATGCTGCAGTCCATGGGGTCACAAGGAGTCAGACACGACTGAGTGATTGAACTGAACTGACCTGAACTCAAGAACCTTACTCCATGCCTGCAACCTCAGTTTCTCCCACAAAATATTTCCTTCTTCTACTTTGATTTTTTCATGTTATCTTGCAGAGAAGAGGCTCTTAGAATATGTTCTTCATTTGATGAATATACTATTTGAGATTTGTTCATGAATTGTGTACTTAATGTTCATAAAACTGATTTTAAAAACATGCCCATATTCTTTATCTATCTTAACCAAAGTGTAATAATATGGTGGTTATAATAGAGAACTACTCAGAGTGATATATATTACATTATATGTCTTTTAAGATACATTTAAAAGCTCATTCTACTTTTCTCAAACTCCACAATTTTTATACACATCATTTTATTTACAGCAAAGCTGCTTATTTTGGTCTTTATGACTAAATAACTAGATTCTCTAGGTTTATCTACTCTGTTTATTTATTGTTGCACATTTTTCAAAGTAATTTGACTTCTGCCTTCATAAAAAACTTCCTGAAATAAGCAGAGCAGAGATTTATCAATCTGATTTTCACACCGGGAAACATGATGGAATTATAGTGAGTACAAAAATATGTACAATAAACATAGAATTTGGGTCTTCTCTCAGTGCATATTGTAAAATATGTACCACCCCTCTTTTGCCACTGTAAACACAGGTCAAGGAAACCAATGATGGTGGAATAAGACATGTTTGCACCATAAAGGATGGTCTGATGGACAGGGAAGCCTGGTGTGCTGTGATTCATGGGGTCAAAAGAGGCGGCCACAACTGAGCGACTGAACTGAACTGAAGCATGTATAAGACACAATTCTACCTTCAAGCAAACCACATACTGAGCTATATTGGTTTTCTGAGGTAATAAGCTTTGGGGAGGTAAATAAGAATATTTGGAGAAGACACAACTAAAATTTACAAATGGCCAGACATGTAGATTGTTTTCTTTCATTTTTACTACAACGTATAGAACTGCTTTGTAAACATCAATTCCCACTGATACTTGTTAAAATATTTATGTGATATTGTGAAGCATATGCCAGCATTTTCTTACCCAGTGAGTTAGGTAGTATCAGCCCCATTTTACAGATTATACAATTGAGATACAAAGTAGCTTATGTGATTGTTGTGTCCAAGATTATATAAGGTTGCTAATATGACCAGGGCTTTACCTATGAGTTCTATTTCTAGGGCCCACAATGAATTGCTATAATACTTTGATTATTTGATAAACTAATTCTCAGCTGCTAGGTTTTTTACTTCTTAGGTTACACTTCCTTCTCCAGGGGATCTTCCCGACTCAGGGATCGAAACTGGGTCTCCTGCATTCCAGGCAGACTCTTTCACCTCTGAGCCACCAGAGAAGCCCAGGTTACTCTTAGACCCTCTAAACATTATCAAACTACTGAAAGCATATGCCTGAAAGAAAACAAGGACCCAATTGAAACATTCCCTGCTTCCCTGGAGCAGAGCTTCCAGAGAATCCCAGGGCTCTTATTTTGTGCCTTCACTGGGACCCCCACCTCAGTGCTGAGATAAAAGAAAGAAATAAGGCTGTGGAAGGCGGTGGGGTTATGGAGTCTATCTTGAGTTTTAACTTTTTCTCTTTCAGTTCTATAAAAAGTTAAAATAACCAGAGTTTATTTCTCAATGTGTATAATGGAGTTAACAGTGGAGTGTTAGAATAGTTAAAAGGAAATTAGATGTTACTGTGCCAAATATTTATTGGGTAGTTAATGATATACAGACATGCATAGATATAAACAAAATATTCTCAAGCTTAATCAGCAAGTAAAACATGCTTCATTCAGTTTTTCTGGAGAAGTAATATGGTTAAAAACTGAAGCACTAGTGTCAGATAAATCTGGGTTTGGAGTTTGGCTTTCCCATTGTCAAATCATTTAGTTTGGGGCAAGTTACTCATCTATGCTCAATTCTGAAATGAAGAAATGATTACCACTTATCACCATGAACATGAAGTGAGAATATTTATAAAGGTTGGGATAGTGCCTGGTGCATAGCTAGAGAAGTGTCTAATATTTTTAATAATCACCTATAATATGATTATAAAATTTTTACATTTCAGAATTGTGAATCATCTTTTACTGATTTGTATATTCCACAGATTATTAACCAAAACATTTCTGAAGATTGCCAGATGTCCTGGGTAAAATGAAATTATCTTTAGAAATTTACGGGGCCAGGAGGGGATGTAGAATGTGGGAAAGACATCACTTGGATAATCAACTTTCAGAGACAGATTAGCAGCTTCTGTGCTCCACTGTCCCTTGAAATAACTCCAGACAGAATGAAGGGATAGAGCCAAAGCAAAAACAATACCCAGTTATGGATGTGACTGGTGATAGAAGCAAGATCCAATGCTGTAAAGAGCAGTATTGCATAGGAACCTGGAATGTTAGGTCCATGAATCAAGGCAAATTGGAAGTGGTCAAACAAGAGATGGCAAGGGTGAACGTCGACATTCTAGGAATCAGCGAACTAAAATGGACTGGAATGGGTGAATTTAACTGAGATGACTATTATATCTACTACTGCAGGCAGGAATCCTTAAGAAGAAATGGAGTAGCCATCATGGTCAACAAAAGAGTCTGAAATGCAGTACTTGGATGCAATCTCAAAAACGACAGAATGATCTCTGTTCGTCTCCAAGGCAAACCATTCAATATCACAATTATCCAAATCTATG